>JAVJIF010002972.1:0-171748 GCA_038442645.1 Agave tequilana
TCGTATAAGAGGCTGCCAATAGCCTCGGGGACACACATCAGCTGCCCCAAGTTGTTCCTCCTGCTTAAAAGTAAAGCTTCAACTGGGGAAGCATAAGGCAACTTTCGGTCTCTTCATCAAGACACAAGATCGGTGGACATAGCTCACTTGCAATGCAAAATTGGAGCAAGTTAGCAGTTAAACACAAAAAGATACTGCAAAAGCGCTAAAGTCGAATTCTTTGGGGCGAAGCAATCCGATTTCGATTGGAGCAGAGGATAAGCCTCGCTTGCACAGTGATGATGGGCTAGCTCAGCCAAACACCAAGTCCTAGCCTCGCCTATATGGCTAAGCCAGACTGATCCTATGGGACACCGTCTTAGCTTAACCTATATGGCAAGACTGGCTCAACCTTGAAGATACCAAGTCCCAAGTCCTGCCTGTGCAGCCGCGACTTACATGCAATGAATCTTCTGTGATCAAGTCAGAATGATAGCTCGCTGGGAAGCTATGCTGAAATCCTTCTCCGCAGATCAGTTAAATGGAGAACAAGGGAAGCTAATCCCTGAAGCAGCTGCTAAAGCTGAATAAAGGGAGATGAATTCCCTAAAATCGGTGAAGTCGTTGAATGATCAAGACTTACCGGTCCTTGGCCGGGTAATAACCAGAGTGGGCATTCCCACTACTATCAGAGATTTGAGTATCTCTCTCAACCAAGTGAAGAGGAGAAGAGCAGATCACTTCTCTTCAGAGGACCTCAAGTGTCCTATTTATAGGCCCCATGGCCTGAGCGCTGCCGCCTCAAGCGTGGAAGCACGAGTGCATTTAAGGCATTTACTGCGCCTTGAGAACAGGGACGGCTTCCCTTGGAACCGTGCGAAGGGAGAAACGTCTCCCTTATAAAGGCACTTATTGCGCCTTGAAGAAAGGAAATATCCTCCCTTGGAAACATGCAAATCGGAGAATATCTCCTTCGATCAGCACGAAGAAAAGGAGTAATCCTCCTCGTAACTGGCCCACGGCAGTTGGCCTCGGGAAAGCGACAAACGCTCCAAGGCGAACGTATCTCCAGAAGCCCAAGATGCGAAGCTACCCAGACTGCGAGGGTCTACATAATTCCTCGGCGAATCTACATCCAAAGCAGGATTAAAGCGAAGCTGAACTCAACCATTATGGCAACGTTCATTCTACACACACCACCGATCAAAGCAGTTCAAAGTGTTTCGAAGTCTGAGCTATTGCAGACTTCGAAAACTTTGAAGGGGGTCTTGTTGACACTTAAAAAGACAAGATTCTTATTGGTCCGAGAACAATGTCTAAACTTATTGACATTTACAAAAGACAAGTGACAGACGAGACTGAAGACCAGTTTTCACCCATCTCCGAGGGACAAGAGAAGCAACTTGGACTCCACTGATCCAGCAAGCAGACAGTGAAACGGATTTTTTCTAAGCAGACCTCAGCAGGTCTAAGATGCTACCACTTAGCATCACATGAGCCCAAAGGGATAGGCCTCGCTTGAGAGGCTAATATCACTCGACTTCGCCTCGAAGCCATTCGAAGCCTCGCCAGGAAGCTAACTTGCAACTTCGCCACAGAGGACTTCCAGCTCTGCCAAAGGGTTTCTTTCGGACTTCGCCAGAAGCTGCTCTAGCTCCGCTATGAGCTCAATGCGGGCAGCTCCGCCATTGGTCTGCTATGGGTCAACCTTTGACCAATCAAATCTCCGGATGAGACGATCGGATCAATCAGATCAAATCCAATTAAGATCAAATCAGAGATCAAATTTGGCAGTTGATTGCCACAATCTCTTGACTCTTCTAAAACGAGTAAGAAGATCAGGGGAAATCCTCCAACGATATGGAAAGGATTAAGAAGATCAACACGACCTGCCAATTCTAGCTTCGCAGAAAGAAGCTGATCCTAGCCGCGCAGCAAGGCTACTTTCCAGATTTAAACAGATTTGATTCAATCTGTTTCCATATCTTCAAGGGACGATTATACTTGCTCTCCCTATAAATAGCCCACCAGGGGCACAAGATAGAAACACATGCGCAGACGCACACACAAGATGACTCCGCAAGGCAGAGAGGCTTCTTCATAACGCACCGTGCGCTCTCGAATTCAGAGATCTTTTAGAGAATTGCTTTCTCTATCCAGGGTGTTGATACCCTAACATCGTCCTTCTTCTCAAGGAATCTCCGGAACCAAGCGAGAAGGAATTCCTAATTAAAGGCGATTTTGAGAAGCAGCAAGAGGGTTCTACCAACCTTCTGTTCTTGATTCCCCGAACCAGGCGAGAAGGGAATCTTATCGCTCGCATCGTCAAAGGGACAAAGTGGGTTCGCGCGCTGACCAGACTCTTATTGGCACACACTTCTCTCCAGAATCTCTGAGGAGATCTACTTGTAATCTTTTTAAGAATACTTATAATTTAGCTCCTCAACCCTTTTTTTGTAAGTTTTCCCCTTTGCAAATATAATGGAAAACATGGGATCACAAGATACTTTAGCTCCTCGTAGAGCTAAGCCCCGCGAGGCTAAAACCAAAGCACTCTGTGCTAACAGCGCGAGGTTGTTGCAACCTTGCTTGCATCAACAACACTGCTGGGCAGTATCAACCCGCGCGCGCGAGGCTAGAAATAAAGCACCACGAAGTGCTAGCAGTGAGGCTATTTAACCTCGCTTGAGGGAAAACATTACACAGCAAAGCCAAGCTCGCCTCCAAGGGCAGAGCTAAAATAGTAGCTTCGACTCTTTCAGGCGAAGCTATCCTATCTTCGCCTATAACAAAAAAAAGCCTTTAAGGCTAAGCTTAAGGTTTTCTCAGCCCAAGGGAGCTGACTTCCAATCTCCTCGAGTCTCTGTGATGGGATCGATTGGTTAACGCAGACTTGAGAGGTTATATAAGCAACAAGCGAAAGTTTCGCTTTGACGAACCTGTTCACATCTTGCCGTCCTAGTGCGGACAAGTAGGGTGTCAACTCATGACGGTTGTACTCCATTCATTGCTACTTGGGAACCATTCCCCAACTTTCCTCCAAACCAGCAATCGGTATTCAGCTGGTTGTTAGCCCGAACTCCAAAAGACCCAGGTCCTAGAAGAAGAAGGCAACAAAGATGATTCATCTTGCAGCCGCCTCTGTTAACACAATGAGCAGAGGGAGGGATTTTTTCCGATCCCAAAGACGGAGACGAGGAACCTTCACTCCTTAGCCAGCTCTCCAAACTCTGACTATAGCCCCGGCTTAAGCCAGGTTCTGACAATAGGTGCCTTCCAGGGTACTCGCTCGAGGGAAACAATATCCTATGATTATGAACAACCTTCTCATCAAGTGGAGCCATGTCACCTACACCATTGAGGAACCTTTTGTAGGCACCTGGAGGAGGGTGAATAGGTGACAAGCTAATCAATACAAACTGAATGTGGAATTAAAAACTAATTATGCAAACTAAAAACTGTAAGACAAATACACAAAGTATAACAAAAGAGTGTAGCCCAATTTTCGGTGTAGGTCTCTGGACTATCTCCTCAAGTTTCCTCTAAATTAAGAGTTGAGGTTCCACTATGACTCTCTTAGTTAAATACAAGTGTGAGCAAACAATCCCAAGCATATAGCAATTAAGCACAATAATATCAAGCATATAAAGAGATAAAAATATAAGCATGCAAGATATATAAATACAAGTGAGAGAGAGAAAGAGAGATGAGCAATCGCAAACACGGGAGAATTATTTTGAGGTTCGAGCACATTTGCTCTACGTCCCTGCCTTCAGCACTATGAAGAATTTTCACTGAAATAATCCCGCAAGATCACCCGGTGCCACAACTAGCTTGTCGAGGCCGCACCTCTACACCGAGCTCCCACAAGAACTCGTCACAACACGAACCACAAGGTTCGCCGAGGCCTCAACCTCTACAACACCTCAAATACAAATTGAAACACATGGTGATCTCTTCTCTTGACACCAACAAACACTCTCATAATAAATGATCCTAGAGGATAAATATAGCAATGAAAAGTGATTAGTCTCTAAAATTGCATATTTCATACCACATCTTCACTTTTATTTAATATTAAATCCTGTTAATAACACCTATCTTGTATGTTTCTAGGTCCATGGCATGAAATGAAGAAGAAGCCCAAAATCTCATTTAATTGGGGATTAAAAGCCTACAAGAATAGCCATTGACCTTGGAGGGTGGTTTCGTCAAAACCGGAGGCCCAAATCTAGAATCCAACAAGTAACTGACAGGGGGACAACCGGGGGTGCACAGCAGGCAGCGCTGCATGCGCCGCCGTTGAATTGCCGTGGAAACACGAATTGCCGTGTTTCTGCGGCAATTGCGTGGAGCCGTACGTCAGACGCGCGGCTCCGTACAGATCCTCTAGTACCCTGTTTCGCCTATAAATACCTTAAGATTTCCAGAGCTGAACCAGGAGGAGTTTTGAGGAGTTTTTAGGATAGTTTTTAGGGTTTTCTTCTCCATGTTATAGTTTTTGGGTAGTTTAGGTTAGTTGTTCTTCTTCTTACTCTTTATATTTTTCATTTCTGGTATAGATCTTGTAATAGGAAAGAGATTAGTATATGCGTGGAAAGTAAGAGTGCTTATAATGGAAGATGACAATCTATGAAAGGTTCTCTCTTTACATCTCTTTGTTTTCTTCTCTCTAACTCCTTTTACATGTTTAGCTAATTTCTCTCATGACAACTAACTACTAACCACTAACTTGCTAACTTCTTATTTGATAATCCACAGGAATCTAATAGCCTCTACTTGGTCTTGCTCTTGTAAGAGCATAGATAGCTCATGATGATGGATTCTAACACTCTAACATCCTAACTCTCTAACAAGCTAACATTACTTTATTCTATACTTACTCTTGTTTAGTTTTGATGGTTTTAAGTGTAGCTTGTACTTGTTTGTTGAGTTTGGATGTGATGAGTTAACATATGGTGTATACATTGAAACGCTCTTGAACCCAAACACTAGTGATGGCCAAGGATACATGTGAGGTAACTATCACTAAGAGGTTAGCATAGTTAGTGGAGCCATTAGTAGTTAGTAGCCATGGGTTTTCTTTCTCTTTTTACTTTGTTTTAGAAATATATCAAAAATCACAAAAATCATCTTTTCTATGTTTCCCACTTCTTCATGTTTACGGTACTCATCTCTTTTCATTCTTGTTTTCTTTTCTTTCATTCTTTCAAACATTGAAGAACATTTAACATACACGTGAACATACAGTGTAAGCTTCTATCGCTCCCGTCCCTATAGATTCGACTCGTTTTAGCCTCTATGCTATAACAGAAGAATCGTGGAAGCCAAAGCACACATACTTAACTCTTGATTTCAAACCGACACTTTTTGTGTGCGGTTTTACCCATGATAAATTTTGGCGCCGTTGCCGGGGATGGGAACGGTTTTTGATTTCACATTTTGTTAACTTTTTTTCTTTTTTTTGATGAGCAAGGTTAAAGTTTTAGCATTGCAGAAGTCCACACTTACTTTTGTGTGATTGGGTAAATTTTTGTATATTCTATATTCTGCTGCTAGCCTTTGTTTATATACCTATGAACTGTAATAATTTTATTATCTAAAATACGGTAATTGGATGTTTTAAATGGTTTAGATATTGGCATCTAGGCACGTGTCGATTTTAATTCCAATATACTGTATTTTGTTCTTGTGTTGTTGTGATCTTGACGGAGGTGTACATATTGCATTGCATATAGTTATGACAAACACGTGGGTGACTTACTTGCTTTGTGTGTTCATTCTTATCTATATTGCACACTTGCTCGAATTGAACTTAAGGGAAAAACCCAATACAACATAAGGTGGGCAAGTCATTACCCTCTCTTAGCCCAAAAATCACCTCCCTACTCACACGACCCAAGCCTAAATAAAACTTGCTAGACGTTGGCCCCTAGGGACATCTCGGATTCATTTAGGAGATTGACCTAAGAGGAAAGTTGTTAGAAGTTGACTCTTGTCAAGTCGGTGTGCAAGGTTGGGGATTGAGAGGCAAAACCTCGAGGAACAGTGGTTTGGCATAATTAGGCCCGTTGCTCCGCCATGGATACCTCCCACTGATCTTGTCCCTACCTGGCCGATAACTCGTGGTCAGATTCTGACAATGTGCTCCCCCGTAGATAGTCTAACCAGTTAGGAGTTATCTAGGTCTAAGTCTCCCTAGCATAGGCTTGTTTTCTTTTACTTTTTCTTATTTGTTTGTTTGTTTTTCTTTTTGTAAATTGTGAAATAGATTTTAACAACAATAATTTTTTCAATCCTAATATGAATCCATATTTCACCTCGACCTTATTTGACTCCGATAACTCTGACCCGGCTATATACAACATGAACCAACCATATATGTCAAGTTGGGATTATCCGACTCAATATGTGCCCCAATCCCAATACTATGAACAAGACTGGAATAATCATTACCACTATTCACAGAGTCAGTGGATACTGAAAGTACACCTAGAGAGGGGGGTGAATAGGTGTACCGCTAATCTAATGAACTAAATGCGGAAATTAAAAACTAATTGCTACAACACTTAGTGCAACCAACGAGTGTAGCCCGAATTCCCCGTGAAGGGCTCTGGACTAACTCCTCTTGATCCTCTGAATAAGAGTTGAGGCGCTATATGAAGCTCTCGTGGTTAAGCACAAGTGAGGCACACAAACACACAAGCATGTATACGATATGACAAAGTAAAGCCATGCACAAATAAAGAAGAGAGAGAGAGAGAGTTGAGAGTCAATCGATCAAACACAAACAACAAGATGTGTTCGAGGTTGAGCACCGAGCTCTACGTCCCCGCCTTCACCGAGAAGGATTTCCAATCCACTAGGAGTACCGACTCCTCTCTCAACCAATACAACCTCCACCGAGGTAATACAAAGGGTCTACCGAAGACCGGAGTAGTACCGAACTCCACCAATCCAACCAATACAACCTCCACCGAGGCAACACAAACACCACCTCACACAAGAGGGGTAGGCCCGTAGCCAAACAACCACAATCCACCTCACCAAGAGGGATACAAACACCAACTCCACCTCTCACTAGAGGGAGCACACCACAATCTCAACCCTACAAAGAGGGAGCTAACCACAACCCAAATCAACCTCTACCAAAGAGGGATACAACAAGAAAGGGTTTACAACTTGGTGGTTTCCTCAACCACAAACAATTTCCTACAAATAAATGATCATATAGAATAGGATAGGAGATATAGCTCAAGTGTGAAAAACTAAGTGTTTTGATCAAAGAAAATCTCTTGGGAAAATAACAAATAGATATAGAATTTTAGACCAAGAAACTAATTCCCAAGAACCTATTTTCTTTGAAATAAACAAACACTTTAAAACAAATAAGATGGATCTTTTTAGCACTAAAACACTTTTGAAAACTTGTTTAAAACACTAGAGAAACTCTGTAAATTTTGCTCTTAAAAACTTAATCAAAATCCCAAAGAAATGGGGTATATAAAGCCCCATTGAAAAACTAGCCGTTGGAGCTGTTTTTCAGCTCTGGTGGCTGGCGGTCGACCGGCCCGGTCGACCGCCAACGATAAAAAAATTGACCGTTGGAGCCTCGGTTGACCGGCTCGGTCGACCGCGGCCTGGAACAGAGAGCAGACCTCTCTGCCGGCGACCGACCCGGTCGACGGGGCTTTCCAGAGAGCAGAAGCTTAGGCGGCGTCGACCGTCTCGGTCGACCGGCCCTCCAGCCAAACAGACGTGCACATCTTGTGCACGTCGACCAGTCTCATCGACGACTCGGTCAACCGACTCCTAGCTCGGTCGACCGGTCCGGTTCGATCGGCAGAAGCCAGAACAAGATTTACAGGACTTGAAAACTTGGTTTTTATTTAACTATAAAATCCCATAAAAACTCTAAAATCCACAAAAATAAGTTCAGTATAATACATTAATATACAAACTGTTTGAGTAAAAATCAAACTAAGTTACAAAACATTTGAACCATTTTTGTGTTATGGAAAAATTACCGAAAACCAAAAATCGTATTTTTCAAAACTTGAATTTTTTTTTTCAAATGAAAATTCGTTTTGTCCTAAACTTATCCAAATACAAAAACATAATATTTAAACACTTTTAGGCATGTTGCATATTGACATAAGTCCAATATACATGAAATATATTATATATATATATCCATGTTTTTGACTTTAATTCCAAAAATATGTTTTTTTAAAATACCAAAACACCAAAAACTCATGAATAGGCATATCAAAATAAGTTTGTCTAAGATATGAAGCATGTATGTATATAGAACATATCTAATATACATTTAAACCATTTAAACTTGTATTGATACTATCTATTCATGAAAACCAATATCGGTTAAACCAAACCGAAAAACCAATAAACATAAAAACTAAAACACGTGTGTGTGTTGTGAACTTGAGCATATCACACTAGCTAGCCTTTACAAATGGATCTAAAACAACCTATAAGCTAGGTACCGAGGTTTACTTGACGAACTCCGTCTTCAAGTCGGCTCGATCCAAACCGTGATCCACCGAGCTTGACTCCAACGAGTGCTATATATGATCTTGATGCTCGGGCTCTGGAATCACCAAGTGAAAGGCTTCAAAACTCCTTTGTTGAAGCTAATCACCAACTAATATCTTGATTAAAGATCTGAAACTAAACATCACAAGATTATTAGTAAACATAACTATATGAGTTAATCATCATCAAAACTAGAGTGGGAAGGCCTCTAGGCCAACAATCTCCCCCTTTTGATGATGACAAAACTCATGGAGTTATATATGCATGGATTAAAGTTAAGCTTCAAAGAAGCTCCCCCTTAACTCATGCATCACAATAAACAAATAAATATATCCAATGAAAGCTCATAAACATGAATGCAAATACAAGGAGATAAAGAGATAAACATGCATAAAACAAGCATGAAACACATCAAAAATCTTTTTCTCCTATTTGCAAAACAAAACATATATGCATAAACATAAATACTTTTTCCAAAACATGCATATATACAAATACTTCTCAAATACTTCTCCAATTACTTCTCCCTCTTTTGTCAATCATCAACAAGTGGTTAAAGTAAAAATAAAATGTTCTCCCCCTTTTTGTCAAAAGCAAAAATCAACAAAGGGGTGACATAAAACAAATCAATAAAGGATATATGCGATATACATTCATGAAGAGGAGACGCTAAGTAACTTCCCTACATATATGCATTACATGATGGAGGGATGACAAGCCTTAATTCACATAACGCATAATATGCAATGCATAAGAGGAGATGTGAAGCTCCCCTACACACGTGTATCGCATAAAGAAGAGTTGTCAAGCTCCTCAATATAAGATACACTCAACATGAATCTATATGTAGAAGAGATGTTAAGCTCCCCTTGCATATAGGCAATACAAATCAAAACATTTTATAATACCAATTGAAGGCAAAAAAAATATATCTTTCATTACATGATACCAAATGAAAGTAAACAAATAATATCTTGATACCAATTGTAGGTATTTTTCTTTATAAGCATATGATACCAAATTAAAAATCAATATTAAATTTTTCAATCATTTTCATCATAAAGTATGAGAGTGGAATACAAAATCAATGGTAAACAAAATACCAATAGAAAGATGAAATACGAGTTTTCTCCCCCTTTATGAAATACCAAATAAAACGATGCATAAGCTTGTGTTAGTATACCAATTGAAAACTAATCAATTGAAACATGATAGTCATTAAAAATCAAGCTTATCATAATCAAAATTTGTGCTTAAAGATATATATAGTAAGCACAAATAAAACATATATATGTATAAAAAATTAGATACCAATCGAAATTGATACTATTTGAAGTCTAAGCATACATACATAAAAAATATATGAGTATACAAGAAATGTCAATATTGATACCAATTGAAAAGATCCAATGATACCAATTGAAACAACAATAATATCAAGTGTATAACTCATAATCCTTTCCATCCATTTCATGCACATGTCTAAAAGAATTTTCAATAAAGAGCAACAAGGCATGGTCGCCCAACCAACCGCCCGTAGAAGGTAGGGATTTTCAAAAATAGGTTTGAAAAATATAGTATGTTTGAAAACTCTACCATAACGAAGAATACCGCAACTAGTTAAATGGAAAATCTTGAAAACTAGTACGAAATCCTTCAAGTAAGGAATAAAACAAAAATATTTTTCATGAAAAAACATGTAAATCACATGATCATTAAAACACTCAAAATCTATATAGCCCATATCATACTCATGAAAATAAAATCATGAGAAAACAACAAGTGAGGTGAGTGTACAAGATATATGTGAAACACATTATCATGAAAAGTAGACAATTAGCTCAATAGAAATTCCTTTAAACATGAAAACATGAAAATCATCAAAACTAAATTTTCATTAAAACAAATTATACTTCAAGGCATATGTATGTTTTGACTTAAAAGCAAGAAGTATACATACATATCCCTAAACACAATTGAGTCCATAATAAAGATTTGCATGAAAAACCAAATGACTCAAGGGTATACATGTATATCTTAAGGTTTGGCAAAATAGACATATACATGAAGTTAAACATATAAACATGAAAAATATGGATAAAATAGGAATACAAGTCAAATGCATGAATCATCAAAACTAGACTATACTAGCACATCTAATGGGTACAAATAAGCGTTCAAGCACAAACATATAAAAATTTATTTGTGTCCCACTATATGTACAAGTATAAATCCTAATTTTAATGAAACTAACATCCAAACGAGTAATCAAAACATGAAGTATAAAATGATACATAAATCAACATGATAAACATAAATACGATCATTATGTAAATCCTCATGCTATTAGACCTATGATATACATATAGCTAAACAATGGTGAGAACACAACATATGGGTCCATATAAACATGGGTGATCTAAAATGCTATATATGCATGTCAATGATCTAATAATCATGGCATTTAACATAATAATCAATAAACATGAAGCATTAAAACAAAAAAACACAAACATCCATATGATCATTGTGTATATGCATATGCATTAGATCTACGATATACATATTAGTTTAAAACAAAGTGAGAACACAAAGATATAAGTCCATATTAAACATGGGTGTCTCAAATAACTAAACATGTATATCACTAATCTAATAAACATGTCATAAGCATAATGAACAATAAAATAAGACATGCTATAAATCAAAGACATGAAAAGCATGCAAATATAAACGAGAGTAAAGGATTGTTACCAAAACGAAGAGGCAACTCTCCATGTCTCCAAACACGGTGGTCCTTCCACCAAACTCCCATTGAAAGTGATGCATCCAAAATAATCACATGAAGCTCAGAACGCATCCACCTCAAGGCACCATCGCTCTCACGTCATGCGAGAGCCCACACCCTACATCAAATACAATAGGGGTGGTCTTTGGTACCCATACTCTTTGGGTCCATGGGGGTTAGTACCTTTTCTAACCCAAACAAACTTAGTTGCTAAATTAGAAACATGTATTCTATCATAAAAAAATTTAGCAAGGTGGCCCTTACGTCCACAATGTGTACAAGTGTACACATGAGCATACATCGTGTTATGGGTGTGTCCGTGAGGAGCCTGTGTATGCCGTGAAGGGTGTGCATGCATAGATGGAACTTGTTTCTTTCGAAACAAAGATTCCAAACGTGTATGGCTCAAAACACAATGGCTCAAAGTGGAGCCCAACAATCCATATTCTTCTTTAAAGCATTTATATCATTTTTAATTAAAGAAGAAGTGTGGCATGCAATAGGTGAGCTAGGTGAACCTACACTAGCATGGCAAACATGTGAATCCATATTATTTTCAAAGAAATATTTTTCTTTAAACAATCTTTTAATTCTTGTGAAATCAAATTTATTTTGTTTTTCAAAGAATTATTCTCTTTTAAAACAAAATCAACTTTAGAAGACAAGTTTCATTTTTCTTCAAAATTATTTCACAATCATTTTTATTTTTCAAAAATTATTTTCTTTTAGGGCAAGTTCAAGCTTAGATTTCAATGAATCCTCTCATTAGAAATCTCCATTTCTCTTGCAAAATCAAGTCTAGTTTTGAAAGCAAATCTTTATTTTCATTGTTAAGTCCTAGACTTTTCTTTTTCAAAAGATTATATTTTTCCAATAATTTTTCACACACAATAGATAGTTCTTCATTTAAAGTGTTAGGATCAACATAATCATTACTAGAAGAACTAGCATCATCACAATCTAATTGAGATTCCGTATATACCTCAAGGGAGTCATTCCCTTGGACCATGAAGCATTGTGACTCGGATTCTCCACTAGATTCATCTCCATGATGTTGGGCGTTTGTAGCTCGGAGGAAGCAACTTGTTCCATACTGAAAAGGCGGAATCATAGTTAGAAACAAGCATAAGATAATCTTTGTTAAGCGTGCTTCTAATAGCCTCAAGGGCAAGTACATTGGCTTCTATATGCTTGCGATTACCAAGATAGCATTTCTTGGTAGCGGTAAGGAAAACATGCAAGCCTAGGGTTTTCAAATACATGGACATCCTAAAATTTCCATGTGTCAATGTTGGAAACATCAAACATGGGAGGTGACAAGCAATCCATGAGTGTGTGCAAACAATATACGTGCAAATGCAAATGATAGATTAGCTAACCAAGATCACACTCCTAGGTGGTTAAACCAAATATCAGGAGGGTAGGTGATAACAATTGAAAGTACACTAGAGGGGGGTGAATAGGTGTACCGCTAATCTAATGAACTAAATGCGAAAATTAAAAACTAATTGCTACAACACTTAGTGCAACCAACGAGTGTAGCTGAATTCCCGTGAAGGGTCTGGACTAACTCCTCTTGATCCTCTGAATAAGAGTTGAGGCGCTATATGAAGCTCTCGTGATTAAGCACAAGTGAGGCACACAAACACACAAGCATGTTAAGATATGACAAAGTAAAGCAATGCACAAATAAAGAGAGAGAGAGAGAGAGAGAGAGAGAGAGAGAGAGAGTTGAGAGTCAATCGATCAAACGCAAACAATAAGATGTGTTTCGAGGTTCGAGCACCGAGCTCTACGTCCCTGCCTTCACCGAGAAGGATTCCAATCCACTAGGAGTACCGAAAACTCTTCTTCAACTAATACAACCTCCACCGAGCAATACAAAGGGTCTACCGAAGACTGGAGTACCGAACTCCACCAATCCAACCTCCACCGAGGCAACACAACACCACCTCACACAAGAGGGGTAGGCCCGTAGCCAAAAACCACAATCCACCTCACCAAGAGGGATACAAACACCAGCTCCACCTCTCACTAGAGGGAGCACACCACAATCTCAACCACTACCAAAGAGGGAGCTAACCACAACCCAAATCAACCTCTACCAAAGAGGGATACAACAAGAAAAGGTTTACAACTTGGTGGTTTCCTCAACCACAAACAATTTCCTACAAATAAATGATCCTATAGAATAGGATAGGAAGATAGCTCAAGGTGGAAAAACTAAGTGTTTTGATCAAAGAAAATATCTTGGGAAATACCAAATAGATATAGAATTTAGACCAAGAAACTAATTCCCAAAAACCCATTTTCTTTGAAATAAATAAAACACTTTAAAACAAATAAGATGGATCTTTTGGCACTAAAACACTTTTGAAAACTTGTTTAAAACATTAGAGAAACTCTGTAAATTTTGCTCTTAAAAACTTAATCAAAATCCTAAAGAAATGGGGTATATAAAGCCCCATTGAAAAACTAGCGTTGGAGCTGTTTTTCAGCTCTGGCGGCTGGCGGTCGACCGGCCCGGTTGACCGCCAACGGTCAAAAAATCGACCGTTGGAGCCTGGTCGACCGGCTCGGTCGACCGCGGCCTGGAACAGAGAGCAGACCTCTCTGCCGTCGACCGACCCGGTCGACCGGGGCTTTCCAGAGAGCAGAAGCTCTCTGGCGGTCGATCGTCCCGTCGACCGGCCCTCCAGCCAAACAGACGTGCACATCTTGTGTACGTCGGTCGGTCGACTCGGTCGACCGACTCCTAGCTCGGTCGACGGTCCGGTCGACTGGCAGAAGCCAGAACAGGATTTACAGGACTTGAAAACTTGATTTATTTACCTATAAAATCCCATAAAAACTCTAAAAAACTACAAAAATAAGTTCAGTATAATACATTGATATACAAACTTGTTTGAGTAAAATCAAACTAAGTTACAACCATTTTGAACCATTTTTGTGTTATGAAAAAATTACCGAAAACCAAAAACCGTATTTTCAAAACTTGGATTTTTTTTCAAATGAAAATTCGTTTTGTCCAAAACTTATCCAAATACAAAAACATGATATTTAAACACTTTTAGGCATGTTGCATATTGACATAAGTCCAATATACATGAAATAGATATATATCCATGTTTTTGACTTTAATTCCAAAAATATGTTTTGTTAAAATACCAAAACACCAAAACTCATGAATAGGCATATCAAAATAAGTTTGTCTAAGATATGAAGCATGTATGTATATAGAACATATCTAATATACATTTAAACCATTTAAACTTGTATTGATACTATCTATTCATGAAAACAATATCGGTTAAACCAAACTGAAAAACCAATAAACATAAAAACTAAAACACGTATGTGTGTTGTGAACTTGAGCATAACACACTATCTAGTCTTTACAAATGGATCTAAAACAACCTATAAACTAGGTACCGAGGTTTACTTGACGAACTCCGTCTTCAAGTCGGCTCGATCCAAACCGTGATCCACCGAGCTTGACTTCAACGAGAGCTATATATGATCTTGATGCTCGGGCTCTGGAATCACCATGTGAAAGGCTTCAAAACTCCTTTGTTGAAGCTAATCACCAATAATATCTTGATTAAAGATCTGAAACTAAACATTACAAGATTATTAGTAAACATAACTACATGAGTTAATCATCATCAAAACTAGAGTGGAAGGCCTCTGGGCCAACAGATTCAACTCTCCGAGTCATATGGTCAACCACCTTACCAACATCCAACTTCATATACTCCTCCCGAACAACCATTAGAAGAACCTATTAATTGGGAAAAGAGGATGGAAGCCTTAGAGGAACTCAAGCGACGAATTCAAAATCTAGAAGCAGTAAAATCCCATCAAAGTTTTCAAATCCAAGATTCTTACTCCATTTTCAAGTCCTATAGCAAGAAGAACATACCGACTTGAAAAGAGTACAAAATCCATGATTCAATTCCAAAGCGATCCTTTTAATATGATAGAAGCTAGACTTAGTCGATTGGAAAAACATGTGACGGAATAAGGAAACTCTCCCTACCCAATCTTTGACTACTCCTAACACTTCTAATCATATTGATGAAAATCAAGAATCATGAAATCTTGAAGACTTTGACCAAGATTCAATTTCACCACAAAATCTTAAACTTGACCAATATCAACCCATTGACAAATTGGCAAGTTTTCTTTTCAATGAAATTGAACTTGAATATGAATGTGAACCCGACCCACAACTCTGTGATTCAATTCCAATCTTTGAATCTAGTAGACTCCGGCATCCTTACCCAAGTTGGATCCATTGCCTGAGCCAACATTGATTCTGGTATCCATGGATTTTTAAATCGAACCACTTTGGATAGTCACATTTCATTGATGGGAACAGAATGTGAAATTAAATTCTTTGATTTGGACTCAACTCTTGAACCTAAACCTACTCTCGAACCCCAAGTTGATTTTCGCAAGTTAGTTTTGGTTCCTGAACTTTTCATTTCAAAACCCAAATCATCCATTCCACAAAGCCACATTCTATTGTTGGACCAAGGTATTGACCATAATGACTCAGTGATGATCTTCTAAGATTGGTCATGTAAAGGGAATAATTTTCATAATAGGATCTTGCATGATCCTATTAATATTGGGGATTGTAAATATGTAAATAGAAAAGAGGTCAATAAAGATGGATTTCGTGAGCCATCACATTATCTTGATTGGGTAGCAATACTTGGCCAATCAGACCACCACCGGAGCTACCACCATGAGGTAATTTTCCTTCTCTTTCCATTTATTTCATGTATATGCACATTCACGATGCATTGAGGACAATTCATGAGATAAGTGTGGGGGAGAGTTTACTAACGTAGGTTGTTTTAAATTTTCTTTCTTTTACATTTCTTTTTAGAAATTTTTTTAAAATTTTCTTTTGTATAGAAACTCTTTTCTTTTTTTCAACAAAACTTTTTGAAATAAGAGAAATAGTTTTGATTTATTTTAAAGAAAATTAAGATTATCTTAGGAATTAAGAAGACCTAAAATTATGAATTTTTAAACCGAGTCAAAATAATAGATCTTATTTAAATTTTAGGATAAGGAAGTAAGATTGGAAAGATAATTTGATCCTAAATTTTTTGCCTTAGATTTATGCACTTCACACTTATACAATTTTTTGGGATTGAAATAAAGACTGAAAATGTCATAATATATATATATATATATATATATATATATATATATATATATATATATATATATATATATTATATATAATATATATAATATATATATAAAATGATGATAATAAAAATCACTTATTAAAGTTGGGTAATTATACCTCAGGAAGCATGATTATTCACGCCTTAAATAGTGGATAAAAATAAAATAATCCCCTTTAGTTTTGTAGCCCTGTTTACTCGAGTCCTTAAGTCCGAGGGATGTTTTCTCATCTGGTGCCCTAAAGTTATCTGGTTTGGGACTCACAGGCTAAAGGCTCACTACCCGGGTAAGCTAGAAAACCTAAGCAAACTAAGGAAAGAAAAAAAAAAATAAAAATAAAAATAAAAAAATAAATAATAATATAAATAAATGGTATGAAAGTTAGAGTCGATATCCCAAAAATCTAAACTGTTCACAGAGTGCATATGTTCTAAGAGATTTTATGAAAGATCAAAGAATCAATTCAATTTTAAATTTTTGCATTTAATTTATAAGAAGATTTTGCATTTCGACTTAGTTTAAGGAAGAATAATTTTTGATTAACCTCTGACCTTGGATCACTTAAATTTTCGCAAAAATACTTCAACACTTTTCTCTATTTCAAAATGCATTTCAAAATACTAACATTTGATTCCTTTCTTTATGGATTTTGTGGGTGTAATCCGCTGAAAATCCTCAGGAGACAAAACTCCTCCTCTAGGGAAAACCTAGAGGTTTAACGGCTTGTTGCACACGCTCGGTGCAATCACGTCACCTGTGAAAGTGGTGTAATAATCTTCTTAGTTAGTTTTTTTTTTACTTGGGACGAGCAAAAGATAAGTATAGGGGTACGATTAGTCTCTAAAATTGCATATTTCATACCACATCTTTACATTTATTTAATATTAAATTCTGTTAATAACACCTGTCTTGTATGTTTCTAGGTCCATGGCATGAAATGAAAAAGAAGCACAAAAATTCTATTTAATTGGTGATTAAAAGCCTCCAAGAATACCCATTGACCTTGGAGGGTGGTTTCGTCAAAACTGGGCGCCCAAATTCGGAATCCAACAAGTATAGCTGACAGGGGGACAAGCGGAGGGCGCGCAGCAGGCGGCACCGCGCGCGCCGCCCTAGGATTGCTGCAAAAACACGGCAATTGCCATGTTTTTGCGGCAATTGCGTGGAGCCGCGCGTCAAGATTTGACGCGCGGCTCCGTAAAGATCCTCTGGTGCCCTGTTTTGCCTATAAATACCCTGAGATTTCCAAAGCGGAACCAGGAAGAGTTTTGAGAAGTTTGTAGGGTTTTCTTCTCCATGTTGTAGTTTTTGGGTAGTTTAGATTAGTTGTTCTTCTTCTTCCTCTTTGTATTTTCCATCTTGTAGATCTTGTAATAAGAAAGAGAGTAGTACATGGGTAGAAAGCAAGAGTGCTTATAATGGAAGGTGACAATCTATGAAAGGTTCTCTCTTTGCCTCTCTTTGTTTTCTTCTCTCTAACTCCTTTTACATGTTTAGCTAATTTTCTCTCTTGGCAACTAATTACTAACCACTAACTTGATAACTTCTTATTTGATAATCCACATGAATCTAATAGCCTCTACTTGGCCTTGCTCTTGCAAGAGCCATTGATGGCTCACGATGATAGATTCTAACACTCTAACATCCTAACTTTCTAACAAGCTAACATTACTTTATTCCATGCTTACTCTTATTTAGTTTTGATGGTTTAAGTGTAGCTTTCACTTGTTTGTTGAGTTTGAATGTGATGAGTTAACATATGGGTTATACTTTGAAACGCTCTTGAACCAAGGACTAGTGATGGCCAATGATACATGTGAGGCTACTATCACTAAGAGGTTAGCATAGTTAGTGGATCCATTAGTAGTTAATAGCCATGGGTTTTCTTTCTCTTTTACTTTATTTTAGAAATATATCAAAAATCACAAAAATCATCTTTTCTATGTTCTTACTTCTTCGTGTTTCACCGTACTCTTCTCTTGTCATTCTTTATTTTCTTTTCTTTTCATTCTTTCAAATATTGAAGAACACTTAACATACATGTGAACATACCGTGTAAGCTTCTATCACCTCCTGTCCCTATGGATTCGATCAGTTTTAGCCTCTATGCTGTAACGGAAGTATCGAGGAAGCCAAAGCACACACACTTTAACTCTTGATTTCAAAATAACACTTTTTGTGTACGGTATTCCCACGATCAGAAAGCTCAAGTTTGTGTGAGAAAACAAGGTAGATTGAGTGGTGGAAAACTTAAGAAATCTCTTTTGCAAACAATCTTAACAAACTCTCCTTTTGGTATGAAAATTTTACCCCAAATATGTGGAGAAAAACCTAAGAGAGATGGGAAAAACTGGCTTTAAAACTTCTCCAAAATCGTGTGAAAATTGGCCAAAACAGTCCCCTTTTATAGAGCTAATAAAACTAGCCATTGGGGGCAACACCCAGGCTAGATGACCTGCCGGTCGATCGGCCAACGGTCATATTTATGACCGTTGGGGTTGCCGGTCCAACTGCCTGGCTGACCGCACTCACGTCTTGACCCGTCGGTTGACCGAGGCAAGAACCAGAGAGCAAAGCTCTCTGGCCGATCGACCGCTCTGTCGACCGGGGCCAGATCCAGAGAGCAAACTCTCTGGATCGGTCGACCGCTCGGTTGACCAGCCCTCAAGCCAGGGTTGTGCACATTTCTGTGCACATCGGTCGACCGCTTGGTTGACCAACTTCTGGCTCGGTCGACCGATCGGTCGACCGTCAGAAGACCACGTCTGGGATATTAAAGGGATTAAAACTTGATCTTTTAAAATATAAAAATTAACACATATTACAAACATATTGAATTTTTTTGCGATAAAGAATTTTAGTTTTAAACCAAAAACGGTATTTTCAAAAACCAAACTTCTAATGAAAAATACGATTTTTTCCAAAAATTGTTCAAATATAAAAACAAGATATTTTAAACACTTTTGAAGCTTAGTGTATATGGATATGATCCAATACACATATAGGATGAAATATCTATGTTTTTGACAATTAAGCTCTAAAATGAGTTTTGGCTAAAACAAAACTTAAACACATGATATAGAAATATCAAATAAGTTTTTCTAAATAGTTGAACCATCAATGTGTATGAAATACAAAACACATATAAACCATGTGAACTATTTTGATGAACTCTATTCATAAAACATAAAGATATCTACTTTAAAGCTCAAAACCAAAACAATATTTTCTAAAATCAAAATTATTTTTATGAAAACACTATATAAATTTTGTGTGTATGTATGTGTGTATGAGCTTGATCAATTCACAAATCTATCCTTATATTTTATCTAAAAATAAAATCTTAACACTTACAAACATGACTCAAGTCTTGAAAATCTTCTCTTGAAAATCTTTTTCTCCATACTTGGTCCAAACTTGATCCAAAGAGAGACGACTCCATCTTGAGTACTTGATGCGATCTTGATGCGAGCTCTTGAATCAACACGTGCTAGCTTCAAAATTTGACTCGAAGCTTTTATTGAAACTAAACACCGACTAAGATTTTGATCAAATATTTGAAACTATATAAACACAAGATTATTAGCACTTTAATTACATGAGTTAATCATCATCAAAACTAGAGTGATGGGCTTTGGGCCAACAATCTCCCCCCTTTTGATGATGATAAAACTCATGGAGTTATATATGCATGGATTAAAGATAGGCTTCATAGAAGCTCCCCCTTAACTCATGCAGAATAAATAAACAAATAGATATTCAATAAAAGCTCATATACAAAAAAACATATATGCATAAACAACAAATTTAAACATGCATATATAAACTAAATTCTTCTCCCCCTTTTTGTTAACTCATCAATAAAGGGGTGAAGACAAAATGAACAAGAAAGATGTATATGCGATATACATTCATGAAGAGGAGAGACGTTAAGTTAGCTGCCCCCTACATACATGCATTACATGGAGAAGGGATGACTAAATCCTAACCCACATAAGCTATATACAATGTAATCCTAACCCACATAAGCATAATATACAATGTATAGACGGAGATGTTAAGCTCCCCCTACACACGTATATCACATAAAGAAGAGAGATTAAACTCCTCAATATGTAGAATACACTTAACATGAAGCTATATGTAGAGGAGATGTTAAGCTCCCCTTGCATATAAGCAATATATTTCAAACAAATTTTGAAACAATTTGTTACCACAAAAAAACAAATTTTGAAATTTTTTTGAACTCAATAAAATAAATTTTGATACTAATTGAAATCAAATAGTAGTTGACAAAACAAATGTTGGTACCACTTGTAGATAAATAAAATTTTAAGATACCAATAAAAGATTTTGATACCAATTGAACGTGAAACATGAAGTACATCTTGATACCAAAAAAATACCAATTGACATTTAGAATTAAATCAAACTTAGCATAAACTTTTTGTGCTTAAATAAAATATATTGTATTGTAAAATAGCATAATCAAAATCATGTATATGTATGAAAATAGAAATATCACTTGAAATTTAAAGCATACATATATAAGAAAACTAGTATGAATATACAAAATGAATAGATCATGAAAATTATGTATAATTCATAACATCCACCCTTTCATGCACATGATAAAAGATAGTTCAATAAGGCACAGAAGGTATGGTCACCCAACCAACCGCCCTTAAGTTGGTAGGGTTTTTCAAAAATAAGAGTTGAAAATTATTTTAGCATAGTTTGAAAAACACTACCATATTGAAGAATAATAAAACTAGTTTTAAGATAATTTTGAAAACTACGAAATTCTTCAAGTAAAAAATAAAAACATGAATATATCTCATGATAACATGCTAAATACACGATAATTGGCACTCAAAATCCATAAGGCTCAAAAATGATCTCATGAAAACAAAGTCACGAGTAAACAAAAGAAATGTGAATGTACAAGAATCATGTAAATAACATATTCATGAAAATAGGACAATAAATCTCAAATCATTAAAATATATGGAAATCATAAAAATTTATTTTTCATCAAAACTAAAATTTTCATCAAAAATTAAACAAGCTTCTAGGTATATGTATGTTTTATCGAAACTTAAAAGTATACGTACATATCCCAAATATAAACGAGTCCATAATAAAATTTGCATGAAGGCAAGTGACTCAGGGATATACATATATATCTATTAATTTTAGACAAAAATAACATATACATGAAGCTAAACATGTACAAAAATAGAAAAAACAAGTATAAATGAAAGAATCATCAAAACTAGGTTTTACATGTACATGTAATAAGTACAAATGAGCAATGAAGTACAAACACATAATAATCAAGTGTAGCTCACTATTTGTACAAGTATAAACACAAGTTTTAACGAAAACTATATCTAAACAAGTACACACTACATGAAACATAAAACAAACATGATCATTAAGCTAAATGCTCGTGTTTTAGAACTAGTATATACATAGTAGTTAAATAATAGTGAGAACACAAAATGTGAATCTATATGAACTTAAGTGTATCTCAAAGACAATCTATGTATAACACTTGTCTAATAACATTGCATTTAACATAATGAGCATTAAAACCACAACATGCCAAAAAAATCATCAATATAAAAGCATGTAAATTAAAATAGGAGTTTAGAGATAGTTACCAAATCATGTAAACTATTCTCTAAGTCTCCAAAACATGGTGGTCCTCCCACCAAACTTTCTTGATAGCGATGCATCAAATGGGTATGTCCATCTAGCTCATGCATCCACCACCAAGGTACTAACCCTCTCACGTCATGTGAGAGCCCACACGTACATTAAACACAAGAGGTGAGAATTTTGATACCTATTTCTTTTTGGATCCATGGGGGTTAGCATAATAAGGAACCCAAACACTTTTATTCGTAAAATTTATAGAATTTATTCTATCAAAACAAAATTTTACTAAATGGCCTTTGCAGCCGCAATGTGTACATTTGTACACTCTAACATACATATGTGTGGTGTGAGTGTGAGCATGATGTACATGTGATGTATGTCGTGTAGGGTGTGCTGAATATGTGAAACTTATTTCTTGTGTAACATAGATTCAAATTTATTGTGTTTAGATGCACATTGGCTCAAAGTGGAGCCCAAACAATCAATGTCCTTCTTCATAATAGAAATATCATTATTAATTTTGGAAGAAGAGACATGAGACACAAAATCCTTTTTCTTTTAGAAATAAACTATTTTCTTTTTCTTTCAAAACATTTTTCCTTTTCAAAAAGTTATTTTCCTTTAAGGCAATTCCTTTTCTTTTTCAATTAAAATAACTTGGTTTTTCAAAACTTCATTTTCTCTTGAAACAATTTCAAATTTATTTTTAAAAGAATCTTTTTCTTTTAAAACCAAATCATTTTTGTTTTTCAAACTTTTGTTTTCATTTTTAACAATTCATACTTTTTAAGAAGTTGTTGACAAAACATAGCAAGTTCATTATATGAGATGTTAACATCATCATCAACCTCGGATTCAAATTTTACCTCAAGAGGGTCATCCCCTTGGACCGTGTAGCAAGTGTTGGAAGTATCACTTCCATCATCCGAGTCACGCCCCATATAGTATTGCTTTTGTTTACCAAGGGAGACAAGGGTAATCCATATTACAAAAGCAGAATCAAAGTTAGCACCCTAGATAAATATTCATTATTTAGGGTAGACTTTAAATCATGGATGGCTTTTACATTAGCCTATAGATGTCTGCCATTTAAACAATATGAATATTTAATAGTGGCAAAATAGACATGAATACTTGGGCTTTTTTAAGGTACATGGACATTTTAACTTCCCAAGTTTGGATGTTAAGAATGTCAAACATAGGAGGTGTCATGAAATTCATGAGTGTGTGTAAACAAATATTGTGATTAGCTATATGAGGATCTTTAACTTTAGATTGTTAAACCAAATCAAGAGCACCAAGCTATGATACCACTTGTAGGTCATCTAGAGGGGGGTGAATAGGTGACAAGCTAATCAAATGCAAACTAATGCAGAATTAAAAACTAATTATGCAAACTAAAAACTGTAAGGTAAACACATAAAGTATAATACAAGAGTGTAGCGAATTTCTGGTGAAGGGCTCTGGACTATCTCCTCAAGATTCTCTAGATTAAGAGTTGAGATGCCACTATGGCTCTCTTGGTTTGATACAAGTATAAACAAATAATCCCAAACATATATCAATTAAGAACAAATATATCAAGCATATAAGGAGATAAACAATATAAGCATACAAGATATATAAACACAAGTGAAAGAGAGATGAGCAATCGCAAACATGGGAGAATTATTTCGAGGTTCGAGCACACTTGCTCTACGTCCCCGTCTTCAACACTATGAAGGATTTTCACTAAAACGATCCCGCAAGATCACCCGGTGCTGCAACACCTACAACGAGCTCCCTCAAGGACTTTTGACCCGCAAGTCCCTCACTTGTTTCCGCAAGAACAACGCATGCAAGTACACTAGCTTGTCGAGGCCGTACCTCTACACCTAGCTCCCACAAAAACTCATCACAACGCGAACCCACAAGTTCGCTGAGGCCTCAACCTTTACAACACCTCAAATACAAATTGGAGCATGTGGTGATCTCTTCTCTTGATCACCAACAAACACTCTCGCTATAAATGATTCCTAGAGGATAAATATAGTAATGGAAAGCTCAAGTTTGTGTGAGAAAATAAGGTAGATTGAGTGGTGAAAAACTCAAGAAATCTTTTGAAAACAATCTTAAAAAACTCTCCTATTGATATGAAAATTTTAGCCCAAAAATATGTAGAGACAAACCCTAAGAGAGAGATAAAAAAATTGGTTCTAAAACTTCTCCAAAATCTCATGGAAAACTGGCCAAAATAGCCCCTTTTTTTATAGAGCTACAAAAACTAGCCGTTGGGGCAAAACCCCAGGCCAGATGACCTGTCGATCGACCGGCCGGTCGACTGGCAAATGGTCATATTTATCACCGTTGGGGTTGCCAGACGACCGCCCGGTCGATCGCACCCAGGTCTTGATCTGTCGGTCGACCGAGATAAGAACTAGAGAGAAAAGCTCTCTGATGGGTCGACCGCTCGGTCGACTGGGGCCAAATCCAGAGAGTAAACTCTCTGGATCGGTTGACCGTCGGTCGGCCGGCCCTCAAGCCAGGGCTTGTGTACGTTTCTATGCACATCGGTTAACCGATAGGTCGACCGACTTCTGGCTCGGTCGATCGTCAGAAGACCAGGTCTGGGATATTAAAGGGATTAAAACTTGAACCTTTAACATTCTATAAAATCTCATAAAATCACATAAAATCCACAAAAATTAGTTCATTGAAATACTTTGAAGTACAAATATGTGTGATAAAAAATTAACACTTATTACAAACATATTGAACTATTTTGCGGTAAAGAATTTTACCTTTAAACCAAAAACGGTATTTTTCAAAAACCAAACTTCTAATGAAAAATACGGTTTTTTCAAAAATTGTTCAAATACAAAAATAAGATATTTTAAACACTTTTGAAGCTTAGTGTATATGGATATGATCCAACACACATATAGGATGAAATATCTGTGTTTTTGACAATTAAGCTCTAAAATGAGTTTTGACTAAAACAAAACTTAAAATATGATATAGAAGCATCGAATAAGTTTTTCTAAACATTTGAACCATCAATGTGTATGGATGAAATCTAAAACACATATAAACTTATTTTGATGAACTCTATTCATGAAACATAAAGATATCTACTTTGAAGCTCAAAACCAAAATGGTATTTTCTAAAATCAAAATTATTCTTATGAAAACACTATATAAATTTTCTGTGTGTATATAAGCTTGAGCAATCCACAACTACTCTATCCTTTAAATTTTATCTAAAAACAAAATCTTAACACCTACAAACATGTCTCAAGTCTTGAAAATCTTCTCTTGAAGATCTTCTTCTCCGCCTTGACTTGGTCCAAACTTGATCCAAAGAGCGACGAGTTCATCTTGAGTACTTGATGCGATCTTGATGTGCGAGCTCTTGAATCAACACGTGCTAGCTTCAAAACTTGACTTCGAATCTTTTGTTGAAGCTAAACACTGACTAAGATCTTGATCAAATATCTGAAACTATATAAACACAAGATCATTAGTACTATAACTACATGAATTATCATCATCAGAACTAGAGTGATGGACTTTGGGCCAACACCTTTTCCAGTGGTCTAATGATGAGGAGGAAGCCAATGGGTATGCCTCTTCAGCTACTATCAGTTCGTTTCAAATAGGGCTTGTGTCTGTTAACATGACCGACAACAATAATGATGATCTTCATCGGCGAATGGAAGCACCAGAGCAGACTTCTAGGGCTCAGCAAGATGCTTTGGACAACATCCAGTAGAGTCAACTCCTGACCAATAGGAATACTAATGACACGGGAAGCAATCATAATGAAAAGGAGCATAATGATGATGAACGTCGTAAGACTGAGAAGTCGAAGGAAAGCTCATCAATCAATGCTGAGGTCATTAAAGGCATCCAGGCTCAGATTACATCTCTAACCCAGAGGGATGAACTGAAGAAGGTGGGGATGACTTGTCCTTACCCGCTGGAATGGATTCTGCTCCGTACGCACCAAAGTTTAAGCCACCTATGTTGCACACATACGATTGCAAAAGCTCGCCCAACTAGCATATCTATTACCTCCAGTCATAAACTGGTAATATAATAGATAATAATGCCATCATGACTAGACTATTCATCGGCACCCTTAAGGGGGTAGCTTCTGATTGGTTCAGGATCCTGCCCAACGGCTCTATTAATTCTTAGATTGACCTAAAAACTCGGTTTCTCTCTTAATTTTATGAGGATGATACCAAGGTGACTATGGATAAGCTCCTCTCAATGGTCCAGAAAGGAAAAAAGTCTGTGCGGGAATACATTGAGAGATTCCATAACCTTTCTCTTATGTGCCCTGCAGGCATGCCGTTACCCATGTTACTCCAGACATGCCGCATAACTGATTGATAATAGAAAATGAATAGAAAGTAAAGTTAAGATTTAAAGTCTGAAAGTTCTTAGTCTCTTCTCAATTTAACTGTGTAGCAAAGGCCATACGGGTCGATCCACAAGGATGGATGCGATAGAAGCTTTTCGAAATGATTTCTCTGCATAGATAGCTTGAAAAAAAGATGTTCGTTGTAAGAAAGGGATTTAATTAAGCAAAAGAAATTATAGTCTACCAATCATCAAGCACAACCAAGTACTAATCTAAGAAGGGTGAAGATCATGTTGATTCTATAAAGATTTACCCTAGGGTTTTGCTTCAGAGTCAAGTAAGATGAGTAAAGAAGAATGTAAACCCTAATTAGAGTATACTAAATAAAATTAAAATTAGTTCATCCTAATTTCTAAGCATAGCATAAGAAAAGTCTTTTAAACCTAATATGAAGCTATCAAAGTATCTATATATGAACTAAGAGTAACCATTCAAAACTAACCCTAAAATTGTTCAACTTAACCAATTATTCATCTTCAAGAACCTTAACTTAATCCTGGGATTTCAATCAAGCATAGAATTCAATCAGTTCATCTTTTAGACTAGACTTAAGTTGATCGAGAGATTAGCAAACTACAAAATAAATTAGTTATTTATATATTTTTATTTTTAACAAGATATATAATGGAGAAGGAAAATTTGCATCAAAAGAAAAGAAGAAAGGAAAATAAAAGAACTAAAGCAATAACACGGAAAGTAAAAGAACAAGAGTGATAAAAGAATTAAGAACCTTTATTATAGTTGTCACGATCCACTACAAAAGCCCTTCGTTCTCTTTACAATCTTCTTCCAAAAGGAAGAAAATACAATGAAAATTTAAAATAAATGGCTAAAACAAATAATCCTAAACTTGATCTCTGAGATGCCTCTCCTCTGTTGCTCTTCAGGGGTATTTGTAGGAGATCCTAGAAGTAGTGTAATATCCCCTATCTTATAATACCATATTATTATTTTAAAAAAAATCTTATTATTATTAATTAACTTGATTTATTATCATTATTAATGACTTGTAGACTCTTATTACTTATATTTAGTTATTTTAAATTATTAGTACTATTTTGGTATTTATTCATCTTTTCTTCTATACCCTTTATCCTATACCCAAGTCCAAACCCATACCCAATATCAAACCCTATAGCCCGTACCCGTTAGCCATTACCCTTTTATCTTATACCCATTATCTAAATCCTTTATCCAAACCCATTAGCCCATGATCTATACTTACTCCATACCCGTTACCCATTAGACCCGAAACCCAATCACTCCTATATATAATCATCTCCTAGTTTACTCTAACCCTAATTATAAAAATCCTAATCTCCCCCAGATCAGCTGCCGCTTCCCCTTGGTGTGCACCCTCGCTCGAGCACGAACGGCCGAACCCCATGCCTCCATCTTCACCAAGATCCCAGGCGGCAACCCACTGCAACTGTCCTCTCTCTGGTGTGCTCCTGTGCGGCAAGATCCTCCTCCGTCGCAATGCCGGAGCCCTCCTCGGCCTCCTCCATCAAGGCCGTGAGCAACCATTTCATGGCTCCTCCTCCTTAAGCCCGTGAGCACCCCGGAGCCCCATGGCCTGACCGAGCCCCCATCTCCACTCACAGCCTTGCCTCTCCACTGGCCGTGTCAACCACCATCAACCATAGCCGAGCTTCTCCTCCCCTTCAGAAACAGCACACCCGGCAATATTCATCACAATGTGATGATTTCAGTTGCTTGGTAATAATTTGGTTGTGGGTATGAACCTTGTTTTCATTGGGATGTTCTTTTCAAGTCTAGCTCACGGCAACAAGCCAAGTTTCCAACATTTTGGCCTTGAAACATCCCAAGTCCGAGCCGTTTTCCGTCTCTTTGTGGGACACCGTTAACCACCGTCGGCGAGCACGAACGTACCCACGTCCTTCACGACGAGATGCTCTATCCAACGACATCCTCTGTGGCCCCCGACGCCTCCGCCAGAGCCTCTGTCGGTGCGCCGCAAGTTGCCCTGAGGTTAGTGTTATATATATATGTGTGAGGGTAATCTTGTAATAATTGAGAAGTTTAATTAAGATGTGTGTTGGTGTGTGCGTGAGTGGTTGTGGTATGCATGCATGTGTATGCATGTAATTATGCATTGATGTGCATGTGTATGTGTTTTTAATTCATGAGTGTATGTATGTATGTATATATAAGTATGTATAGATGTATGTATGTATATAAGCTTATATACGTGTATGAGAGTGTGTGTATGTATTTATATTTATGTACACATGCATGCGTGGAACTGTGTATGTATGTGTATACTCGTATATATGTATGTATATGTATGTACGTGGGTGTACACGTGTGTGTCGGTGTGCTCGGGTGGGTATTAAGTGTATATTTATATTTCTTTGTATGTTTGGGTTGCATGTACAGTGTTTCGGATTTGTTAGGTGAGATCCAGACCGTTGCAAGAGACCCGGACTCGATTCGGATTCGTGCTCGTTGTGGATTCGATACACATGCGATTCAAAGACCGATCCATGGGATGATCCGTAGATCAGTACCAGTTCGTGCAGTGAAGACCAGACGGCGATTCGATTCCGAAACCACGTCATTTCATGTGAGTGTTCTCTCTTCCTTCTATCATTCTATTTTGTGAATGTTTCACTTCTTTGTTTAATTTTATTTAATTTTATTGTGAGTGTTTTCTTTACCTTCTATAATTCTACTTTTTGAGTATTTTATTTTCCTTCTATAATTCTATTTTGTGAGTGTTTTCTTTTCCTTCTATAATTCTATTTTGTGAGTGTTCTTATTTTCTCATTTAGTATTTTAATATTATTTAATTGAGTGTTTGCTTTTGTCTTATTTTCTTATGTATTTGTGTTTCACTTTTATCATTTCATGTGCCTATTTGATATGTTTACCAGTATGATTACCCGTACCATTTCATATGACATCAGTGATTATACACCCTATGATTTCGTTGATATGAGGATTTATTGGCGTCATTTTATGTGTTGATATATCATTATTGTTGGCTTAGGCCTAGTATTGATATACCATAGACCGGATTTGATCTTGTAATTGACCTAGCTGTGAGAAATCTTAGAATATTAACATATTGATATTGAGGTTGATTGATTCTTAATTGAGGTTAGAGATTAATATTTTTATGTGAAGTAATCGTCGGATAAGTTATTTGGCGATCATCTCGGCTAGAACACTTTTGGATATTGAGGATGTGTTAGACATGATGTTGCTTTATCGATAGACTATTTTACCGATACATGGATATGTATGAATATAATACTCTTGACGCTAGTGTATATGATGAGACAGACTTCTGGACTGTTTAGAACTATTATTTCTGGATTCTTGCATTGATGAGTTTGACTGATGTATTGATGATATTATTGATATTGACTATTAGTTAGAGATAATCTAGATTCTATGTTGATTGAGGATGTTATACTTCTTAGTTATGATCTTGATTGATTTGGATGTCGATGATTGAATAAATAGGAGATTGTTATTAATAAAATGAAATCTTGGACTTGAACCTGTCGGTAGACTTGATTGGATTGGAGTTGACTTGAGGGTTAAGAAATAGGCATTGATTGAGTTGACCTGACCTGATAGATCTTAAATATTATATAATTGATATGTTAGTTGAGTTTTAGGATCTTGTGATTGAACCTGGGAGAGTGAGAGTATGTGATGATCTTGATCAAATTAAAAAAAAATGAGGATTTGATTAGATGTATCAGAACTTGTATTTATTTCAGTTAACTAGGTTTAGATATATCAGTGACTTAGAGGATAAATATGTCGATGACTTTGAGGACCTGAGTTGATTATATACCTTGCCGGATTATTATATACTCATCCTGAAATCTTGATTTACCTGAGAAACTTGATTGATTATACATGATATATACCTGATACTATATTGTCCATGTCACTTAATTGCTAGGAAAATATTGTCACACGGTAACGACACTCTCATGTTATACTTGTTACATATTCTGTTATACGGGTATCCTGTTCACTGATATTATATATTCCTGTTATACCGGTATCCTGATTACACATATTGATATTGTTACCGTGACTACCACCGAGTTATCCCAGTGATTCAAGTAACATGCACATTAAGTAATCTTGATAAACTAATAACATGATATTAAACAACTTACACTGGGATTGGGGAGATTGATGGAGGAGACAACGTCTGTATTTTGGGTGGACCTAGGATTTAGGTTGCGCAGCCGAAAGAGGGTTCCATTGCAGGATTCCCGTGGGGTGACTGGCACCCCGTCCTATTCCTGTTCCTATTATACATGTTCCTGACTACCTTGCGGTAGGTCCTGGTTCAGTGCCAGGGGTCTGGGCCGTGGTCCCGGGTATGTACAGGACCCACCTAAAACACAGACAATGTCTCCAACCGATCAGTTTCAATAACTGAGGACCTCGATAGGCACGTGTAATAGTAGTATGGGATGCGTCTATTACATGTGGCAATTGGTGTTCGCTAACATAATTAATAATAAAAAACTGTTAATGTATTGTGACTAACCGTGATCACCCGACTGTATATATATGTATAAACTATGATATATATAGGATTGTACACCAGACTAGTGACATATGCTAAGTTATACATTTTGACATTAGTTGTTCCCTGTTATCATGATATCAGTTATATATCGTTCATAGTTTACTATTGATATTGATTATTTTGTTACCTTTTATATTCAGATTATCATGTTATTGCTTACATTGTTTTTTTTTATGCACGAGTACCTTCCCTGTTACACACACACTTATTAGGTCGCTTCTGACGACCCTGAATTCGCATGTCCAGGGTATTGGACATTTTCTTATATTGTTCAGGTGGTCGTGTGATCGTAAGCTTCGCGAGGAGCTGGAGCTTCTCTCTTTTTGATTCTGGTACTTGTCTTTCTTTATTTTTGCTATTATTCCTTGATTTCTGTGTATCACACTTAGCTTCTATTCTATCCTTTTTATCTGAGATCATGTGTAGTCATTATATGTATTATTGCAGTGATCGTTGATTTTATGGTTTAGATTTGTAGCTTGTTCAGGTTACTTTAGGCTTAGCGTATGTGCGTGAGTATTTTTCTCGCGTACATACGTCGCCGACCTTCATCGCGACTCCGTTTTCACGTATTTTGGGAAGGGGGCGTGACAAGTAGAGTCCTAGTAGAATGATCTCCCCAACCGCCACGCCTAATTCCACCAAAAAGCCACATTTTTGCGGCAAAAAAGGAGGGTTGTGACACGTTTGGAGGGTTACGACACGCTCTTTAGCACGTGACTTCATCTCGTCTGTTCATATGAAGATCTATCCTCAGAATCTTCATTTGACCCCCGAATTTGAAATACTTTGATCTCCTAGATAACTTGGAGATCAAGTTATCTCTAAATCCGGTTTAAATTCAAATTTCTTTCCCTTTGTCTCTGACTTATGGCGCAAGCAAGCAGAATTTGGATAGAAGTCCACCTCTATCTTCAATTGGAATGAGGATTTATTTTGTTCTATTCTTTTTCTCCTCTAGATTTTAAATTAAATTAATTTAAAACCCAAATTTAATTGGGATAGAATAGAAGCTTTCTTTATCTTCCCAATTAATCTTTATCTTCATAATAATTGTGAGTTTTTGGGCTTCTTTTGGGCTTTCTCTTAGGTTATGGAGGCCTGCACATTACTAAGCAATAAATGAATTAAATAGTAATATTTTATAAAAAATAAGTAGAAAATGTGACTAAAGATATGCATTATTGATGACAATCATAACTTCCTCGGCAGAGTGAAAGTTCGTATGGGAGCTGTCAAAGCCCATACATAAAAGGAGCTTGTTGAGCAAGCTAAGATAGCCGAGAAATCAGATAAGAAATTTGAGCCCCCAGTCCCCAGGAACAAGTGGGGGGTCAACACTAAGGGGCGTGATGCAGCCCAGTCTTCTCAATCAAGAGGGAGGAAACCATGGCTGTTGAGCTGTCAGGGACAAGCTCAACCAAAGCAGAAGAATAACACCAATGGCAATCAAGAATTAAAATTCCCGCCAAAGGTGTACTCCTTCAAAGACGAGCAGGTCGCGACAATTTTTCATTTGCTACACAAGAGTAACAAGCTCAAGTTACCTGAAGCTCGATGACCTAATAAAGTGAGGCGTGCAAATGATTCTAATTACTGCTTCTTTCATAGGATGGTGCTGTTGGCCCAAGAGGTTACACTCTCCATTTGTTTTTGGTTTTGATGATGACAAACCAAATATGAGCTATTTGGTACTAATAAGTTTGTTAAGATGAGTTTCAGGTTTGTACCAATTTTGGAGGCCATTGCTTGCTATTGCAGCAACTTCTAGGTTCATAAAGCTATGAAGGCATATTGCACATCAAGGAAGGATCATAGAAGAAGAAGGCTCTAGCAAGGATAGCATGGCTCAAAGATTGTGAAGATTGCTATGCATACTTTATTTTTAGTTTTTTAGTTTAGAAGTTTGTTAAAGAATAGTGGATAGGTTTGAAGCTCTATCACACACGTTTTTGCGCACATGTTCAATCCAAAATGTTTTCCTATAATTTATACAAAAATATTTTGCATACAAGATTTTGCCTACAGATATATATTTATGTTTTATACTAATCCCTGTTCAAAAGTATTTTTATCAAAATCTTAATCTTTTCTTAAATTCCTTCTAAATCTGATTTTTGACCAGTTCCGGTCGACCGGCCGGTCGACCGAATCTGTGTCAGGTTATACCGGTCGACCGTCCCAGTCGACCGAGGTTCTGGCAGATGCACGTATCCGTGTGCATGTCTGTCGGTCGACCGACACGGTCGACCGGACTATAGTTTTTGCTCTCTAGTTTTTCCGGTCGACCGGGTCGGTCGACCGAATGCCTGTAACGGTCATAATTTTGAACTAGCGGTCGACCGCACCGGTCGACCGAGCTAGCCGTTGAACAGTAACGGGCAGTTTTTAAAGAGCTGTTTATTTTTGTCTTTTTGTGTTTAAAATTAGTTTAATTAATATATTCTGAACTAATTACCTCCTAAACATCAGTAATTATGTTTTATCCCTAAACCCTAGCCCTCTCCTATAAATAGGGGTGTTTGGGGAGAGATTAGTTACAACAATTATTGCTAGAAAATTCAAAAAGTTTAAGGCTTTCAAAAGACTTTGTTTCTTGGTTTTTGTGCTGGAATTCTCTCAAATTTCTGAAGTGTTTTTGTGATACTCTCTGATTTAATTCTCTTTTCTCCTTACACACAAGAGCTTCATTCCTACTCAATATTCTCTAAGGACCTTTGTAAGGGAAGAGATATTTGAAAGAGAGAGTTTGTGGTCTTTGACTACCAAGAAAATTACTTGTACTTGAGATTGTAGGAGTTGGGTACTCCATTGTATTTGAGATCTTTGTGATAGTGGAAGTAGCTAGAATCCTTCTGGGGAAGGCGGGGAGTAGAGCTGGGTGCTCGAACCTCGATAACATATCCTTGTGTTTGCGATTGGTTTACATTCTTGCATTCCTTACTCTACTTTGCTTGCACTTATTACTTGCTCATCATATTCATTGTCATACTTACTTGCTTGCATTCATCTTGTGATTCTTGATTGTGATTGTTGTAGCTCTAATTTTTAATTTGCCCTTTGATTAGCATTGTCACCTATTCACCCCCCCTCTAGGTGACTTTTCAGGTGCATCACCCTACCAGTAGATGTTATGTCCTCAAGGATAAGATCCAAGCCTTGGCAGATGCTGGAATTCTGACTCTCAAGTCAGAAGAAAGAAAGTCATCGCCAACATAGTGATTCTTAATTTTGGGACATTCTCAAAGATGACAGTTCAAGATGGATTGGTCCCAATCCCTAAGACAAGATTGGATGTCATTAACCCTATGGCTGAACAACAGAAAGCTAAAGGCCTCATTCCAATTGCGACAGAATCTAGAGAGATCATGTGGGTCCACCCAGATATTGTCCAAGATGAACAATGGGAAACTAGCAGCCCAAGCTCAAAGGCAAGTCATGTAATGCTGTCTCTCTCGCAACAGATGACGACTCTGTGACTGTAGCCTCCCTCAGTGATTCAAAGGGAGAGAAGCTTGCCTTAGCAGTACAACCTTCCACATCGCAATCGGTTGTGACAGTACGACTAGACACCTGATGGAGTATTCCAACCAACAACGTCAAGAACCACTGCACTTGTCCAGGCCCCAGTGCCAAGGGACAAAGAAAGCAGAAGGAGATTTGCTTTGATGAATTCCTAAAGAAGAATCCTTCCAGAGGACTCAAAACTCCCTTCCGCTTTAACATATTGGCACAATTGGCCAATAGCTAGCTTATATTACTCTGCACGAGCTACTCCGCCTCTCGAAGGAAATGAGAGAGGCACTTAGGGATGCTCTTGCTGCTTCAGAATTATTTTTGACACAAGTTCCCATCCCTACAAAAGAAGATAGAGCTTCATGCCCCCGATATCATCTGGTACAATAGTAGATACCATGCATTACCTTCACTCCTGAGGATATGCAATTCAAAGACAACCGACACGACAAGCCCTTATATTATACATGGTACATCGGGTCTACACATATTGAGAGAATACAAGTTGATCCAGGGTCTGCTCTAAGCATTATCCCCAAGTGACTGCTTTATTTTCCTGGCATCCTGTTGAGCAGGTTGTCAACCACAACTACGATTATATATGGCTTCAACACCGGGAGTAGTCATCCTTTGGGCAAGATTCGTCTCCGGTGTCAAGTTGGAGACTTGAAATCAAAAGTGACATGCTACATCATTGACGCCGACATGTCCTATAACCTTTTGCTCAGGTGACCTTGGATTCATGCTAACGGGATTGTACCTTCCACACTTCATCAATGCTTCAAATATGTGGATGACAAGGCAATAGTCAGGATTGTATTCGCTGAGATGCAGCCGTTCAAAGGGGTGGAGAACTACTTCGCTGATTCTCTCTTTACAGAGAGAACGATAAAGTGGTAGAAAAATTGTTGCCTGATGATATCGATAGCGGTAACGAAGCAGACTCAGAATCAACAGAAGATCTAGAGGTTTCTTTTGATAAAGAACCGATTGTAGCATATCTGAAGGATCCTGATTGTAATAATTTCACCGACAATGGCGACGAATAGGTTCTTAAAGAAAATATCAATTTTGATTATTCCTCACGTTATGATGATGTAAATAGTCCTATTGACATGAGCCCTCTACACATGCCCCTGCTCATGGCAGCGACATGCATGCATATAGAAGAGAATGATGGGTCTCTATTTATAGTTCCATCTTCCAAAAAGGACCAGTCGCCAATTATATTTGGCAGAGTCTGACATTGGATTACTACATCCAATGATTCAGATGAAGACTTGGAGCTCTCACAATGCATGGTTAGTGCACTGTATGATGAAAGAAATGGGATACGACTTACGTCATGGTGGAGGCTTGAACTTTGGAAAGGGCGACGTTGTTGGTCCAAAGGTTACAATCATCGATTTTGTGTTTTGATGATAACAAAGCATATGTAGTTATTTAGTACTAATCAAATTCAAGTGTTTTAAGTGTGTTTCAGGATTCAAGAAGATCTAACATGTTTCTTCCTCTAAAGGATGGTATTGATGGCTCAAGGGTACCCAAGTAACGAGATTGAAGCTCAAAGCACTTAACATCGCTATCAGAGAAGCCCACTTGAAGATTCATGTAGTCGATTAGAACTTTGTAAGAATCTAGTTTGTTAAAGAGTAGAATATAGATTTAATGCTCAAAGATATACACATACACAAAAATGCACGTTTTCAAAAGTATAGTTTATTTTATATTGGTATTTTTGACATGTTTGGTTTTGATACATGATTCCACATTTTTTCAAAATTTATATCTCAGTTTTTGAACTTGTATCTATTTGCTATACATGTCTATTCCCCTTCAAACCCATTCAATATAACCTTAAAATTTTCTTTATTTTCAAAACTGACCTTTGGTTCAGGTTTTGGCATAGGTCGGTCGACCAGCCGGTCGACCTTGCTTATTACAGGCCAGAAAAGTCGACCGCACAGTTGACCAAACCTCTATAAAGGGGTGTGCATGTTGGTACACGTTCCCGGTCGACCGATCCCTCCTGCAGTCGACCGATGTATACTGTAATATATTTGGTCTCGGTTAAAATTGGTTGACTGGGCGGTCGACTGAGAGCCAATGGTCAAATCTTTTAAAATGGCCGATTGACCGAGAGACTTGCCAGAAAGGCAGTAACGACCAGATTTCAAATTTTGTATTTTAAACATGTTTTTAAAACGTGATAATTTAAATTCTGAGGGTCAAATTCTTCCATTTATGACCTGGTAAACTATTCTAAATATATTTTTCTACAGCCTATAAATAGGGTCATTGGGATTGAATTAACACAACAACAAATTCTATTGAAAATCAAAGTTTTTGCTTTCAAAGAGAAAAAAGTTTTCAAAGTTTTCTTTTGTGCTTTCAATTCCAAAATTTTAATTAAGTTTTCTGCTCTTATACTCTCTCTATTCTGATTTCCACTCTCACCTACATTCTTAAGCTTCAAATCTACTTTTTACTCTATAGAAATTTGTAGGAGAGTTGTAAGAGAGTGTTTGTGATCACTTGATCACCAAGAGCTTGTATTCTCATTTGGTTTTGTGCTACCTTAGGTGTAGATGATTGAGTTTAGACTTGCACACAAAAATATAAAATTTCAGAAATACAAAATAGAAGTGCAAGGTACTCAATTCTACCGCAATAGCAAGTGGCTATGCGGGTCGTGATCCTCAAGGAGGGACTAGTGATGGAAGCTTTTTGCAAGTTCTCCTTTAAGTTATAAAAAATAGTTAAAGTTCTTCTTTTAGTTCTTGAAGAGAAAAAGAAAATAAGTTATGTTAAATTGTGAAAGTGGTAGATATTTGTACAAAGAAAGTAAAAAATAGTAAAGATTTGGTGATGGAGGTGATCTAAACTAAAGATTAAAAGAAAAGAAGAAAACTTAAAAATTCTTACTTATCTCTTCAGTGCTCATATACTTTGGATTCGTTGCTACGACTTACCTAGTCTTTGAAGGTGCAAGCATGGCGTGTAGGATCTTCCCCCGTTCCCGATCTACACTACGAATAAAAGAGCAAGCTAAACTAGCAAAGAAAAGGTTGTTCATCACCATAGGCCATTAAGGGCACTTGCAATGGCGAAGCAGTCTCGACGCTATCGGATTCACTTGGATTGTAAACACATCAGAGGAAAGCAAACAAAAACATGAGTAAAGAAGAAAAAGAAACATTGATTTGATTCAAATAATAATGAAAGAAAAAACTTACTTACATCAGTATCACCTCAGTACAAGCTTGCTCTCATTCCTCCATTAAACTCTCCTCTCCTCTCAGTTACATAAATAAAATAAAAATTACATAAAAGAAAAAGAAGAACCTAGGTTAAACCTATATAAGAATCTATTCTACTCTTGCTTTATCCTTCTCATTTGCCTTTGAGATTGCAGGTATTTATAGGAGAAATACATAGGGTAGAGGAGTATGAAGATAGGGGGAGCTGGATATTTCTGAATTTGAATCCTCCCCTTATCTCCAAACTTGATTTAATGTGGATATTCAATTCTGATCTGCAGCTTGTTGGCATATTGATTGCTAATATAACTTATCAAATGATAGAATTAGAAACAGTAATTAATGTAAGAGTTGTATCACTTTAAGTCTTCTTTTTGGATCATCTTAAATTATCAGATTTGAGTTTTAGTAGCGAAAGTTATGATTCAAATACTAAAATGTATCTAGTCTGAATCTGAGTCAAAATTGCTTCATCTCATCCATTTATCTTCTCTCTATTCATTTATCCCTTTGGATTTTGAATTTGGACTCTGTATTTGACATTATCCTGGGTTGATATTTAGCTAACCAAAATGGATTTATAGAAATTCAAATTTTATCGGTTTCTATTTGGTGTTATCTTTCTGATTTGCTCTGATCTTCAGCTGAACATTTGCCCCAATGTTTGATTTGTTCTGGATGTGGTGATATCCTCATAGATCTTTAAGTTAACCGAATTGATTCACCAAAATCTGATTTTAACTGACTGGATCTTGGATCATCCTCAGCTAACCAAATAGATCCAGTTAAATCTGATTTAAACTGGTATTTATTTGGTTTAATCCTCTTTCTCTCCATGATTATCTTCTACAATATAGACATTTAAGATAAGAAAATTAGCAGATTTATTACACGATAAATATAGGAGTGTAATGAAAAGAATGTAAAATATGTGTATGATCACACCCCCACACCTATGTTTTGCTCGTCCTCGAGCAAAACAACAAAACTAAACTAAAGATTATTAGACGACTTTCACAGGTCACGCGATTGCATTAAGCATATGCAACAAGCCGTTAAACCTCTAGATTTCCCCTACAGGATGAGTTTTGTCTCGTGAGAGTTTTCAGTGGATTACACCCACAAAATTCATAAATAAAGAGAAACAAAGTATTAGTATTTTGAAAGAGAAAAATATTTGAAGTATTTTTGTCAGATAATCTATAAGTTATAGAAAAACTGAACTTTCAATTCTTAAGCTTAGTCTTTATTCAAAAACTTGTTATCAATCAAGGCTAGGTGTCGAACTGTATTTCTCATCTAATCTATTATTTTTCCTGAAGTTATATGCACCTTTGTGACCGTGAAACTTTGACTACAGGTTCTTTAACTTTAACTCTTGCCTTATTTATTTTTTTCTTTTATTTTTTTAATTTTTAGTGATATTTTTTCTTAGTTCTATTAGGCTTTTTAATCTGCCCATGTAACGAGCCTTTAATCGGTGACTTTCAAACCAAACGTCTTAGGGCACTAGGTGAGAAAACACCCCAAGGACTTAAGGACTCGAGCAAATAAGGTCACAAAATAAGAATTTTATTATATGAACCGCTTTTAGGCGTGAATACTTATGCTTTATGAGACACAAATACCCAACTTAATCAGAGGATTTTTGATATATTATATATATTTTTTCTTTTTTGTTTTTTTTTAATAAGGCATACGAATCTTTATTTTTTTTGAACCCTAAGTGTATAAGTGTATAAAACATGCATATTTCATCAAGATAAAAATCATGACTAAATTACTTTTCCAACTTTTCTTCCTAACCCTAGAAATCAAATAAATAATTTTATATTGACTAAGTATAAGAAAACCTAATTATGATTCTCCTATTCCTTAAAATTAACTTAATTTCTTACAAAAAAATATGTCAAAATATTGCTCTCTTTTCAAAATGATTTTTTTAAATAAAGAAAAATGTTAATTTTTTAATTTTAAATAAAAAGAAAACCTATGTTATGTTAGAACCCTCCCCCACACCTATCTCATGCATTGTCCTCAATGTATGAATGAATGCATAGATGCATGAAAGAGAAGAAAGGGAAGAAAAATATTACCTTAAGGTGGTGGTTCTAGCGGTGGTCGGATTGGGTCAAGCGTTGCTACCCAATCAAGATAATGTGGTGGTTCACGGAGCCCACCTTTATTGACCTCTTTTCTATTTACATATTTATAATCCCCAATATGAATAGGATCATAAAAGATCCTATCATGAAACTTATTCTCTTTACATGACCGGTCTTAGAAAATCATCACGGAGTTATCATGGTCTATACCTATGTCTAACAAAAGAATGTGACTTGGTGGAATGGTTGACTTGGGCTCAAGAATGATAGGTTCAGGAACCAATACTGACTCAGGAAAATCAACTTTGGCTTCGAGAGCCAGTTTTGGTTCAAGAGTTGAGTCCAAATCTAAGAATTGAAGTTCACATTTTTTCCCCATCAATGGAATGTGACTATCCAAAATTAGTGATTCAATTTCTAGATCTATGAATATGGGATTAAATATTGGCTTGGAAAATTGGTCCAAATTAGGTAAGAATACCAGAGTCAACATAGATTCGAAGATGGGAACCGATCATAAAGTTGGGGATCGAATTCACATTCATAATCAAGTTCAATCTGATTTAAATGAAAACTTGCCAATTCATCAATGGGTTGATATTGGTCCAGTTCAAAGTTTTGTGGTGAAATTGAATCTTGGTCAAAGCCTTTAAGATAACATGATTCTTGATTTTCATCAATACGGTTAAAAATGTCAGGAAAAGTCAAAGGTTGGGTAAGAAAAGTTTCCTTATTCCTACGCATGTTTTTCAATCGACTAAGTCTTTCTTCTATCATATCGAGTAGATCACTTTGAAATTGAATCATGGATTCTATACTCTTTTCTAAGTCGATATGTTCTTCTATTTGTAGGACTTGAAAAATAGAGTAAGGATCTTGGATTTAAATTTTTTTATAGGATTTTGAGTCTTTCTAGATTTTGAATTCATCGCTCGAGCTCTTCTAAGGCTTCCATCCTCTTTTCCCAGTCAATTGATTCTTCTAATGGTTGTTCAGGAGAAGGAGTATATGAAGTTGGATGTTGGTAAGGTGGTTGACTACATGACTCGGGGGAGTTGTATCTCCACTGACTCTGTGAAGAGTGGTGTGATTGTTCCAGTCTTGTTCATAGTATAGAGACTGGGGCATATATTGATTCAGATAAGACCAATTCGACATATTAGGTTGGTTAAAGTTATGATATGCTGGGTTGGTAATATCAGAAAAAGAGATCGGGGTATAATATAGATTACCATTAAAATTGAAAAAATTATTGTTATAAGCCATATCACACAAGAAATATCAAAAACAAATAAAGAAAGACAAACAAATAAACAAACAAATAAAAAAAATCTAACCTAAGTTAGGGTAGACCTTAGACCTAGACGGCTCCTAATTGGTTAGACTGTCCACGGGGGGTGTATTGCCGAATCTGACCGTAAGTTAATCGGCCAGGTAGGGGTAAGATTGGTGGGAGATATCCGTGCTTAAAAGCAACGGGCCTAATTAAGTCAAACCACCAGCCTTCGGGGTTTCGCCCCTCAATCCCCAACCTTTGACACCGATTTGGCAAGAATCAAAAATTCTAATCAACTTCCCCCTTAGGTCAGTCTCCTATTGAGTCCAAGATGTCCCTAGGGCCAACGTCTACTCAATTTTAGTTGGGCTTGGGTTAGTGTGTGAGGAGATTGTTTATGGGCTAAGGGAGGGTAATGACTTCCTCACCTTATCTTGTTTATAGGACAAGCCCTTAATTCAGTTTAGTGCAGTGTAGAAGTATATAAAAAAAAGTAACAGTCAAGCAATATTTCATACAAGAATGAATCTTATACTAAATGCTATGCACACATATCTTGGCTTCAGCACTCTTCAACAACAAATGGAAAATGTAACGAAATAGACACGTGCCTAAATGCAAAGTCTAAACCGTTTTTAGCATTTACAATCAACCTTTTACTGTTAAATTAGAAATATATGTACAGTGAATCAAACAAAGAAATAAATAGCTACAGATATTTAAACTTTACAATTTAGCCAACTTGCAAAAATACAGATAGTAATTCACTCAGACTGCCACAGGAATGCTGCAAATGTGAGGCTTCTGGGCTCTGCTTTCTTGAGCAGAGTCCATGGCCACTTATATGTCCACTGCAGCAAAAAAATTTTGTTGTTAAACCTGTACACCAAGAACAGAGAAGAAAGTTAATCAATAAAATAAACAAAAAAGAGTTACTTACCGTCCCTCCCCAGCAACGGCGCCAAAATTTAATTGACTTTAGATCTGCGCACAAAAATAAAAAATTTCAGAAATACAAAATAGAAGTGCAAGGTACTCAATACTACCACAATAGCAAGTGGCTATGTGGGTCATGATCCTCAACGAGGGACTAGCGATGGAAGCTTTTTGCAAGTTCTCTTTTAAGTTATAAAAAATGGTTAAAGTTCTTCTTTTAGTTCTTGAAGAGAAAATGAAAATAAGTTATGTTAAATTGTGAAAGTAGTAGATAGAAGGAGATGGTGATATTATATAAAGAAAGTGAAAAATAGTAGAGATTTGGCGATGGAGGTGACCTAAACTAAAGATTAAAAAAAAAGAAGAAAACCTAAAAAATTTACTTACCTCTTTAGTGCTCATATACCTTGGATCTGTTGCTACGACTTACCTAGTCTTTAAAGGCGATCAAGCATGGCGTGTAGGATCTTTCCCGTTCCCAATCTATACTATGAATAAAAGAGCAAGCAAACTAGCAAAGGAATAATTGTTCATCACCATAGGCCATTAAGGGCACTTGCAATGGCGAAGCAATCTTGAAGCTATCGAATTTATTTGGATTGCAAACACATCAGAGGAAAGCAAACAAAAACAAGAGTAAAGAAGGAAAAAAAATCTTGATTTGATTCAAATAACAATGAAAGAAAATACTTACTTACACCGGTGTCACCCTCAGTATAATCTTGCTCTCATTCCTCCATGAAACTCTCCTCTCCTCTCAGTTACATAAATAAAATAAAAATTACATAAAAGAAAAAGAAGAACCTAAGTTAAATCTATACAAGTATCTATTCTACTCTCTGCTTTATTGTTCTCATTTACCTTTGAGATTGCAGGTATTTATAGGAGAAATGCAGAGGGTAGAGGAGTACAAAGATAGGGGAAGCTGACTATTTCTGAATTTGAATTCTCCCCTTATCTCTAAACTTGATTTGATATGAATATTCAATTTTGATTTGCATCTTATTGGCATGTTGATTGCTGAATATAACTTATCAAATGATAGAATTAGAAAACAGTGATCAATGTAAGAGTTGTAACCTTTTAAGTCTTCTTTTTAGATCATCTTGAATCATCAGATTTGAGTTTCAGTAGCGAAAGTTATGATTCAAATACTAAAATGTATCCAGTCTGAATCTGAGTCAAAATTAATTCATCTCATCTGTTTATCTTTTGCCTATCCATTTATCCCTTTGGATTTTGAATTTGGACTATGTATTTGACATTATCCTGGGTTGATCTTTAGCTAACCAAAATGGATTAATAGAAATTCAAATTTTATCGGTTTTCATTTGGTGTTATCTTTTTTATTTGCTCTGATCTTCAGCTGAACACTTGCCCCAGTCTTTAATTTGTTCTGGCTGTGGTGATATCCTCATAGATCTTTAAGTTAACCAAATTGATTCACCAAAATCTAATTTTAACTAACTGGATCTAAGATCATCCTCAGCTAACCAAATAGATCCAGTTAAATCTGATTTAACTGGTATTTATTTGATTTAATCTTTTTTCTCTCCATGATTATCTTCTGCAAAATAGACATTTAAGATAAGGAAGGAAATTAGCAGATTTATTATATGATAAATATAGGAGTGTAATGAAAATAATGTAAAATTTGTGTACGATCAGTAGAGGATTGAGTTGGGGAGTTGTGTACTTCAAGTGGTTGTAATTCCTTATTGTAATGTCCCTTTATGGAAGATCCAATAGTGATAGTGAAATCCTTCACAGTGGTGAAGGCGGGGATGTAGAGCAGTGGTTCGAACCTTGAAACAAATCTTTCTTGTTTGCGATTGTCTTATTGTCTCTATTTTATTACTTGCTTATTATTCATTCATTTTTGTCGATCAATACTCATCTCAATAAGATAGCAATTGAGCACCTCAATTTTAATCTAGAGGAATCATAAGGAGAAGTTCAGAGCCCTTCACGGGAAATCTGGCTTTAATTCTTGTTTTGAGTGATCTGTTTGCATCATACATTTTAAATTGTTTGGAATTTGCATTTGATTCGCTTTACACCTATTCACCCCCTTTAGATGTAATTTTGATTGGTATAAGAGCTTTGATCTCTAGTTTTTGGCTTAACCGCCTTAGAGAGATCCTATTTTCTAATCACTTCATTAACATCTTCATTCTCATCCACTATAGTAAAAATAGCCGAAGATATTAAGACCCCTCGCAAGTTGATGGACTTAACTTTCCCATATAGAAGGTTAAGATGACCGTGTTTTTGCTATCCCTAGAAGCCGAGTTGCAAAGGTGGTGACTAAACCCTTTAGTGTACCCACTGATGATAAGGACACGTGGTCCGACATTACCACCAAAGAATTTGATGCTAATGCAAAGGTACACTATGCATTGTTTCAAGCCTTGAACGATGACGACATAGCTAGGGTCATTCATTGCAAATCTGCCTACGAGATTTGGTCACACTTAGTGGTCATCACGAGGGAACATCACAAGTCAAGAGGGCTAAAATTGATCTCTTGTGTTCCCAATATAAGAATTTCACTATGCATGAACATGATTCCATTCATGATATGGTTACAAAATTTACTAAAATCACTAATGGTCTTGCTTCTTTAGGTGATGCCATTAGGTCATTCGTGCACTTTCACCCTCATAGGAAGTCAAGGTGTAACGCCCCGATCCCGGCGATACGGGGTCGTCACTGCAACGTATATACGTAGGTCAGAACTACCCTCCCGTATATACGCTAAGCATCAGTACAGACAAGAATCAGAGTACGGAAGCAAATGGTGCATTATACATTCCAACACATATATACAATTACAGAATTATCACCAGAGTGATTACAATATTACATGAATATCATATCACTAATATGCGCAAATGCGGGAATACAAGAGATACACACATATATGAACGATACAAAAGGGAGTTCACATACAAGTATACAAGGATAGTACAAGTATGAACAGTATAAAAGAGCATGGACAGTATAAGTATAAACAGAAGGGCACTCACGAGAAAACTCGAGAGGCACACAGGGGGCCTGGAAGGAAATGGCTCTGAAAGGTAGGCTGGTGATCCACGCTACCGCTGCGCCACTCTGATCACACGCTCCTAGCTCCATGACCTGGACATGTGGATCCAGGGGAGTCAAATGATACTCCCCAGGCGAGTGGTGAAGCAAAACCAAGTGGTGAAGCAGGGTGAGCACAATAATGCATATATCAAGTGGGAATACTCAGGAGGCAGATAGGACAGAGCAGGTAAGAATAGATATGGCATAATAATCATAAAACAGGAAATCGGAATAAAACCAAGGACTAGCTACAAGGTAGTTATATCATAATACTCATAAAGCAGGAAATCCGATATAAAATCCGGGAAAAGCAAATACAGTAAGTCACATCACAGATTCATAGCCGTTTAAGTTGCAGGCTTTGGTATGCGTCCCATTCCACATACCTCTACTTACAACTTAAAGAGCCGGTTATTATGACACTTTATTATTACTCGTCTTACCCATATATCTAGGTATGTGGCTCGGTGTACGGCCAACTCACATACATCCATATATAAGCAAGTCGAGGTTGTTATTGGAAACAAGCGGGGGTATCAACGAACTATGTTTACAGTGGGTCCCGTACATACCCGGGACCACGGCCCAGGATTGTTCCGTTGCTAGGTGACGGAACCTGCCGCAAGGCTAACAGGAGGGGCTTATGTATGCCCTATCATACAGGAATAAGGGAGCCAGCTCTCCCCTCGGTCCCCTGGAGGCCCACAGGTCAGACCGGAACATGAGTGCACAATACCTAATGCCACTGTAAACACGAACACATATCGATATCCGCATGTTTCCCCCGACCCAATACAAGTTGGTACATTTTAGGATTCATTAGTTTAATTATCACTTTACGGGAAAAACAGGTACAGGACATGATCAGGAAAATCGGGTGTACATAAATACTATATAGTCAAGTCACTGCATGTAAAGCAGGAATACAAGTCACTGATCATGATACAGGATAATAAAGTAAAGTTCCCGTAAAGGTGATAATCACAAGTCAAGTATATCATGCTGGGTGTAAGGTGATAGCATGATAGGATGGTGATAATGAATAAGCAACCAAGCATGATAATAAATGTAGGTAATAGTCTGGGTAAGTCAGGTCATACCAATAGGGTCCAGCCAAAGAGTAACATGCCAAGTGGTCAGGTAATAACACACTAGCTGTCAGGTGATTTACATGTGTTAAAAGGAAACATGTAACAGATAGGTCTAAGTAATGGCAGTGGTAACATGGAAGTGACTCAAAGTCCAACGACCACGAAGGGTCGGCCACGCATGGTATATGATACAGAAGTAAGCATATCAATAGCATGGCACAAGTACAAGATAAAGCCACCCTAATCCAAGCAATAGCAGGGCAAGTGATAACATATCAGAAACCAAGAACACAACGACCACGAAGGGTCTGCCACGCATAGTATAAAAGCATCAAAAGATATATATATATAGACATGAAATCAAATACATGAAAATAGGAAATGAAATACTTATCGGGCCGATGAAACGGGAAACTCAAAGAGAGGCGAGATTACTCGCCTAAATCACCAATACGCCGAAATACCCGAAATCCACTGAAGTCCGGGACTCGCCATCAAATATAATAAAATGTAAATATTTGTGGAGAGAGAAAGGAGGAGAGAGAAGAGAGAGAAAGAGAGGGAAAGTTTGGAGAGAGAGAGAGAACTAGAGAGGGACTCCTAGAGAGAGAAAGAGAGATTTAGGAGTGAAAATCTAGAGAGAGAAAGAGGGAGTTAGAGAGGGAAAGAGAAGTTGTAGAGAGAGGAGAGAGAGAGAGAACAAGAGAGAGAGAGAGAAAGAGAGAGCAGGTTAGAGAGAGAAAGAGAAAGAGAGAGAGAGAGGACAGGAGAGAGAGAGAGATACACAGAGAGAGAGAAGAGAGAGAGAGAGAACAGGAGAGAGAGAGAGAGAGAGAAAGAAGGGGGAAACTGGCCCCCTTCCCCGGCCAGTGGCCGCCGGCCAGACGGCGGCGCCGGGCGGCGCCGGCCGCCGGCAGAGGAAGGAGGGGGCGCCGCCCCCTCCACAGAACGCAGGGGGGCAACAGCCCCCCCCACAGCAAGGAAAGAGGGGGGCTCTGCCCCCCTCAACAGAGAGAAGGAGAGGGGGCCTGCCCCCCTCTCAGCCCCAGCACAGGGGCCCAGGTGGCCCCTGGCTGCCCGCGGCCGCCGGCACAGCGCCGGCGGCGCCAGAACGGGGTGGCGCCGGCCACCCCAGGAGAGGAGAAGGAGGGGGCCCTGCGCCCCCTCCACAGAGAAAGAGGGGCTTTGCCCCCCCCAGCAAAGGCACAGGGGCCCAGGCGGGCCCCTGGCCGCCCACGGCCGCCGGCTCACCGCCGGCGGTCGCACAGAACCGGGGTGGCGCCGGCCACCCCGAGGAAGAGAAGGAGGGGCTGCTGCCCCCTCCACAGCGGCGCACAGGGGGCCCGAGGCCCCCTGGCCGCGCCCAAGGCCGCCGGCAAGGCGCCGGCGGCGGTCTGCCCCCGCCGGGGCAGCGCCGGAGAAGAAGGGGTCGGCGGCGATGGTGGTCGTGGTTGCCGGCCCCAAGGGAAAGGAAAAAAAAAGGGAAAGAAAAGAAAAGGAAGAAAGAAAAAGAGAGAGAGAGGATATGGGGTTCTCTCACCGGCGTTGGCCGCCGGAGGTGACCGCCGGGGAGCTCGAGGTGGCCGGTGATAGGGCTTGGTCGTCGGCCACAAAATGGAGGAGGAGAAGAAGAGGGGAAATGAGAAGAAAGGAAAAAGAAAAAGAAAAGAAAAAGAAAAAGAGAAGGAGAGAGAGGGTGATGGGAGAGGAATTAATGAGGGAGAGGGGAGTAGGTGGAGCCGGCGGGAAAAGAAAAGAAAGGAAAGGAAAGAAAAGTAAAAGATCCCACAAAAATAATAATATAATAATATGGGCGAGAAATCGACCGTTCCAGAAAAATCCCCAAAAATACCCGGAGGTAGAAAACATCATCCTGAGGAATAATATGAAATCGGTTTTCCAAAATAAAATCCCATTTTCAAATTAAAAATCCGGAAGTCAACCGCCGATACCGGTCTACACCGGGTCGGCCGGATTTTGATAAATTCCGAAAAATCCCAGAAAATGCATTAAAGAAGAAAATATGAATTTAAGACATAAAGTGAAAGCGGAATTCAGAAATTCAATTCCGATTGTAAACTAAAAATCCTGGAATCAGTTAACTACCGACTCCGAAGGAATTTTCATAAAATCATAAAATCCTCAGAAAAGAATGTAAGTAAGAAATGTAATTCTAAAAGATAAAGTCTAAAGGACCATCATGAAATTCTAAACAGTTTGAGAATTAAAAATCCAGGAATCGGTCAGCGGCACTGGCCGACACCGGTTTTGAAGAAATTCATTTTAATTTCAGAAAAATCTAGAAAATCATAGAAAATATATAATAATGGAAAATGATATTTAAAACTAAAATCGGTCAATTCTAATTATCAGAATGTCTAAATCGAGTATTACTCTAGGATCGGGCCTTCGGTTCAGACTAGGGCTGACTCCGAATCCTCGAATCCAAATCCAAGACAAAACAATCATATAAAGAATTCATAAAGCAAAACAAATACAGGAAACAAATCGAAAAAATACGATCGAAAAATCTGAATACGCAACTAAGTACGTATTCCGGGAACGGGGTATTACAATCCACCCACCTTACAAAAAATTGCGTCCTCGCAATTTCGATAAGGGGTAAATTGAATACAAAGGGGACAAAGGTGGAATTTATACCAATTAAGATATGAAGCACTAGAGGTAGGGCTCTCAAGTCAACTGAATAATAATCATACTCTGCATTTCCGGCTGATGATGTCGTGGCTGTGTAATAAATCTTTAGAATAATGCTGAATAATACTGATGATGTCGTGGCTGTGAAATAAATGAATACTGATGATGTCGTGGCTGTGTAATAAAGAAAACCCCGGAAATCCTGAGCATAATAAAGAAGACCGATAATCAAGAATCCGACTGCTGTCCTCTGAAAGATAGCCAGATCAAGATCGATCTGGAGAATACCAAGCTTCATAGAATTGGCCGAATAGATCACATAATAGCTTCCTTTAGAACCAACCACTACCTCTCTAGTCTAGTCATATCTTAAAATAGTATAAGGCTTTATAAAACCAAAACATAAAACCAAAACGGGGAAAGGATAGGAGAGATCAGGAATCCAAGGAAAAGATAGTCAATGAGGGATTTGAAATCAAAGGAAAGATAGTCAAGAAATAGATAACTCTGCACTTGCAGTTGGAATGTATAACCAAGATTCATGTATTCCAGTTGCAAATCTCTTTACCATTGATTTGCCTTCTGGACGTACTGAGGAGGTTAGAGCCTAAGCTGACCTAAGCTCTGACGAGCCTAAGTTGACCTATGCTCTGACGAGCCTAAGTTGACCTATGCTCTGATACCAACCTGTAACGCCCCGATCCCGGCGATACGGGGTCGTCACTGCAACGTATATACGTAGGTCAGAACTACCCTCCCGTATATACGCTAAGCATCAGTACAGACAAGAATCAGAGTACGGAAGCAAATGGTGCATTATACATTCCAACACATATATACAATTACAGAATTATCACCAGAGTGATTACAATATTACATGAATATCATATCACTAATATGCGCAAATGCGGGAATACAAGAGATACACACATATATGAACGATACAAAAGGGAGTTCACATACAAGTATACAAGGATAGTACAAGTATGAACAGTATAAAAGAGCATGGACAGTATAAGTATAAACAGAAGGGCACTCACGAGAAAACTCGAGAGGCACACAGGGGGCCTGGAAGGAAATGGCTCTGAAAGGTAGGCTGGTGATCCACGCTACCGCTGCGCCACTCTGATCACACGCTCCTAGCTCCATGACCTGGACATGTGGATCCAGGGGAGTCAAATGATACTCCCCAGGCGAGTGGTGAAGCAAAACCAAGTGGTGAAGCAGGGTGAGCACAATAATGCATATATCAAGTGGGAATACTCAGGAGGCAGATAGGACAGAGCAGGTAAGAATAGATATGGCATAATAATCATAAAACAGGAAATCGGAATAAAACCAAGGACTAGCTACAAGGTAGTTATATCATAATACTCATAAAGCAGGAAATCCGATATAAAATCCGGGAAAAGCAAATACAGTAAGTCACATCACAGATTCATAGCCGTTTAAGTTGCAGGCTTTGGTATGCGTCCCATTCCACATACCTCTACTTACAACTTAAAGAGCCGGTTATTATGACACTTTATTATTACTCGTCTTACCCATATATCTAGGTATGTGGCTCGGTGTACGGCCAACTCACATACATCCATATATAAGCAAGTCGAGGTTGTTATTGGAAACAAGCGGGGGTATCAACGAACTATGTTTACAGTGGGTCCCGTACATACCCGGGACCACGGCCCAGGATTGTTCCGTTGCTAGGTGACGGAACCTGCCGCAAGGCTAACAGGAGGGGCTTATGTATGCCCTATCATACAGGAATAAGGGAGCCAGCTCTCCCCTCGGTCCCCTGGAGGCCCACAGGTCAGACCGGAACATGAGTGCACAATACCTAATGCCACTGTAAACACGAACACATATCGATATCCGCATGTTTCCCCCGACCCAATACAAGTTGGTACATTTTAGGATTCATTAGTTTAATTATCACTTTACGGGAAAAACAGGTACAGGACATGATCAGGAAAATCGGGTGTACATAAATACTATATAGTCAAGTCACTGCATGTAAAGCAGGAATACAAGTCACTGATCATGATACAGGATAATAAAGTAAAGTTCCCGTAAAGGTGATAATCACAAGTCAAGTATATCATGCTGGGTGTAAGGTGATAGCATGATAGGATGGTGATAATGAATAAGCAACCAAGCATGATAATAAATGTAGGTAATAGTCTGGGTAAGTCAGGTCATACCAATAGGGTCCAGCCAAAGAGTAACATGCCAAGTGGTCAGGTAATAACACACTAGCTGTCAGGTGATTTACATGTGTTAAAAGGAAACATGTAACAGATAGGTCTAAGTAATGGCAGTGGTAACATGGAAGTGACTCAAAGTCCAACGACCACGAAGGGTCGGCCACGCATGGTATATGATACAGAAGTAAGCATATCAATAGCATGGCACAAGTACAAGATAAAGCCACCCTAATCCAAGCAATAGCAGGGCAAGTGATAACATATCAGAAACCAAGAACACAACGACCACGAAGGGTCTGCCACGCATAGTATAAAAGCATCAAAAGATATATATATATAGACATGAAATCAAATACATGAAAATAGGAAATGAAATACTTATCGGGCCGATGAAACGGGAAACTCAAAGAGAGGCGAGATTACTCGCCTAAATCACCAATACGCCGAAATACCCGAAATCCACTGAAGTCCGGGACTCGCCATCAAATATAATAAAATGTAAATATTTGTGGAGAGAGAAAGGAGGAGAGAGAAGAGAGAGAAAGAGAGGGAAAGTTTGGAGAGAGAGAGAGAACTAGAGAGGGACTCCTAGAGAGAGAAAGAGAGATTTAGGAGTGAAAATCTAGAGAGAGAAGAGGGAGTTAGAGAGGGAAAGAGAAGTTGTAGAGAGAGGAGAGAGAGAGAGAACAAGAGAGAGAGAGAGAAAGAGAGAGCAGGTTAGAGAGAGAAAGAGAAAGAGAGAGAGAGAGGACAGGAGAGAGAGAGAGATACACAGAGAGAGAGAAGAGAGAGAGAGAACAGGAGAGAGAGAGAGAGAGAGAAAGAAGGGGGAAACTGGCCCCCTTCCCCGGCCAGTGGCCGCCGGCCAGACGGCGGCGCCGGGCGGCGCCGGCCGCCGGCAGAGGAAGGAGGGGGCGCCGCCCCCTCCACAGAACGCAGGGGGGCAACAGCCCCCCCCACAGCAAGGAAAGAGGGGGGCTCTGCCCCCCTCAACAGAGAGAAGGAGAGGGGGCCTGCCCCCCTCTCAGCCCCAGCACAGGGGCCCAGGTGGCCCCTGGCTGCCCGCGGCCGCCGGCACAGCGCCGGCGGCGCCAGAACGGGGTGGCGCCGGCCACCCCAGGAGAGGAGAAGGAGGGGGCCCTGCGCCCCCTCCACAGAGAAAGAGGGGGCTTTGCCCCCCCCCAGCAAAGGCACAGGGGCCCAGGCGGGCCCCTGGCCGCCCACGGCCGCCGGCTCACCGCCGGCGGTCGCACAGAACCGGGGTGGCGCCGGCCACCCCGAGGAAGAGAAGGAGGGGCTGCTGCCCCCTCCACAGCGGCGCACAGGGGGCCCGAGGCCCCCTGGCCGCGCCCAAGGCCGCCGGCAAGGCGCCGGCGGCGGTCTGCCCCCGCCGGGGCAGCGCCGGAGAAGAAGGGGTCGGCGGCGATGGTGGTCGTGGTTGCCGGCCCCAAGGGAAAGGAAAAAAAAAGGGAAAAGAAAAGAAAAGGAAGAAAGAAAAAGAGAGAGAGAGGATATGGGGTTCTCTCACCGGCGTTGGCCGCCGGAGGTGACCGCCGGGGAGCTCGAGGTGGCCGGTGATAGGGCTTGGTCGTCGGCCACAAAATGGAGGAGGAGAAGAAGAGGGGAAATGAGAAGAAAGGAAAAAGAAAAAGAAAAGAAAAAGAAAAAGAGAAGGAGAGAGAGGGTGATGGGAGAGGAATTAATGAGGGAGAGGGGAGTAGGTGGAGCCGGCGGGAAAAGAAAGAAAGGAAAGGAAAGAAAAGTAAAAGATCCCACAAAATAATAATATAATAATATGGGCGAGAAATCGACCGTTCCAGAAAAATCCCCAAAAATACCCGGAGGTAGAAAACATCATCCTGAGGAATAATATGAAATCGGTTTTCCAAAATAAAATCCCATTTTCAAATTAAAAATCCGGAAGTCAACCGCCGATACCGGTCTACACCGGGTCGGCCGGATTTTGATAAATTCCGAAAAATCCCAGAAAATGCATTAAAGAAGAAAATATGAATTTAAGACATAAGTGAAAGCGGAATTCAGAAATTCAATTCCGATTGTAAACTAAAAATCCTGGAATCAGTTAACTACCGACTCCGAAGGAATTTTCATAAAATCATAAAATCCTCAGAAAAAGAATGTAAGTAAGAAATGTAATTCTAAAAGATAAAGTCTAAAGGACCATCATGAAATTCTAAACAGTTTGAGAATTAAAAATCCAGGAATCGGTCAGCGGCACTGGCCGACACCGGTTTTGAAGAAATTCATTTTAATTTCAGAAAAATCTAGAAAATCATAGAAAATATATAATAATGGAAAATGATATTTAAAACTAAAATCGGTCAATTCTAATTATCAGAATGTCTAAATCGAGTATTACTCTAGGATCGGGCCTTCGGTTCAGACTAGGGCTGACTCCGAATCCTCGAATCCAAATCCAAGACAAAACAATCATATAAAGAATTCATAAAGCAAAACAAATACAGGAAACAAATCGAAAAATACGATCGAAAAATCTGAATACGCAACTAAGTACGTATTCCGGGAACGGGGTATTACACAAGGCTACTACATTGAAGGAGATAAACAATAAAGAAGAGATGGAGCTTAAGACCCATGAGATAGAGAAGAAGGCTAGAGAAGAAACGGTACCGCAAAAGAAAAAGGTGATTGCCTTCAAGTCTACTCCCACCATCTCCAACGATGATGAAGAGGAAGAAGATGATAAAGATCTTTCCCTCCTTGTGAAAAATGTAAGGAGAATGTATAACAAGGCCAAGTTCAACAATAGAAGATGATGGCAAGGGAAGGAAGAAAAGAAAATCATTTGTTTCAACTGTCAGAAACCTGGACATATCATTGTCAAATGTTTGAAAATAAAAAACAAGCCATCTTTCTCAAACAAGCCATCTACCTTAAAGAAACCATATAAGAAGAAAGCTCTCAAAGCAACATGGGATTCGGAAAGTGAATCCGAAGAAGAGGTGGACATAGCAAAAGTATGTTTTATGGCAAATGATAACACACCTAAGGTAACTTCTGAACCATCCCTTGATGAATGTGAATTAACTATGAATGAATTAGGAGATGCATTTGTAGAACTTTTAAATAATTATGATTTTCTAAAGAAGAAATACCTAAAAAGAAAAAAGAAAAATGAAATTCTTCAAAATAAAATTATCACTCTTTCTAAAGAAAAGATGCTTTATCTTCCACTCTTTTATCTACACACAAAGATTTTGATGCATACAAGATTTCATGTAAAGAAAAATTTCTCATGATTGATGAAAATAAATTTCTATTTTAAAAACTAAAATCAACACTTTAAGAAATGTTCTAAAGAAATATAAGTTTGATAAGGCTAGATTAGAGGCCATGTTTTCTAAGAAAAATCCTTTAAAGAAATAAACACATGCTCACACTTCTAAATCACAATACATTCATACTTATAAAAATGTCACACACACTATGCATGCTTATGTTTCACATGCTCATCATACACATCATACGTTTATGCATGGTAGAGTATATTCATGGACCTATTGTGGTCGGAATTGTCACTTAGCTAAATTTTATTTTGATCATATAAATGCTTCTAATAATTATATTTGGGTTCGAAGTATTAACGTCATAGGACCCAAAAAATATGGGTATTAAAATTACTAACTTCATAATTTGATGTAGGTACACACGAAGGTTCTAAGACATAGAGAGCGGTGGTATCTTGAAAGCGGTTGCTTAAGGCACATGACTTGGGATATCAATAATTTTGCAACCCTATCAAGGTATCTTGAAGGTGGCACTGTCACCTTCGAAGATGATTCAAAAGGCAAGATTATCAGTATAGGTAATATTAAAATTGGTTTATCTCCATTGATTGAAAATATTATTTTAGTTGATGGTCTCAAGTATAACCTCTTGAGTATTAGTCAAATTTGTGATAGAGGTTTTAAAGAAGTTAATTTTGATGATTTGTCTTACAATGTTTTAGATAGTAAAACCAATGCATGCATTCTTTCTGAATTTCATGAAAATAATGTATATATTATTGATATGTTAAACTTAAATTATAATGCTACATGTTTGAATGCTTTCAATAAGGATTCTTGGTTATGACATAGAAGATTAGGCTATGTCTCTTTTGACCATCTATCTAGAGTTAACTCTAAGAAATCAGTGAATGTTATTCCTTTCTTGAAGTTTGAAAAGGACCGTATTTGTGATGCGTGCCAACTTGGGAAACAAATCAAGTTCTCTTTCAAATCAATCAAGGATATTATGACATCTAGACTATTAGAGTTAATCAACATGAATTTGTTAGGTCCTACTAAAACCAAGAGTTTAAATGAAAATTGTTTTGTTTTTATTTTGGTTGATGATTTTTCTCGTTTTACATGGATTTTATTTTGGAACATAAAGATCAAGCCTTTTCACATTTTAATATTTTTAGAAAAAAGATTGAAAAAGAAAAAGGTTTTTCGATTTTGCGCATAAGAAGTGATAAAGGTGGTGAATTTATTAATCATTCTTTTATCACTTATTGTAAAGAAAATAGAATTAGACATGAGTTATCTTGTCCTAAAACTCTACAACAAAATGGAGTCGTTGAAAGAAAGAATCATACTCTTCAAGAAATGGTTAGGACAATGATTAGTGAATACAGACTCTCTCAATATTTATGGGTCGAGGCCGTAAACACTTCATGTTACATATCAAATAGAATAAATCTTTATAAAATACTTCCAAAACTTCTTTTGAAATTTACTATTTGAGAAAGCCTAATGTTTCTTACTTTAGAGTTTTGGATGTAAATGTTTTATTTTAAACACCAAACATAACGTAGAAAAATTTGATGCCAAAGCTTTTAAAGCTATTTTTGTTGGTTATTTTAACTCAAGTAAAGCTTATAGAATTTTCAATCAATCTACTTTGACTATTAAAGAATCTATGCATATTAAGTTTGAAGAATTTAATGTTCTTGTTAAGAATATTGTAGAGATTGATTCTTTAGATGAAGATATGGAGAAAGAACCTTGAAGGACTCACCTATCCAAGAAGAAAAGCCAAATCTTGATGAACAAGGTGAAGTTCAAGAAGTTGAAGTGGCACCAACACAACCACTTTCAAAGGATTGGAGATATGCACAAGTCATCCCAAGGAACTTATCATAGGTAATGTATCAAATGGGTAACTACTCGCTCCAAACTCCATGACTTTTGTGGCCATTTTGCTTTTATTTCTCATATTGATCCGAAGACCTTCCTTGAAGCTGATGGCGACTCATATTGGTTGCTTGTTATGCAAGAAGAGCTCAATCAATTTGAGCGCAACCAAGTTTGGCACCTTATTCCTAGACCCCATGATAGACCAATCATTAGTACTAAATGGATTTTTAGGGACAAGTTGGATGAGTTGAGTAATGTTGTTAGGAATAAAACTAGGTTAGTGTCCCAAGTTTACACCCAAATTGAAGGTATCAATTTTGAGGAAATTTTTGCACCCGTAGCACGGTTGAAGCTATACGGATTACGCTTGCTTTTGCTTCTTTTAAAGATTTCAAACTTTTTCTAATGGATGTCAAAAGTGCATTTTTAAATAGTTTTATTGAAGAGGAAGTGTATGGTCAACAACCCCCCGGGTTTGTTGATCCTACACATCTGGATTTTGTTTTCAAATTAGACAAAACTTTATATTGTTTAAAACAAGCTCCAGGAGCTTGGTATGAAAGACTTTCAACTTTTCTTATTTCAAATAGTTTTGTAAAAAGTAAAGTAGATACCTTTGTTTATAAAGTATGTAGAGAGTGATATTCTAATTGTTCAAATTTATATTAATGATATTATATTTAGATCTACTGATGAAAAGCTTTGTAAAGATTTTGAATCATGCATGAATAATGAGTTTGAGATGTCTATGTTAGGCGAGCTAAACTACTTCCTTGGACCCAAATCAAGCAAAATAGTGATGAGATTTTTATAAATCAAGCCAAAGACACAAGAAAACTCATCAAGAAATATGGGCTTGAAAATTCAAAGTCAAGCAAGACTCCCATGGCTACCACAACAAAACTTGATAAGGATGAACAAGGTATAAATGCAGACATTAAATTTTATAAAAACATGATTGGTAGTTTACTTTACTTAATGGCTAGTAGATCAGATACTATGTTTAGTGTATGTCTATGTGTTAGATTCCATTCTTGTCCTAAAGAGTCCCACTTAATTGCAGTAAAACACATTATTAGATATCTTAAGGTCACTATTGGAATGGGCTTGTGGTATCCAAAGACCGGACAAGTTTCCATGATGAGTTTTTAGGATGTTGAATATTCTGGTTGTAGATTAGATAGAAAGAGCACAAGTGGAACTTATCAATTCCTAGGAAATTGTCTTGTTTCATGGTCTTCCAAGAAACAAAATTCTATAGCCTTCTCAGCCATCAAGGTGGAGTATGTTGCGGCCTGGGCTTGTTGTGCACAGGTCCTTTGGATGAAACATACTCTCATTGACTATGATTTATGATTAGTCTCCAAATTTGCATATTTCATACCACATCTTCATATTTATTCAATATTAAATTCTTTTAATAATACCTCTCTTGTATGTTTCTAGGTCCATGACATGAAATGAAGAAGAAGCCAAGAATCCCATTCATTTGGTGATATTTAAAGCCTACAAATATAGCCATTGACTTTTAGAAGCTAGATCTGCCAAATCTGGGAGCAAATTTTGATAAAGCGACTGGAGGTATAAGGAGTGGTGTGCAGTAGGAGGCTGCACACCATGTCATCGGTGCGCGTGACCCCAGAAGGGCTGCAGAAACGCAGTAAAAGTCGCATTTCCGTGGCCTTATGGTGGGCCATACGTTCATTTTCAACGCGTGGCCCCGTATCCCTTCCCTTCCCTCGTGCTCCCTCTGGCCTATAAATACTCCTGGTTTTCCAGAAAGAATGGGAGGAGAGTTTTTAGGTGTAGTTTCTCCCTTTTGTGTAGTTTAGTGTATTTTTCTTCTTTCTTTTGTTTTTTATTTTCTTTGTAGATCATGTAATAGGGAAGAGTGAGATGCATAGGATAAAGGTTAGAGTTCTTGTAATGGAAAGTGACATTCTATGAAAGTTTCTCTCCTTATCTCTAATGGTTTTCTTCTCTCTAGCTCTTTACATACTAAGCTTTTTCTCTCATGGCTACTAACCACTAACTTCCTAACTCCTTACTTGATAATCCACATGAATCAAATAGCCTCTACTTGGCCTTGCTCTTGCAAGAGCCATTAATGGCTCATGATGATGGGTTCTAACACACTAACATCTAACTCTCTAACAAGTTGCTTTTACTTTATTCCATGCTTGATCTAGTTAGTTTTGATGGTTAAGTGTAGCTTGTTCTTGTTTATTGAGTTTGGATGTGAAAGTGATCTTATGGGTCATGCTTTGAAAAGCTCTTGAACCAAGGACTAGTGATGGTCAAGGATACATGTGTGGCAACTATCACTAAGAGATTATCATGGTTATTGGAGCCATTAGTAGTAGTTAGTAGCCATGGATTTTCTTACATTTTTACTTTATTTTAGAAATAATAAAAAAATCACAAATACCTTCTCTTTAATGTTCTCCACTTATTTGTTTTCACCATACTCTTCTATCGCTTCCGGTCCCTGTGGATTCGACCCGTTTAGCCTCTATGCTATCACGGAAGTATCGAGGAAGCCAACGCACACACACTTTGACTCTTGATTTCAAAACGACACTTTTTGTGTGCGATTTTACCCCGATCATATTTTGGCGCCTTTGCCAACGATGGGAACAGTTGGATTTCAAGTATTTATTAACTTTTCTTCTTTATTTTTTGTGTGCAGGTCAAAATATTCAGAAATTTAGCATTGCAGAAATCCACACTTACTTTTGTGGGGTTGGGTAACTTCTTATATATTGCTATAGTCTGCTGCTAGTTTCTATTATATATACATTGCAATAATTTAAGAACTAAAATATGACAATTGGATGCTTTAAAACGGTTAGACATTTGCATCTAGGAACGTGTCGATTTCATTTCCAATATACTATATTTTGTTCTTATGTTATTGTGATCTTGACGGAGGTGTACATATTGTATTGCATATAGCTTAGGATAAACACTTGAGTGATTTACTCGCTTTTTTGTGTTTATTCTTATTTATATTGCACAATTGCACAAATTGAACTTAAGGGCATAACCCGATACAACATAAGGTGGGGAAGTCATTACCCTCTCTTAGCCCAAAAATCTCCTTCCCACTCACATAATCCAAGCCTAAATAAAATTTGCTAGATGTTGGCCTCTAGAGACATCTCAGACTCATTTAAGAGATTAACCTAAGTAGGAACTTGCTAGAATTTGACTCTTGTCAAATCATTGTCAAAAGTTGGGGATTGAGAGGCGAAACCTCGAAGAACATTGGTTTGGCATAATTAGGCTCGTTGCTCCGGCACGGATACCTCCCACTGATCTTGTCCCTACCTGACCAATTAACTTGTGGTCAGATTCTTACATTGTACCTCCCGTGGACAGTCTAACCAGATAGGAGTCGTCTAGGTCTAGGTCAACCTTAATATAGGCTTGGTTTTGATTTTTCTTTCTTTTTGTTTATTTGTTTGTTTGCTTTTTCTATTTTTTGTTTGTGTTTGTTTGTAAAATGGATTTCAACAATAATTTTTTCAATCCTAATATGAATTCATATTTCACCTCGACCTCATTTAACTCTGATAACTCCAACCCGGCTATGTACAACATGAACTAACCATATATGCCGGTTTGGGTTTGTCCGACTCAATATGACTCGTATCCCCAATTCTAATTTTCAATATAATTTTCACTCTTCGTAGAGTCAATGGGGATTAACTTCTCCCGAGTCAAAATTTTAACCACCTTATCCACCATCTTCTTTCCCACATTCTGCTTCACATACTTCTTTTTCTGAACCACCAATTGAAGAAAAACCAGAGATACAAATGAGTATAGAAGCCATGCTTGAGTCCCAACAACAAATTATTCAAAACATGTTGGACTCATCATTTCAACCAAATTATCAAGAGTCATACACATCTTTTCCAGTCCCATCGATTCAAAATGAACAACCATCAGCCTGGACTTGAATATGGAGCTCTTGCGTGAGTCCGAGCAACAAACTCAATATCTGATGGACTCACAATTTCACCATAATTTTCAAAATCAACTTTCATACTTACCTTTTCAAGAAGAATTGATTGCAAAGAGTATAGAAGACATGATTTAAACCCAAAATTTTGTTACCCGACCTATCAATAGGTTAGACTCAATAATAATTGATCAATGAGAATGAGGAAAATCTTTCTTTTCAACCTTTGGCCAATCTTTATATCCCTAACTCTATTAATTGGACCCAAGAATCATGTTATTTTAGAAACCAAGATTCAATTTCAGTACATCCATTTGAACTTGACCAAACTCTAAGTTTTGAAAGTCACATTGACATTTTGGCAAGTTATCCCTTTCCTGAAATTAAAATTGTGCATGAATATGATCTTGAACCTCAAGTTGGTAATTCCATTTCACTTTTTGATTCAATAATGACTCCGAAATTTTTACCAGAATTTTTTCATATTCCGGAGTCAACATTAAATCCTGTACCAGTACACTGTGAAATGGAGTCACCAATATTTTACGATCACATTTCGTTGATGGGTAAAGTGTGTGAATATCAATTTTTTGGTTTAGACCCCATTTTTTAACCTATTTCGATTCTCACTTTTGAATCTCGACTTGATCTAAGTCAAATTTCTAAGTCGATATTTATTCCGGTTCCGTTTAAGCCCAAATTAACCATCTTCTATAATCACACTTCATTGTTGGACAAATGTGTTGAACAAAATGACATAAAAATTATTTTTGAAAATTGAAAATTGGATGGGGATAATTTTTTAAATAAGACCATACACTTCATCATTCTTTTAATAGGTCATATTAGAGAGGTCATTGGTAGGTTCCTTTGAGATCCATAATTTTAGATTAGGCCGCATTTTGTGGACCAATGAGACCACCACCGGAACATCACCCTAGGTAATTTTTCCTTCCCTATTTGTTTCATGCATATACACATTCACGATGCATTGAGAACAATGCATGAGATAAGTGTGGGGGAAGGTTTACTAACGTAGGTTGTTCTAAACTTTCTTTCTTTTACACTTATTTTTAGAAAAATTTTAGATTTTTTCTTTTATATAGAAACTCTTTACAAAACTTTTTGAAATAAGAGAAATAGTTTTGATTTATTTTTAAGAACGTTAAGAGGATCTTAGCAATTAAGAAAATCTAAATTTATGAATTCTTAAACCGAGTCAAAATAATAGATCTTGTTTAATTTTAGGATAAGAAAGTAAGATTGAAAAGATAATTTGTTCTCGAATTTTTTGCCTTTGATATATGCACTTCACACTTACACAATTTTTTGGGATTGAAACAAAGACTGAAAATGACATAAAAATATATATAAAAAAAATGAATGAAGATAAAAAATCACTTATTGAAGCTGGGTAGTTATGCCTTAGGAAGCATGATTATTTACGCCTAAAATGGTAAAAAAAATAAAATAATCCCCTTTAGTTTTGTGGCCTTCTTTACTCGAGTCCTTAAGCCCGAGGGATGTTTTGTCATCTGGTGTTCTAAAACTGTCTGGTTTGGGAGTCACAGGCTAAAGGGTCACTACCCGGGTAAGCTAGAAAGCCTAAAAAAACTAAGGGAAGAAAAAAATTAATATACATATAAGGCATGAAAGTTAGAATTGATATTTCAAAAATCTTCACTGTTCACAAAGTGCATATTATCTAAGAGTTTTATGAAAGATCAAAGAATCAATTCAATTTTAAATTCTTACCTTTAATTTATAACAAGATTTTGCATTTAGACTTAGTTTAATAAAGAATAATTTCTTGTTAACCTATGACCTTTGATCGCTTAAATTTTCTACAAAAATACTTTACACTTTTATCTATTTCAAAATGCGCTTCTCAAAATACTAACATTTGATTTCTTTCTTTATGGATTTTGTGGGTGTAATCCGCTAAAAATTTTCAGGAGACAAAACTCCTCCTCTAGGGGAAACTTAGAGGTTTAACGGCTTGTTGCACATGCTCAGTGCAATCGCGTCACCTGCGAAAGTGGTGCAATAATTTTCTTAGTTAGTTTTTTTTTGTTTTGCTGGGGACGAGCAAAAGATAAGCGAGGGGCGTGATTAGTCTCCAAAGTTGCATATTTCACACAACATCTTCACATTTATTCAATGTTAAATTCTGTTAATAATACCTCTCTTGTATGTTTCTAGGTTCTGGCATGAATGAAGAAGAAACCTAAAATTCCATTCATTTGGTGATATTTAAAGCCTACAAATATAGCCATTGACTTTTGAAAGCTGGATCTATCAAATCTGGGAGCGAATTTCAACAAAGCGACAAGAGGTACAAGGAGTGGTGTACAACAAGAGGCTGCACAGCCTGGCGCGGCGCGCGCGTCCCCTGAAGGGCTGTGATAACACGACAAAAGCCGCATTTTTGAGGCCTTATGGTAGGGCCACGCGTTGATCTTCGATGCGTAGCCCCGTATCCCTTCCTGTTGCTCCCTCTGGTCTATAAATCCCCTGGTTTTCCAGAAAGAAAGGAAGGAGAGTTTTTAGGTGTAGTTTCTCCCATTTGTATAGTTTAGTGTAGTTTTCTTTTTTCTTTTGTTTTTCATTTTTTTGTAGATCATGTAATAGGGAAGAGAGAGATGCATAAGATGAAGGTTAGGGTTCTTGTAATGGAGTGTGACATTCTATGAAAGGTTCTCTCCTTATCTCTACTGGTTTTCTTCTCTCTAACTCTTGACAAGCTTAGCTTTTTCTCTCATATCAATTAACCACTAACCACTAACTTGCTAGATCCTTACTTGATAATGAAATACACCTAGAGGGGGGGGTGAATAGGTGTAATTGCTAATCTAATGATCTTTTTAAACTTAAGTAAATATGAGTGATGTAACGATCTCTCAAAACACGACTAGGAGCCGAATACCCGGTGAAGGGTTCTGAACTCCGTCCTCCCAATTCCCCTTAAAGATGGGTTAGAGGTGCGCAATGCAACCGTGTTGTATGAGATTTGATCGAACAAGATAAGAATGAAATGCTATAATGAAATACACACAATAAATATCACAAGTAAAATACACAAGAGAGAATTGCACAAGTAAAGGGTTAGTTCTCAAGCAAATAATTGAAGAAAATATAAAGCAAGAGAAATGTAAAGCAAGATGACGCAAGACAATCGCAAACACAAATGATTTGTTTCGAGGTTCGAGCCACCGCTCTAGTCCCCGCCTTCACCTCCGTGAAGGGTTTCCACTATCCACCGAGGACGCCTTACAATTTGGTCTACCGAAGACCGAGCACCGAGCTCCACACCTTACAAAAGAACCTCAACCTTAGAGGTTGCTCCACAAGAAGAGAATCACAAGAACAAGAGTGATCACAACAAGATCACTAAACTCTTTCTCAAACACTTTTACAATTCTCACTCTTTTTACAACTTCACTATAGTATGAGTAATGGATTTTTGGCTCTATGAAGTGTTGTGAGAAAACTTCAGTTGTAGAGTGATATTAGCAATCAAACACAACTGAAAAACTAGCTCAAAAGATTGGAATTGAAAGCTTTAAAACAATTTTTCCTTTTCTCTTTGAAAACAATGAAAACTTGAGGATTTTTCTAAGTGAATAACAAAGACCTATTGCCCTCTATTTATAAGGAGAGAATAGGTTAAAACTCTTTTCTTTACACCTAATTTGACCTGCAAAAGGTCTCCAACAACTCTCTAAAACTCTGTTAAAGAAGAAAGAAAAAACAGATTTTCAGACTTGCCCAAAGAGGAAAGAGCCGTTAGGCTGCAGCAGGCTTGGCGGTCGACCGGTCCGGTCGACCGTCGCCTTGCTGGCAAAGAGCCGTTGGGCTCCGGTCGACTGTCCGGTCGACCGTCCTCTTTGAGGAAACACAGTTTCCTTCTACCGGTCGACTGGTCGGTCGACCCAAACAAACCGAGAGAGGATCTATTTACAGTCGGTCGACCGGTCGGTCGACCGACAGACATGCACAAACCATGCATGTCCTGACACAGGCGCCGGTCGACTGTCCAGTCGATCGGTCTCGCCTGAAACAGAAAAACAGGCTGAATTTGAAGTTGGGATTTTTTTTTGTAAAAACATTTTTAAAAATATATATGACTAAGTATTATGCAAGGATTAGTCTACACATGTTTTAAACAAAGATTTTCAATATAAAAACAAGTTGGAAACATGTATACATAAACTAATGCATAAAACTTAAAAACAAACATTTTTAAAACATAGGGAAGATAAAGAATAAGTGTGTGTGCAAATCCTAGAGCCAATTATCCTACACTCAAACTTTAACATTCTATTCTTACAATGTTCTAAGGACTTCAAGAGGGGCTTTCTCCACTTGATCTTCAATTTTGCATCTTGAGCCCAATTTGAGTTGTCTTGAGTCCAAGTCACCTTCCTTTAGGGAAGAAAACACCTATACAAGATAGAAAACCTGAAACACACTTAAACAACAAATAACATTAGTACAAATAACTAATATGTTTTGTAATCATCAAACACACTAAAGACGGGTGATTGTAACCTTAGGCCAACAATCTCCCCCTTTTTGATGATGACAAAACATATAAGTTATTGAAACAAATAAAGGAAGAAAAGCTTGGAAAGCTCCCCCTCAAACAATGCTATGTATTTATCATGAATATGAAAAGCTTTGTAAGCATACATAAAGCATTATGAAAATATCATCACCATAAATTTTGTCATATAACTCAAATAATGAACAACATTAAACAAATTTATAATAAGCAAACTTATCTTTTTCAAATATCTTTTTTTCCCTAAAACTTCAAGTAATAAACACCTTAAACTTATATATTTTTCTCCCCCTTTTTGTCATACATCAAAAAGGGTTAAAACATAACAAAAAAAAAACGAACAAACTAAAAATATTTTAAGAATCAATCATACATACATTCAACTCACCACAAATAAATGAAAATCTAGCATAATCTAAAGGTTTAGTGAAAATATCGGCAAGTTGAAAATCGGTAGAAACATAATCAATGTCAATATCACCTTCTCATAATGATCTCTAAGAAAGTGATACCTAATGTCAATGTGTTTGGTTTTACTATGTTGATTTGCATTCTTTGTCATGTGAATAGTACTAGTATTATCACAAAATATTTTAACATGATCAAAGTGTAAATCATAGTCAAGGAGAGTATGTTTCATCCAAAGAACTTGTGCACAACAAGCTCCGGCTGCAACATACTCCGCCTCGGCGGTTGAAAGGGCTACCGAATTTTACTTTTTGGAAGACCAAGATACAAGACAATTACCTAGGAATTGACATGTTCCACTTGTGCTCTTCCTATCTACCCTACAACCCGCATAGTCGGCATCCGAAAAACTCGTCATTGAAAATTGGCCGGTTTTCGGATACTACAACCCATTTCAATAGTGCCCTTAAGGTATCTAATTATGCGTTTAACCGCAATTATGTGAGACTCTTTAGGACAAGATTGAAACGTGCACAAGGATAAACGGAAAACATAATATCCGGCCTACTAGCCGTTAAATAAAGCAAGCTACCTATCATGCTACGATATAATTTAATGTCTACACTTTTACCTTGTTCATCCTTGTCAAGCTTTGTAGTTGTTGCCATGGGAGTTTTGCTTACTTTAGATTCTTCAAGCCCGAACCTTTTGATTAGTTCCTTTGTGTACTTGGCTTGATTGATGAAGATCCCATCCTTCTTTTGCTTGATTTGAGTCCAAGGAAATAGTTGAGCTCCCCCATCATAGACATTTCGAATTCATCCTTCATGCATGACTCAAAAGCTTGGCAAAGAGATTCATTAATAGAACCAAAAATAATATCATCTACATAAATTTGTACAATGAGTATATCTTTTTCTACGTGTTTTGTAAACAAAGTTGTATCAATTTTACCTTTCTTAAAACCATTTGAAATCAAAAATAAGAAAGTCTTTCATACCAAGCCCTAGGGGCTTGTTTTAAACCATAAAGAGCTTTATCTAATTTAAAAACAAAATCCGGATGTGTAGGATCAACAAACCCGGGGGGTTGTTCAACATACACCTCCTCTTCAATAAAACCATTTAGAAAAGTACTTTTAACATCCATTTGAAACAATTTAAAATCTTTATAAGAGGCAAATGCTAGTGTCATCCGTATGGCTTCAAGCCGTGCTACGTGTGCAAAGGTTTCTTCAAAATCGATTCCTTCGATTTGAGTGTAACCTTGGGCAACTAACCTAGCTTTATTCCTAACAACGTTACCCGATTCATCCAACTTGTTCTTAAAGATCCACTTAGTACCAATTGTTGGTCTATCGTGGGGCCTAGGAACAAGGTGCCAAACTTGGTTGCGCTCAAATTGATTGAGTTCTTCTTGCATAGCTAGCAACCAATATGAATCGGCCTCGGCTTCGAGGACGTTCTTGGGTTCAACATGAGAAATAAATGCATAATGTCCACAATAGTCATGAAGTTTAGAGCGAGTTGTTACCCCTTTTGATACTTCACCTATGACGAGGTCCTTGGGATGATGTGGATTGTATCTCCAATCCTTTGGAAGTTGTTGAGTGGGCTCTTCTCCATTTGTTTGATCTTCATTTCCTTGAGCCTCTTGTATTTTAGCTTCACTTTCTTCATCATCCTTTGGCTTGTCTCCCATAGTAGGTGTATCCTCCAAGGTCACTTTCTCCAAGCCTTCATGCAAAGCATCTATTTCTACAACATTCTTAACAAACAAGTTAGATTCCTCAAACTTAACATGTATAGATTCCTCAATAGTCAATGATGACCTATTGAAGACTCTATAAGCCTTACAAGTACTAGAATAACCCACAAATATAGCCTCATAAGATTTAGGATCAAATTTTCCTAAATTATCTTTTGTATTCAAAACAAAACATTTGCATCCAAAAACCTTGAAATATGAAACATTTGGTTTTCTAGAAAAGTACATTTCAAAAGAGGTTTTTGTAGTATTTTTACACAAGAAAACACGATTTGATATATAGCATGATGTATTAACGGCCTCGGCCCACAAATAATGTGGTAGACCATATTCACTAAGCATTGTCCTAGCCATCTCTTGCAAAGTTCGATTTTTCCGTTCAACTACTCCATTTTGTTGTGGAGTTCTAGGACAAGATAGTTCATGCTTTATTCCATGTTCTTCACAAAAAGTGGTAAAGGGTTGGTTAATGAATTCACCTCCTCTATCACTTCTTATTCTTAAAATCGAAACATCCTTTTCTTTTTCAACTCTTTTCTTAAAAGTTTGGAAATACGAAAATGCTTGATTTTTGTGTTCAAGAAAGAAAACCCAAGTAAAACGTGAAAAATCATCAACTAAAACAAATGCAAATCTATTCCCACTTAGACTTTTGGTTTGTGTAGGGCAAAAAGATCCATATGGATTAACTCCAAAGGACGTGATGTCATGATATCCTTAATTGACTTGAAAGAAGACTTAGTTTGTTTCCCAAATTGACATGCGTCACAAACTCGGTCCTTTTCAAAATTCAAACAAGGAATACCTTTCACCATTTCCTTTGTGTTTAACCTAGAAATGGTCAAAAGAAATGTGGTCTAATCTTCTATGTCACAACCAAGAGTCGTCATCGAGGGATTTTAAACATGTTATATTACAAGACATATTTAACATATCTATCATATAAACATTACTTTCACGAAAACCAGAAAACACACAAGCATTAGAAATTCTATCAATTACTTTACAAGCTACATTATCAAAAACAACATCAAAACCTTTATCACAAAGTTGACTAACACTCAAGAGGTTATGCTTGAGTCCATCAACTAAAACTACATTCTCAATTAAAGGGGATGTGCCAAGTTTTACATTACCAATACCGATGATTTTACCCTTGGCGTCATCTCCGAAGGTGACGGTGCCACCTTCATGGTATCTCGATAGGGTTGCAAAGTTGTTGATGTCCCAAGTCATGTGCCTTGAGCAACCACTATCAAGATACCACAATTCTCTACGTCGTTGGGCTTTGGAAGGTACCTATATCATTTAACAAAGTTGTTGACTTTGGTACCCAAACTTTCTTGGGTCCTTGAAAGTTAGTGTTTCGAACCCAACATTATGATGAGATGCACTTAGTCTATCATAGCAAAAATTTGCTAAGTGCTCTTTCCGCCCACAATGTGAACATGAGAACACTCTACCATACATGAATGCATGATGTGTGTGTGGAGTGTGAGCATGTGTGTGTGAAGTGTGAGCATGCTTTGGGGGTTTGCTACAATGTAAAGGTTGTGTGGTATGTACAAGAGTATGAGCATTATGAACATTTTTCTTAGAGGCTTGTTTCTTAGGGAACATAGCCTCAATCTTTTTCTTATCAAACTCACTACACTTTTTCAAAACAATACCTAAAGAATCTATTCTTTCCTTAAGCATGGTAATCTCATTAGCATCAACAAATGGGGACTTGCCTTTACAAGAAGTTTTATATTTATCAAATTCATTTTTAGTGGAAACCAAAGTAGAATGCAAGTCATTATTTTCTTTAGAAAGATTTGCAACTTGAAGACTAAGAGATTCATTTTCATTTTCATTTTTAAATACTTTTTCTTTAAGAAGTCATAATTGTGAGACAATTCTACAAAGGCTTCTCCTAACTCATCCATGGAAAGATCTTCATCAAACGAAGGGGAAGAGGTTACCTTGCTTGTGCTTTCATTAGCCATGAAGCACATGTTGGCGGTGTCGATCTCCTCCTCGGATTCGCTCTCGGAATCCCATGTTGCCTTCATAGCTTTCTTCTTGAAGGGCTTCTTGGATGAAGAAGGCTTCACTTTATCCGGACATTCCGCTACAATGTGTCCCGGCTTTTGGCAATTGAAGCATATGATCTTTCTTTCTTCTTTGCCTCCTTGCCATCTCCTTCTACCTTGGAATTTCGCCTTGTTGTACATCCTCCGGACATTCTTAACAAGAAGTGAGAGCTCTTCGTCATCTTCTTCTTCATCATCTTCGTCGGAGTGAGTAGCTTGACTTTTGAAAGCTATGGTCTTCTTCTTGGAGGGAGCCATCTCCTCTCTTGCTTTCCTTTCCATCTCATGGGTTTTTAGATTCCCAATGAGACCAATTAGCTCTATCTCATCCTTGTCGTTGAGTTCCTTCAAGGTTGTAGCCTTGACTTCCCATGAAGGAGGAAGAGCCCGGATGATCTTTCTTACTCTTTGATCATTGTTGATGTCCTCACCTAGAGAAGAAAGTCCATTAGTAATCTTGGTAAATTTTGTAACCATATCATCTATGGTTTCATTCTCTTGCATGCTAAAATTTTCATATTGGGACCGAAGAAGGTCTATCTTGGCCCTCTTCACTTGTGATGTCCCCTCATGTGTGACTAACAAATGGGTCCAAATCTCGTATGCGGATTTGCAATGGATGACTCTAGCTATGTCATCATCATTGAGGGCTTGTAGGAGTGCATAATGAGCCCTAGCATTGGCATCAAACTCCTTGGTCTCAATTTCGGACCAAGTAGATTCATCACCGGTGGGTGTGGTAAAAGATTTGGTCACGGCCTTTGCAACTCGGCTACCTAGAGATTGCAAGAACACGGTCATCTTAACCTTTCATATGGGAAAGTTAAGTCCATCAAACTTAGGGGGTGTCTTGATACCATCGGCCATGTTTACTAAATGAGTATGAATGAAATGATTAGCAATGTGAGGATCTCTCTAAGGTTGTTAAGCCAAATCCTAGAGTCCAAGCTCTGATACCAATTGAAATACACCTAGAGGGGGGGTGAATAGGTGTAATTTCTAATCTAATGATCTTTTTAAACTTAAGTAAATATGAGTGATGCAACGATCTCTCAAAACACGACTAGGAGCCGAATACCCGGTGAAGGGTTCTGAACTCCGTCCTCCCAATTCCCCTTAAAGATGGGTTAGAGGTACGCAATGCAACCGTGTTGTATGAGATTTGATCGAACAAGATAAGAATGAAATGCTATAATGAAATACACACAATAAATATCACAAGTAAAATACACAAGAGAGAATTGCACAAGTAAAGGGTTAGTTCTCAAGCAAATAATTGAAGAAAATATAAAGCAAGAGAAATGTAAAGCAAGATGACGCAAGACAATCGCAAACACAAATGATTTGTTTCGAGGTTCGAGCCACCGCTCTAGTCCCCGCCTTCACCTCCGTGAAGGGTTTCCACTATCCACCGAGGACACCTTACAATTTGGTATACCGAAGACCGAACACCGAGCTCCACACCTTACAAAAGAACCTTAACCTTAGAGGTTGCTCCACAAGAAGAGAATCACAAGAACAAGAGTGATCACAACAAGATCACTAAACTCTTCTCAAACACTTTTACAATTCTCACTCTTTTTACAACTTCACTATAGTATGAGTAATGGATTTTTGGCTCTATGAAGTGTTGTGAGAAAACTTCAGTTGTAGAGTGATATTAGAAATCAAACACAACTGAAAAACTAGCTCAAAAGATTGGAATTGAAAGCTTTAAAACAATTTTTCCTTTTCTCTTTGAAAACAATGAAAACTTGAGGATTTTTTCTAAGTGAATAACAAAGACCTATTGCCCTCTATTTATAAGGAGAGAATAGGTTAAAACTCTTTTCTTTACACCTAATTTGACCTGCAAAAGGTCTCCAACAACTCTCTAAAACTCTGTTAAAGAAGAAAGAAAAAAACAGATTTTCAGACTTGCCCAAAGAGGAAAGAGCCGTTAGGCTGCAGCAGGCTTGGCCGTCGACCGGTCCGGTCGACCGTCGCCTTGCTGGCAAAGAGCCGTTGGGCTCCGGTCGACTGTCCGGTCGACCGTCCTCTTTGAGGAAACACAGTTTCCTTCTACCGGTCGACCGGTCGGTCGACCCAAACAAACCGAGAGAGGATCTGTTTACAGTCGGTCGACCGGTCGGTCGACCGACAGACATGCACAAACCGTGCATGTCCTGACACAGGCGCCGGTCGACTGTCCGGTCGACCGGTCTCGCCTGAAACAGAAAAACAGGCTGAATTTGAAGTTGGGATTTTTTTTTTGTAAAAACATTTTTAAAAATATATATGACTAAGTATTATGCAAGGATTAGTCTACACATGTTTAAACAAAGATTTTCAATATAAAAACAAGTTGGAAACATGTATACATAAACTAATGCATAAAACTTAAAAACGAACATTTTTAAAACATAGGGAAGATAAAGAATAAGTGTGTGTGCAAATCCTAGAGCCAATTATCCTACACTCAAACTTTAACATTCTATTCTTACAATGTTCTAAGGACTTCAAGGCTTCAAGAGGGGCTTTCTCCACTTGATCTTCAATTTTGCATCTTGAGCCCAATTTGAGTTGTCTTGAGTCCAAGTCACCTTCCTTTAGGGAAGAAAACACCTATACAAGATAGAAAACCTGAAACACACTTAAACAACAAATAACATTAGTACAAATAACTAATATGTTTTGTAATCATCAAAACACACTAAAGACGGGTGATTGTAACCTTGGGCCAACAGATAATCCACATGAATCTAATAGCCTCTACTTGGCCTTGCTCTTGCAAGAGCCATTGAGGGCTAACGATGATGGATTCTAACACTTTAACATCTAACTCTCTAACAAGTTACCATTATTTTATTCCATGCTTGCTCTAGTTAGTTTTGATGGTTTAAGTTTATCTTGCTCTTGTTTGTTGAGTTTGGATGTGAAAGTGATCTTATGGGTCATACTTTGAAAAGCTCTTGAACCAAGGACTAGTGATGGCCAAGGAAACATGTGTGGCAACTGTAGGATCTAAAAATAATGTCAACACAATACTCAAACAAAAATAATTAGCATTAAATAAAATAACTTGCAGAAAAGAAAATAAATCTCATAAAATGCAAATGCAACCAAAAGAGATTTTATCCTAGTTCGGTCCTCTTGACCTACATTCAGTCCCCAAGCAACCCGCTTGAGATTTTTCTTATCCTTAATTTTATACACCCAAAACTAACACCTTGTACACCACTTGACTAACAATCTTTGCCAAATCCGTACAACTCTTCTCTACGCCAAGAAGACAATTTTCTTATACACCTCTTCTCAACACCAAGAAGATAACCTTGTACAACTCCTTTCTTTGAGTGATTACAAAATAACCTATAAGCCTTGAGAACTTGTATGTGATCGTGAACAAGGGCTCTTATAGGTGGACTCTAAGAATTCTATCCTAGAGGATTGAAATTTGTGTGAAGAACAGAAAGTTGAAACTAGTTTTCTGAAAATAGAATATTTCAACAGAGTTTGGATAGAAAACTAATTATATGAATTTGTGTGTTTAGCCTAGGACAACATCCCTATTATAGCTGAAATCTATGGTCAGTTAGCACGATTATCAGGACAAATTTGAATATAAAAAAGTTGGATAAACACCAGAAAATCAATAACTGTTTAACAGTCAGAAACTGTTATAAGTTGACTAGGGTAGGGAGTAAGTCGACTAGTATAGGTATTTTTAACTGGGTTAGTCGACTAGTTAAAGAAGCAAGTCGACTACATCAAGACTGATACAGATATACAAGTTTCTGAAAACTATTATTAGTCGACTAGCAAAAATTATAAGTCGACTACAACATGTATTAGTCGATTAGTAATATTGATAAGTGGACTAATGCTGCTAACAGTCAAGGAACAGAAAGTTGATATCTTTTCTGGACAGGACTTAGTTGACTATAGACTTATGATAAGTCGACTAACAATCTTATTAGTCGACTATAGGAAGGGTCAGGTCTACTAATTGGACTATTTTGTGTGTGATCAACGCTTTTAACAAATATCTAAAAAATGCACAAAAATAGTACAAATTACATTTATTATCATCAAAATAAGTTCCAACATTCTCCCCCTTTTGATGATGACAATGTGTGTACGCACAAGCTCCCTCTTAGAGAAACTTCCCCTGCAAAAAACAGGTTATAACAAATATATAACAAGTGTTCTCCCCCTACATCATAGCATACATATGATATATTTTCAAATGTTAGAAATAACTTATATCATTAGGTATTCTCTTTTCTTTGTATGGTACCTATAAGATAAAACATTGTTAATGGTACCAATCATAACATGATCAAAATATTAACCTTTAGGAATCCAAACCCAATTTGAATTTAGTTTCCATCTGTTAGTATAAACATAATTGCATGAATTACATATATCATGTACATATGATGTAATATAAGCATTTTTGTTCATATTATTTAGATTTTTAGGAATCCAAATATATTTATACTTTGATTTCATGGTCTTCTTAACAAAAGAATTATCATTATTCTTTTTGTAGACATGTGTAGTTGTTTCAACATTCTGTTTGAACAACCAAGACCAATATGCTTATCTTTTGAAAAATCAAGTCCAAAATGATTATATGAAACCTTTTGATTGACAATATATCATTTAAATTTTCTTTTTCTTTATTAAACTTTGTCACTTTATTCAAAAGTTCTTCATATTTATCTTTGAAACTTGTCATGTCTTTAGCTAAAACAGAAATTCTTTCATTTAAAAATATAGTTTTTCTTTTAAGCAAAAGATTTTCTTTTAAGAAATTCTCATTATCCTTTTTTAATGAATATATAACTTTTCAAAGTCATCCTTTTGAGAATTTACAGTAGAAATTTGACAAAAATAAACAGAATTTTTTTTTGATAAAACTTTATTTTTTCATCTTTTCATTTTTAAGATCATTATATTGTTAATGAAATACATTTAAGAGTTCAGTATATTGTACATCATCTTCTTCTTGAGCCATAAAGCAAACATTTGCATGTTCAGTGGCTTCTTCTTCATCCGAGGAAGATGAATCACTATTCTCCCATGATGCTTGATAATTTTTCTTCCTTTTGAACTTTTTGCTCTTAAATTTCCCTATGTTTTTTAGCAATGGGCAATTCTTCTTCATATGATCTGTTTTATTACAATTAAAACATGTAGGATTAAACTTACCTTACTTCAAGAACTTTCTGAATTATTGTGAGAGCATTGCCATCTCCTCTTCATCATCATCTGAATCTTCTATATCTGAGGATGTATGGAAGGCAAGTACTTTCTTCTTTGATTGAAGTTGAAGTTCATCATTCTTCCGATCTTCAGGTTGCACTTCATATGCCATTAAATTACCAATAAGGTTTTCTAATGACATTGTTGAGAGATTATTTGCTTCTTCTATTACGGTAGTTTTCCTCTCCCAATCTGATGTGAGTGCACTAAGGACTTTTCTAACTTTTTCCACTTGAGTGTATTCCTTTCCAAGAGCTACTAAGAAATTTATAATGTCCGTGAATCTTGTAATCATTTCTGAAATTCTCTCGTTCGCCTTCATTTTGAAGAGTTCAAACATGTGAATAAGAACAAAATTTTAGACTCTTTAACTTTATTTGTACCTTCATGGGTTACCTGTAAAATATGCCATATTTGATTTGCAGATCTGACAGTTGACACGCGATTGAATTCTTCTTTGTTTAAGGCACAGAAAGCGCATTCATTGCTTTGGCATCAAGATTTGCAGACTTCTTTTGTTCTTTATTCCATGCACTGTAATTGGTGGTCGGCTTGGTGTACGATGCTTCTACTCTATTCCAGAGTTCATAGTTGAGTGATTGCAAGTAGATCTTCAATCTACACATCCAATAGTTGTAGTTGGATCCATCAAATAGTGGTGGACAATATGTAGAATGTCCTTCTCTGAATTGTGATGAAGAAAACTCTGTTGCCATCTTTGTAGGGTGTTGGCCGGTATGCAAGGCTTTGATAGAGTATGCCGGGCTGGGCTCTAATACCAATTGTAGGATCTAAAAATAATGTCAACATAATACTCAAACAAAGATAATTAGAGTTAAATAAAATAACTTGCAGAAAAGGAAATAAATCTCAGAAAATGCAAATACAAATACAAGAGATTTTATCCTGGTTCGGTCCTCTTAACCTACATCCAGTTCCCAAGCAACCCGCTTGAGATTTTCCTTATCCTTGATTTTGTACACCCAAAATCAGCACCTTGTACACCACTTGGCAAACAACTTTTGCCAAATCCGTGCAACTTTTCTCTACGCCAAGAAGACAATTTCCTTGTACACCTCTTCTCAACACCAAGAAGATAACCTTGTACAACTCCTTTCTTTGAGTGATTACAAAATAGCCTATAAGCCTTGAGAACTTGTATATGATCATGAACAAGGAATCTTATAGGTAGACTCTTAGAATTCTTCACTAAAGGATTGAAATTTGTGTGAAGAACAGAAAGTGAAAACTAGTTTTCTGAAAACAAAATATTTCAACAGAGTTTGGACAGAAAACTAATCATATGAATTGGTGTGTTTAGCCTAGGACAACATCCCTATTTATAGCTAAAATCTATGGTCAGTTAGGGCAGTTATTAGGACAAATTTGAATATTAAAAAGTTGGATAAATATCAGAAAATCAATAACTATTTAACAGTCAAAAACTGTTATAAGTCGACTAGGGTAGGGAGTAAGTCAACTGGTATAGGCATTTTTAACTGTAGTCAAAGAAGCAAGTTGACAACATCAAGACTGATACTGATATGCAAGTTTCTGAAAACTACTATTAGTCGACTAGCAGAAATTATAAGTCGACTACAACATGTGTTAGTCGATTAGTAATGTTGATAAGTCGACTAATACTGCTAACAGTCAAGGAACAAAAAGTTGATATCTTTTCTGGATAGGACTTAGTCGACTATAGACTTATGATAAGTCGACTAGCAATCCTATTAGTTGATTATAGGAAGGGTCAAGTTTACTAATAGGAAGGGCCAAGTCTACTAATAGGACTATTTTGTGTATGATCATGACTTTAACAAATATCTAAAAAATACACAAAAATAGTATAAATCACATTTGTTATCATCAAAATAAGTTCCAACATTCTCCCCCTTTTTGATGATGACAATGTGTGTACGCATAAGCTCCCTCTTAGAGAAACTTCCCCTACAGAAAATAGGTTATAACAAATATATATAACAAGTGTTCTCCCCTGCATCATAGCATACATATGATATATTTTCAAATGTTAGAAATAACTTATATTATCAGGTATTCTCTTTTCTTTATATGGTACCTATAAGATAAAACATTGTTAATGGCACCAATTATAACATGATCAAAATATTAACCTTTAGAAATTCAAACCCAATTTGAATTCGATTTCCATCTGTTAGTATAAACATAATTGCATGAATTACATATAGCATGTACATATGATGCAATATAAGCATTTTTGTTCATATTACTTGGATTTTAGGAATCTAAATATATTTATACTTTGATTTCATGGTCTTCTTAACAAAAGAATTATCATTATTCTTTTTGTTTGTTTCAACATTCTGTTTTGAACAACCAAGACCAATATGCTTATCTTTTGAAAAATCAAGTCCAAAATGATTATATGAAACCTTTTGATATGACAATATATCATTTAAATTTTCTTTTTCTTTATTAAACTTTGTCACTTTATTTAAAAGTTCTTCATATTTATCTTTGAAACTTGTCATGTCTTTATCTAAAACAAAATTCTTTCATTTAAAGACATAGTTTCTCTTTTAAGCAAAAGATTTCTTTTAAGAAATTCTCATTATCCTTTTTTAATGAAGATATAGCTTTTTCAAAGTCATCCTTTTGAGAATTTATAGAAGAAATTTGAGAAAAATAAATAGAATTTTCTTTAATGAAACTTTATTTTTCATCTTTTCATTTTTAAGATCATTATATAGTTTATGAAATGCATCTAAGAGTTCAGTATATTGTACCTCATCGTCTTCTAGAGCCATAAAGCAAACATTTGCATGTTCAGTGGCTTCTTCTTCATCTGAGGAAGAAGAATCACTATTCTTCCATGATGCTTGATAATCTTTCTTCTTTTTGAACTTTTTGCTCTTAAATTTCCCTTTGTTTTTGAGCAATGTGCAATCCTTCTTCATATAACCTGTTTTATTACAATTAAAACATATAGGATTAAACTTATCTTACTTTAAGAATTTTCTAAATTTTCTTGAAAGCATTGCCATCTCCTCTTAGCATTGTCATCTCCCCTTCATCATCATCTGAATCTTCTATATCTGAGGATGTATGGAAGGCAAGTACTTTCTTCTTTGATTGAAGTTGAAGTCATCATTCTTCCGATCTTTAAGTTGCACTTCATATGCCATTAAATTACCAAATGACACTGTTGAGAGAACATTTGCTTCTTCTATTGCAGTGATTTTCTTCTCCCAATCTGATGTGAGTGCACGAAGAACTTTTCTAACTTTTTTCACTTGAGTGTATTCCTTTACAAGGCTATTAAGGAATTTGTAATGTCCGTGAATCTTGTAATCATTTCTGAAATTGTCTCGTTCTCCTTCATTTTGAAGAGTTCAAACCGTGAATAAGATTAGAAATTTTAGACTCTTTAACCTTATTTGTACCTTCATGGGTTAACTGTAAAATGTCATATTTGATTTACAGATCTGGCAGTTGATATGCGATTGAATTCTTCTTTGTTCAAGGCACAGAAAAGCGCGTTCATTGCTTTGGCATCAAGATTTGCTGACTTCTTTTGTTCTTCATTCCATGCACTGTAATTGGTGGTCAGCTTGGTGTACGATGCTTTTACTATGTTTCAGAGTTCATAGTTGAGTGATTGTAAGTAGATCTTCATTTTACACTTTCAATAGTTGTAGTTGGATCCATCAAATAATAGTGAACGTTGTGTAGAATGTCCTTCTCTGAATTGTGATGAAGGAAACTCCGTTGCCATCTTTGTAGGGTGTTGGCCGGGTATGCAGGGCTTTGATAAAGTATGCCCAGCCGGGCTCTGATACCAATTGTAGGATCTAAAAATAATGTTAACACAATACTCAAACAAAGATAATTAGCGTTAAATAAAATAACTTGCAGAAAAGGAAATAAATCTCAGAAAATGCAAAGGCAAACACAAGAGATTTTATCCTGGTTCGGTCCTCTTGACCTACATCTAGTCCCCAAGCAACCCGCTTGAGATTTTTCTTATCCTCAATTTTGCACACCCAAACCAACACCTTGTACATCACTTGACAAACAACCTTTGCCAAATTCATACAACTCTTCTCTACGCTAAGAAGACAATTTTCTTGTACACCTCTTCTCAACACCAAGAAGATAACCTTGTACAACTCCTTTGAGTGATTACAAAATAACCTATAAGCCTTGAGAACTTGTATGTGATCGTGAACAAGGACTCTTATAGGTAGAATCTCAGAATTCTTCCCTAGAGAATTAAAATTTGTGTGAAGAACAGAAAGTGGAAAACTGGTTTTCTGAAAACAAAATATTTCAACAGAGTTTGGACAGACAACTAATCAAATGAATTAGTGTGGTTAGCGTAGGACAACATCCCTATTTATAGCTAAATCTATGGTCAATTAGGACAGTTATCAGGACAAATTTGAATATTAAAAAGTTTGAATATTAAAAGTTGGATAAACACCAGAAAATCAATAACTGTTTAATAGTCAGAAACTGTTATAAGTCGACTTGGGTAGGAAGTAAGTCGACTAGTATAGGCATTTTTGACTGGGTTAGTCGACTAGTCAAAGAAGCAAGTCGACTACTTCAAGACTGATACAGATATGCAAGTTTGTGAAAACTACTATGAGTCGACCAGCAGAAATTATAAGTCGACTACAACATGTGTTAGTCGATTAGTAATTTTGATAAGTCGACTAATACTGCTAACAGTTAAGGAACAGAAAGTTAATATCTTTTCTGGACATGACTTAGTCGACTATAGACTTATGATAAGTCGACTAGCAGTCCTATTAGTCGAGGTCAAGTCTACTAATAGGAAGGGTCAAGTCCACTAATAGGACTATTTTGTGTGTGATCAAGACTTTTAACAAATATCTATAAAATACACAAAAATAGTACAAATTACATTTGTTATCATCAAAATAAGTTCCAACAACAACTATCACTAAGAGGTTATGATGGTTAGTGGAGCCATTAGTAGTTAGTAGCCATGGGGTTTTCTTACATTTTTACTTTGTTTTAAAATAATACAAAAATCACAGATACCTTCTCTTCAATATTTCTCACTTCTTTGTTTTCACCATACTCTTTTATTTTTATTCTGTTTTCTTTTTTTTCATTCTTTGAAACATAAAAGAACCATTAACATACACACGTGAACATACCAGAAAAACTTCTATCACTTTTCGTCCTTGTGGGTTCGACCCATTTAGCTTCTATGCTATAACGAAAGTATCAAGGAAGCCAAAACACACACACTTTAATTAGTGATTTCAAAATGATACTTTTTGTGCATGGTTTTCCCCCTGATAAATTTGCATTATGATCATATTAAAATATTTTGTGATAATACTAGTACTATTCATATGACTAAAAATGCAAATCAACATAGTAAGACAAAGCACATAGAAATTTGATATCACTTTCTTATAGATCACAATGAGAAAAAGATATTGAAATTGATTATTTTTCAGCTGATTTTCAACTAGCAGATATTTTTACTAAGCCACTTGCTTTTAACAGATTTTCTTTCATTTTTGGTGAACTAAATGTTTGTATTATAGATTCATTAGTTTTTCTTTAAAATCTATATTAGTTTTAAAATTTGTTTTTTGTTGCTATGCATACTCTTTTTGTTGCATGACAAAAGGGAGAGAAGTATTTATTGAGTATTCATTAGTATTATTCTTAGTTTGCTCATGCTCATATGCTATGCCTTTGTTATACATTGTCATTATAATCATATAACTTGTTGATATTTTATACTTGATAGATAAGCATAACTTGAGGGGGAGCTTTTCAAAGTTCTTTCCTTTTATTTCTTTTAAATAACTAATATGTTTTGTCATCATCAATAGGGGGAGATTGTTGGCCCAAAAGTTACAATCATCGATTTTGTGTTTTGATGATAACAAAGCATATGTAGTTATTTAGTACTAATCAAGTACACGTGTTTTAAGTGTGTTTCAAGGTTTAAGAAGATTTAACAGGTTTCTTCCTCTAAAGGAAGGTGTTGATGGCTCAAGGGTACTCAAGTAACGGGATTGAAGCTCAAAGCACTTAACGTTGCTTTCAGAGAAGCCCGCTTGAAGATTCTCGTAGTCGATTAGAACCTTATAAGAATCTAGTTTGTTAGAGAGTAGAATATAGATTTGATGCTCAAAGATATACACACACAAAATACACGTTTTCAAAAGTATAGTTTATTTTGTATTGGTGTTTTTGACATGTTTGATTTTGATACATGATTTCACATTTTCTCAAAATTTATATCTTAGTTTTGGAACTTGTATCTATTTGCTATACATGTCTTTTCCCCTTCAAAACCCATACAAAATTATGTAAAAATTTTCTTTATTTTCAAAATTGACCTTTGGTTCAGGTTTTGGCCTAGGTCGGTCGACTGACCGGTCGACCGTGCCATTACAGGCCAGAACAGTCGATCGAACCTGTGGCAGAGGGGTGTGCATGTTGGTGCACGTTCCCGATCGACCGATCCCCCCTGCAGTCGATCGATGTATCGGCAGACTGTAATGTATTTGGTCTTGGTTAAAGCTGTTCGACCAGGCGGTCGATCGAGAGCCAACGGTCAAATTTTTTAAAATGGCCGGTTGATCGGTCGGTCAACTGATAGACTACCAGAAAGACAGTAATGATCTGATTTTAAATTCTGTATATTAAACATGTTTTTAAAACATGGTAATTTGAATTCTGAGGGTCAAATTCTTCCCTTTATGACCTGGTAAACTATTCTAAATATGTTTTTCTATAGCCTATAAATAGGGTCATTGGGATTGAATTAACACAATAATAAATTCTATTGAAAATTAAAGTTTTTGCTTTCAAAGAGAAAAAGTTTTCAAAGTTTTTCTTTTATGCTTTCAATTTCAAAGTTTTAATTGAGTTTTCTGCTCTTATACTCTCTCTATTCTGATTTTCACTCTCGTATACATCCTTGAGCTTCAAATCTACTTTTTACTCTATAAGGATTTGTTAGAGAGTTGTAAGAGAGTGTTTGTGAACTCTTGATCACCAAGAGCTTGTATTCTCAATTGGCTTTGTGCTACCTCTAGTGTTGAGAGTTGAGGGAGTTGTGTACTTCAAGTGGTTGTAATTCTTTGTTGTAAGGTCCTTTTGTGGAAGATCTAATAGTGGATAGTGAAATCCTTCACAGTGGTGAAGTCGGGGACGTAGAGCAGTGGCTAGAACCTCGAAACAAATCTTTCTTGTTTGCGATTGCCTTATTGTTTCTATTTCATTTACTTACTTATTATTCATTCATTTTTGTCGACTCATCTCAAAGAGATAGCAATTGAGCACCTCAACTCTTATCTAGAGGAATCACGAGGAGAAGTTCAAAGCCCTTCATGGGGAATCCGGCTTCAATTCTTGTTTTAAGTGATCGGTTTGCATCATACATTTTAAATTGTTTAGAATTTGCATTTGATTAGCTTTACACCTATTCACCCCTCTTCTAGGTGTAATTTCAGACACATCCCTCTACAACCTTTCATACTGAAAGGAAAGCCTGCCAACTACTACAATCAGATTCGTAGGGGGTTGGGGTACATTACTCCATCTGTTCAATCTGTTTCAGAATTTGAAAGGCCTCTACTATCACATTCTTCAGACTCATCAGATTAGGAATCTGATGGAAATGTGGGGGTTTCCTTCAAAAAACTCTTCATCAACATGACATCAACCAGTCAGGTGTAACCAAAAGAGGATATTGAGCCATTTGACACTGATCTTTGGGCTCAACAACTGGATCTTCAATCAGAGAAGCATTTTGAACAACACGATCCTCCTACAGAAGATACAATAATTCAAGTTGATATTGGTGATCCAACACACCCGAAGCTCATCTCCATAAGTGAAAGTTTGTCGCCAACGGAGAAGAAAGACCTTATATCCCTGATAAAAGAATATATAGATGTCTTTGCTTGGATCTATGAAGACTTGTCTGGTCTCGACCCTCAGGTGGCTATGCATCATCTCAACATCAAACCAGATGCTAAGCCGGTCAAACAATAGCAGTGATTATTCTGACCTGATATTATGGAGGCAATTGAAGCTAAGGTTTAGAAACTCATCGAATGTGGTTTCAATCGAGAGGAACATCACCTAGATTAGGCTGCTAATATCATACACGTCCTTAAAAAGAACAAAAAGATCCGGGTTTGTATTGACTTTCGAAATCTTAATATAGCCTGTCCTAAAGATGAATTTCCATTACCTATCATGGATGTTATGATTGACAATACGTATAATTTTGAAAGGATGTCCTTTATGGATAGTTTTTCAGAGTACAACCAAATCAAGATATACCTGAATGACAAAAGGTATACGTCATTCCGTACATCGTTAGGTGTGTTTTGCTATAAGGTTATGCCATTTGGCTTGAAGAACGTGGGTGCCACCTACCAACGTGTAATGAGTACGATCTTTCACGATCACCTGCGAAAGACAGTGGAGTGTTATGTTGAAGACATTGCAATCAAAAGTCGCGACAAGAATAACCATCTCCATGATTTGAGAATGATGTTCGGTCTTATGCGGGCTCACCAGCTGAAGATCTGACAAAGTTTTTCTTGGGAGTTTCAAGCGGCAAGTTCCTAGTATTCATTGTCACATCCAAAGAAATTCATCTTGTTCCCAACAAGATCAAAGCCATTCAAGATATGCAGCCTCCAAAGAATCTCAAAGAACTTCGAGGTCTTCAAGGTAGGTTGGCTTACATCTGTAGGTTTATCGTAAATCTGTCCGGTCGCTGTCAACCATTCACGTACCTAATGAAGAAAGGTGTATCTTTTGTCTGGGATAACGCTTGTCAAAAAGCTTTTGAGGATATCAAAGCATACCTCATTAAGCCTCAGTCCTGACATCTCTTGTTTCAGGAAAACTATTCTTACTTTATATAAGAGCCATGGACCATTCTTTAGGCGCTTTGCTAACATAGAAGAATGATGAAGGAACCGAGCAAGCCATCTATTATCTCAACAGAACCCTGATTGGGGTTGAAAGTCGCTACAACCCAGTTGAAAAGGAATATCTTGCTCTTGTCTTCGCCATCCAGAAAATGCAGCATTACTTGGTTGGGCAAACTATTCATGTAATTTCAAGAGTCAATACCCTTCGGATTCTGATGACAAAGCCGAATTCCCTGAATTCCAGGTTGGCTAATTGGGCCATACTGTTGTCCCAATATGATATGACCTTAGTACCCCAAAAGGCCATCAAAGTTCAAGCCCCCGCAGACTTCTTAGTAGCTCACCCCGTTCCAGAATCTCCAAAACTACATGAAGACATTCCGGATGAAGTTATCGAAGCAACATAACTTCAATCGAGGATGTATGGCAGATATTCTTTGATGGTGCATCAAGAACCGGACTAAAAGGCAAGATTGTCGCCGGAGTGAGGGTAGTGTTTATCTCACCTGAGAATCACATCCTTCCTCGTGCATTCTGGCTCACAAAATCTTGTTCCAATAATGTAGCTGAGTACAATGCTTTGCCCATTGGCCTCCAACTCGCTCAACAAATGGGGTACAATACCTTGAATCTTATGGCGATTTCAAGTTGATCATCAACCAAGTCAAGGGTGAATACTGTCATGAAGACCTCATACCTTATCACCATGCAGCTATTCAGTTGGCTAATACATTTGAGGGCTTCTACATCAATTATGTATCCCGCTTCCAAATACAAAGGCAGATGCTCTAGCTGCGCTAGTAGCTACACTGGCTCTACTTGCTTATACCAATTACCATCTCACGGTGGCCACCTGTCATCTCTTCTGTCTGAAGTATGATTTAGAGGTTAGCGATGTTTATACAACCTCGACAAATTTTGAACTAAGGGACTGGAAATTTTCAATCATCGACTATGTCTTACACGACATATTACCCAATAACCCAAGGTAAGCGGTGTCTATTAGACGAAGTTCTACTAGATTTTACTACGATGCAGTGGTAAAAACACTGTACCGTCATTCATATGATGGTATAGTTCTTTGTTGTCTATCCAATTCAGAGGCACAAGAAGTAATCAAAGAGGCTCATGATGGCATATGTGGAACTCATCAACCAAGTTTAAATCTCAAGGATCGACTGCACCGACTTGGCTATTATTGGCTGACTATGATCGCCGATGCAGTCAAGTACGCAAAGAGGTGTAAGGCTTGTCAAATTCATGCGGATTTTATATACCAACCCCCAGAGCTACTCCATCCCACAGTCGCAGCATAGCCATTCGAAGCTTGGGGAATTGATATAATAGGACCAATCGGTCCTCCGTCAGTTCAAGGTCATCGGTTCATCCTTGCGATAACTGATTACTTCTCAAAGTAGGCAGAGGTTGTCCCGCTCGTTGAAATTAAAAATGTGGTTTACTTCATCAAACATCATGTCGTCTACTAATTTGGTGTCCCTAGACTGATCATCCATGACAATGGTCCTCAATTCGCAAGTCAATCGTTCTATCGGTTCTGCGATAAGTACCAGATTCAAAATGCGGCGTCAACTGCTCATAACCCTGCTGCTAATGGGTTAGCAGAAGAATTCAACAAGACAATCATCAAACTTCTCAAAAAGTTAATCTCCGTAAGAAAATGAGATTGGAATGAGAAGCTTTATGAATGTCTCTGGGCCTATCGAACTACGGTCCGAACCCCAACATGAAATACGCCTTTTTCTCTGGTATACGGATGTGAAGCAGTTATAACTTTGGAGATTCAACTACCATCACTTCGTATTGCTTTGGCAATCCAAATGACTGATGAAGATAACCATCAGTTACATCTCCAAGAGCTTTAAGTGCTAGACGAGAAGCGGCTACAAGCTCAGCAGCGTATTGAGTTTTATCAGACTCAAATCTCAAAGGCTTTCAACAAGAAGGTCAAAGAGAGAATTTTTCAGAAAGGAGATTTGGTCTTAGCTATCAGACGACCTATGGTCATGACACACAAGTCCAAAAGCAAATTCTGACCCAAATGGAAAGGGCTTTGTAGTAGAGACAGTTTACTCAAATGGAGTGTATCACCTATCTAATCTGAACGGTGACATGCTGATAATGCCAATCGATGGCAAATTCCTAAAGAAATATTATTCCTGATCAAGTTAACATTATATCTCTAATCATTGGGGATCCTTTCCGAGTCAGACTTATCGAACATCAGGAAATAGCTGCACGACTTCAACATTAAAGATGCCAAAAAAGATTCCACGAGAATGTTAGTTGCTAACTGACATTCCAACGGAATTACATAAAGTCACGAAATGATCCTAAGCCCTTAATGGCTAAGGATAGAGGAAAAAGTTGGCTTTTAAGCCTAATACAAAGTCCTCGATAACTCATCATGCTGAGCGGAATAACATGGCTAGCCTAACTCAAACGGTAGTTGATAAAGGCTTACCAAATCTGTTGATAGCTGAAGATTTGCTAATATATTTTGCAAAGAACAGTCAATTCCATCATAGTCCCTTGACAATTCCCGTCCATGGAATGGTAGTACCACATCAAACCGTAATCCTTTTTCCGGTAAAATGAACAACAGATCAAGCCTGACAGGTTAACATTAAACCTCTGATAGTAAAACTTTGAATATCCCCGGTGGATTCTGCTAATATCCCCAGCAGATCAAACCTCACTTGCCATTCTTTTCAATAGAATTACAGATCCACTCAAATTGCTATTATGTTCAAACACATCTAACAGTGAATGAATCTTTGTCAAGTTAATATCACACCTATGACAAGTTATCGTTAGAAATCTCCAAGTGGAGAAGCTGTCACTATCACTCCTGACAATATCTCCTTTTAGTTTCCTAGCAAGAAATTTGGTTGTTATGTTAATGATTACCTCTAACAACTTTTTAGGGAATAATCATTTCCCTATAGAATCTTCATGGAGTTCTTTATGTCACGTTAATGATTACCTCTGACATCATAGAGAATGCTAAATTCTCTATAACCTTTTATGGGATTCATTTTCTAACTCCCAGCGAGTTTCTGGTAGACTCCCCTTGAAGTTTGTTATTACTCTTTTCAGTCCCCAATGGACTTTCCTGATTGTCACGTTAACAATATACCTCTGACAAATTCTTCCGAGGAAATACCAATTTTCCCATGGAATTTATGATCAACTCCTATTTTCCCCAGCAGAATTCTTTCTTTTACCATTATGGCCAGCTTGTCACCTTTGAATGGTAGAAAATTTTGAACTTGGTGCTTTCTCAAATGGTTATGTTCATGTTACCTCTGATCTGACAGATAGCCAAGTCTCATCTTTCAGTCCAGTAGGGGCTACTCCTTTGCCGTTATGTCCAGTACGCCACCTTTGAATGGTAGGGCTCTAAGTCTAGTGACTCCCCAATCGGTTATGTCCATATTACATCTGAACTGACGGGTGCTTAGATCTCTCCCTTTTTATGGTACTCTAACTGTCATGTCCAGTTTATTACCTCTGAACAGACGAGTCCATAACCTTATTCTCCTTTCCCCCGTCAGGGCTGGGAGTTCTTACTGTCAAGTTAATACGACTACCTCTGAACAGCGAATTGTGAGCCTGGTGTCTCTTAGTTGGTCATGTCCATATTACCTCTGAACCGACGGGTGCCCAGATTTAATTCACTTTTACAGTTCCTAGTGGACTAGCTGCTAAGTTAATGCGACTACCTCTGGCAGCGGATTCAAAGTTTAGTGTGTCTTAGTTTATGATGTCCAGTTTAACACCTCTGAATAGACGGGTCCCTAAATCGGGTTCACCTTCATTTTGTCATAGTGTACAGATTATCACCTCTGAATGATAAAATTCTGAGCTTGGTGGCTTCTCAATCGATCATGTCTAGTCTATCACCTCTAAATTGATAGATAACCAAGTTTCACCTTTTTGTTTACTGTTATGTTCAGTTAATCACCTTTGAATAGTAAACACTCCTCATTTGGTACTAATCGGTTATGTCCAGTTCATCACCTCTGAATCGGTGATTACCCAATTTTACCTTTCTTTGTCGTTATGTCCAGTTTATCACCTCTGAATGACAAAACCTCAAGTCTGACAATCTCTGACCAGTTATGTCTAGTTTATCACCTCTAAACTGATAAGTCACCAGACTTAAAATCATTTTGGATTTAGTGATGCCTAGCAAATTTCTAAATCTACCCTCCTTTAATCCCCTGTGAATTTTATATATTTGACTGACTTTATCATGTTCTTAACCTCTGAATAATTTCAGTCACATTTGTAATTTCTTCGAAAATTCAACTTGGTGAATTTTCACCTTCTTTTTAGTTCTTTCAAAAGAACTTGCATACTAAGTTCTCCTCTACCAGAGACTTATATTACCTATGGGTAATTACACAAGCAAACACAGAGGAAGACACGAGAAAGAGAAAATGAGTCAAGACAAATATTTTATTGATTCAAAAAGGAAGATACATAGAAGATACATTAAACTGGTCTCTCATCTAATAGGAATTTATTCTTAAGAGAAGACATTTTTTGTTTCCTGTTCTCTTCTGCCTTAGGAAGAGCCTGCAATCTCAGATCTTTTGGGTTAATGATCTGAGCTAAACGAGCCTGCATCTCTGCCATCACGCCTTCTTCTCTGACTCCAGCTTGAGGACTTGATCGCTCTAGGCACTCAGCTGTTCGAGCCGAGTAGTTTTCTTCGCACGTACTGGCCCAACTTTAGATATAAGAAAGTTGCCCCTTTCTATCATTGCCTCTACCTTCTCAAGCTGTTCATTGGCATCGACAAGCGCATTGTGAGAATAATCAATTGCGTAAGCGATTTTGATTTTCTCAGCCTCTAGGAATTTCAACTCCTGAGACTTTGCTTCCAATGCCTGTTGTGCCTCTACATAAGTCTTCTGCATGTGATCAGAGAGACGTTTGACCTCCTCTTCAACAAATGGGGTCAGATCCGAGCTATTCAGACGATCCTCTTGCCCATATCTTTCTTGAGATCTTTCACTATCAGCTTCAGAGAGGCAGCTTGATCGGTTCGCCCAATTATCTGACGGTCTCGATATTCTGAGTAAGGACAACCTTCAGAAACTCAAATGGACTGGTCGAACCTTTCGACACCAGAGAGTTACGTCATTTCAAACTCTCATAGAAGGTGCCGACCATCTCTGCCACAAACTCTTTCTCTACCTCTATCACCCCAGGTGAGCGAGTAAGCTTGGTAGAAGAAGTCTCAAGAAGTTTGATGGTCACAATTGTGGAAGGTGTCACGAGGCAGCCATCAACTGAACTGAGGAGATAGGCAGCAGACGAGGAGGAGTTTTCATGGAGATAAGAGTGCTGGCCACCAGAGAAGTAGGGCTGGTGACCATTAAATCCAGATCGATAACTTGTGTTGGCGATCTTGAGCTAACAACCTATTCCATGTCAGAAGTAATAGGAGCTAGAGATGTGGTAGGAGTAGGAACCGGCTCGCTAGTAGATTCAAATTGAAGCTCAGTCTGCTCCGAGATTGGTACGGTGGAAAGCATAGTTGCAGTATCATCTGTCACCATCAAATAGCCAGTAGGAACGGATCGATGTTGAATAATGCTACAATAAAGGATGTCGACCCCTGTACTGTCCAATGTGATGGGAGCAGTTACTTCCCCTTTAGATGACCCAATAATGGAAACAGTCAATGTTAAGGTTCCTGTAAAAGCTTTGGAGTTAAAGAAAGAAATTATGGTATATAAAAAATTGATTGCTAAATCTTTACGATCATTACCTGGAAGAGCTGAGGTGTCAATAGTAGTCACCTCAATGCTGATCATCGGAGCAAGGATATTCTCCATGTGGGAGGTGACTCCAGCAGCAGCAGTTTCAGTCGAAGACACCTCGATAGTAGGGCTCACAAGGGAATCAGCCTGGCTTCTTAACATATTCTCTGAGGCAATTTTAGCTTTACGTCCAGCAACAGTATTTTCAGCAAAAGCCTCCCCAGTAGGGCTCAGGGATTGGTCGTCTTTCTTCAGAAGTTTTCAGAATTTCCACATCCTCAGACTCATATCTCTGAGAGGCAACCTCACCCTTCTACAATGTGGTGGCAGCCTCACCAGAAGGCCTTACATCTAGTTCTTAATCTCCAAGGCCTTCAGAGATGAAATAAGTCGCCTCATCCCCCTCCTTGTAGGTGAAAAGATCATCAAATATTTCCTCGCCTTCACCCTAAATTTCCTAGCCTGCAACTGAGATTAAGATTCGAAACAATTAATCACAGGAGTGAAAAAGAATAAAGGAAAATAATGTGAAGAAAATCAAGCTTACCGGGAACCTGAACAGGCTCCTTCGGAGTCTCTTTCTGACTAGGCAACCTGATGATTAAAGGAGGCAGGACTTCCGTTACCGACTCACTCGCCACAGCAGTAGAAGCTTTTTGAGCATATCGGTGAGCCCTCTTCACTACTTGTTTCCTACGAGGCTCCTTCCGGATGGGTTCTTTAGGAGCAGGTTCCTTTGGCTCTGGCTTCTTCCACTTCCGCTTGAAGTGCGTTTCGCGATCTTCTTCCTCTTCCTCAAAAGGAGCTTTACCTGCTTCTCTATTAGCTTCTGGAGTAGTTTCTCCACCACCAACTTCCTCGAATCGAGGACTCTCAGCATCTGAAGCTTCACTTTCAGCTTCAGTCAAGAACTCCGGGAGGCCTGGGACCCTAATCCGCTTCCCCTGATCTTGTTCTACCGCCGTCTACTTCAACCGCCTGAAGATAAGCTTAGTCCTAGTTGAATTTATGTTAAATTCTAAAGGGTTGGAGTTGGAGGTCCGATACCATTGACAAAACCCTAGTGACGTCAACAGATTTAGGGTTACGTATGGCATGCAAAACATGATCTCAGTGCAGCCGACAATGAAGTATCTCCAGGCTCTGGCACTGTCTATCAAGCTCCCCATGAATGCCAAGTGAGGGTTGGGATTACCAACGTAAAGTTGGAACTACTCGAACTACAAGCGAAGCGGCTAGGGACGTACGGCTCTAGATAGCAGATATCCCTGTACAGGGGAGGGGGAAGTTGAGAATATATTATACAGTTTCCTTAAATTAATGAAAGATTACAATAACTCAAAATCCAATTACAAGAGAGAGGAGATACTCAAGCTCAAATCTCCTCTTTGTTTAATACTGGGTTCTTTGCGTAGCGGTGGAAAGTGAATCTTGTTTTTCATTGATCGGGTGAATGTCAAGCTTCTTCAGAACTTTTCTCCTTGGATCACTAATGGAGTAGCATAGCTCCTATCAAATGAAATCTCAAAGAGATTTGGGAAAAAAACTTAGACTCAGCAAGAAGAGTTGAACTCTATTTAATGACAATATTCCTCAGCTTAATATTCTGACCCCTTTTCAATTGTAGCTCTAGCTATTTATAGGGGTTTTAGGGATAAAACTGTCCCCGAAAAATCTCCATATTGAGGGTTAACTTTCCTCATTACGTGGACAGTACTTGACCCATTAATGAGGGTAGTTATAACTGAGACGCATGGCTCATTTGCTGTTGAAATGGGGGATTGAGCTCTGTGTTTAGCCGTTATGATTATGCTGGATGTGGACCTCGAGCTCCACATTTGAGTGTTGTTGTGGTGTTGAAATGCAGGCGTCAAGCCCTGCATTTTGGTACTGTAATGATGTTGAGACGTAGGCCTCGAGCCCTGCATCTTGGTACTGCAGTGATGTTTGAGACGCGGGCTTCGAACTCCGCGTCTTGACGCTACATCAATGGCTCTGATCATCCTTGTGTCTAAAATATGGACTCTGTTATCTGATGATTTGTCTTCAGTGATTTTTAGACAGTCTACAGAACCCCCTCCAAAGTTTTCAAAACTTGCGGTTGACTCGGACAGGTTTCGAAACACTTTGAACTTTTCTTTTGGCGACAAGCTCTCAAGACTGGACTGGCAATCTTCTGAGATACCTTGAGCTTGATCTTGTTTGGATTTTGGGCCTTGTGAGTGTACTGTTAAAACTCTTTGAAGCCACTAGAGATGATTGTCATGAGTATCTACATACGTAGTCTAGATCTCATCTGTACTCTAAGCTGATTGTCGGTGTACTGTTGAACCGAGAGAAATTACCAGCTGCTTTTGTCATTGTATTACTGAACTGATTGCAGAAGCAGAGACTGAATACAGGTCTTACAGACACAAAGATCATGTTGCCTTGGAGACGCAGACCTCGTCTGAATTAGAAACGCAACTCTCATTCATTGGAGAGACGCGAACATTAAAGTGGAGACGCAGCTTTCACTTTGTTGAAGTGACGTAGACTTTGAAGTGGAGACGTGGACTTCACTTTGTTTAAGAGACGTGGCTCTGTTGTTTTTTTCCAAGGTGCGAGTTTCATTTGAAGTGAAGACGCACATTTCACTTAATGTAGAAACGTGGCTCTGAGCATTACAAACGCGAACTTGATTTCAAAGTATAGATGCAGCTTTCGCTTGGAACAGAGATGTAGCTCTCGAGCGTTACGAATGCGGCATTCTTCTCATTTGGAGACGCGACTTTTATGGAACGCAAGCCTCGCGTTTGAGTGTGTTGACACGCGTCCGGCCTATATTGGCCTCGAGATGTGTACCACATATCTCAGACGATGATTCTTCCTATAAGAGGCATAGAACGTCCTTTCAAGGGTCATCATTTGACTCTTCTCCTCCTTTAACTCTGTGTCTAAAGCTTGTAAGCTTCTTCAAGCTTCATTTAGAACCCAAAGCTTCAAGCTTTCAAGTTCAATCTTTTTCGATGATTTCGCCAGTGAAATGGATCCAAAACAGAAGCAGATTGCCTCCTCGTCCGGCGCCGCTCCTTTGGCCACTCAAATGGGTGGCACATCTCCGACAGAAGCACCCATTTCAAGTAAAAATGGCTTTCTTCATTAATAGGCTCAAAGAGTTTTTCAAAGTCTTAAACTTCTATTGAAGTTAAACAGCCAACGCGAGGTTCATGGCCCACGTTTGAATCGTGGATAAGGCTCTCATGTTGGTGAGCAAGACGCGGGTATGAGGACCCTCACGTCTTTGTTTTATCAACTTGACTCTCGCGTCTGTTTAATAACACAGTGCTATGAACTTTGCGTTAGAGTCTCCTGAACACGGGTTTTGCGTGGCTGAGTCCCGTGTTTGAAGTCCAACACTTAGAAAAGTTTTCAAGTCTTGGAGTTCAAACATGAACTTCATGTGGTCCTCGCGTTAGTGAGTCTCTCTCTTCTTCTTTTTGAACACGGTTCTCAAGTGAGCCTTGCGTTTCAGTCATTGAATGCGGGTTTCATATGAGCCTTGCATTTGGACTTCAACACTTAGTTGATTTCAAGCTTTTTTCTTTTTCATACACTAATTGTTGTGTTTTTTTTCTTTTGCAGTATGATATTCCTCCAATCATTTGTCCAAGAAGTGTCATTTTGGACATATCGGTGGTGCTGACCCGAATATGATTTTCATTCTTTAGAGGACTGCTCCGGTGATTATTGGTAAATCAAGGGAGCGACAGAGCTGGGTCGGCAATGCCAGTATGCTTACTCTCTGGGAAATTATTTCAGACGGTCAGCTCAAATCAGATTCTTGTGCACTACTAACGAAGCCCGACTTCTTCTTTGGTGACTTGATCGAGGAGGATGAAGCTATTTTTTATGATGGAGATTACAAGTGGCTCTGTCAAATCGGTAACAGGAGATTCTTCCTCCCGAACATGGAGCGGATGTATCCCTTAGCATACCTGCAGCATATGTCCGTACGTCAAAAAATGAACTGGGAGTTAGTTAAGTCAACCTCCAGAGTTTCCTTGGGTAAGATAGGTGCCGTGAAGTCTTCACAGTCGGTCATGGGAGGGACATACTGGGGTTACAACCTGGATTGGTCAGAGCTGAATACCCAATAGGGAGACTCCACAACTTGCAGCCACCTTCATCAAACAATTTCTGGATGTGAGGGGTGATTTTCCTCCAGAATTTTGTGCAATTAGATGGATTCACTCTACAGACGAGATGTGGTGGGGGCAGAAGGTAGCGTTTGCTCTTGCAGAGTTTGAAGACATTTTGCTGCAGGTAGGACTATATGGGGCTATTAGGGCTGTCAAGTATGATATTCTGCAGAACAACCAACATTTCTACGGTATCCTGGAGTGGTACAATCTAGAGACCTGCACGTTCTTCACTCCCATCAGAGAAATGAGGCTTGCCCTTCATGAGATGTACAAAGTATCAGGACTTGTGATTAGAGATGTCCCTATGAAGAATACGTTCCGTCGACAGAGGAGCTACATCTGCTGAAGAAGAGCGATCCTCTGGTGTACGAGACTTATTGGGAAGTGTTGTGCCACTTTCACATCTGTGGATAAGTGACAGGATGAACAAGTGGGGGAGTTAAACAGATGTCATGAGTGAATTATCTGTTCCCTGGGGTGAATAAGGCTGACCCGGTGACTCGGCTAGCTACTAGTACCGATGAAGAAATAGCTGAAAGGATCAATGCATCCACCAGTTCTTACACCACAGAATCTAATGAAGACACTTTAAAGCTGGATGTGATTTTTGAAAGTTTCCACCACCAAGCTAAGACCTCAATATCTGATAGAGCTCTACTGGTAGGTTTTCATATGCTTTGGTTGAAGCGGTGTGTAGTTCTAACACTTTCCCACGAAGTGATTGTCGCTGATGTAGTGTATCCAACATTTTGCTTGCTCATGGGAAATTCATTGCTCTCCTCCTAGCAATGGTGGACAGGATTCAGAGTGGGTTGTGGGTGCTAATGAAGTGCTTTTGTCAGGTGGAGGCAATCGTGGACACGAAGGGTAACCCAATCAAGGATTCCAATGGTCATCCCCTTGTTAAGACTCTCAGTCCAAGGGTTGAGCTTACATACACTTATCGATGGCTTGGTATGTGATGCATTGTCCATCACTAATGACCGCAGTCTTTGTATCAGAAGGTTTTGCACTCTTCATGTAACGGTTGGAGAACTCTTACTGGATTCACAGTTACATGTTCTACATCTAGAAGGCGATTTTGAACGGGGCCAACTACTAACTGGACAGGTGTTTCCCTGAGATTCACAATGCATCCTACGGGGATAAGTTCTCAGACGTCGATGCCCAGACAGATTCACCCGATTACCTTCTGGCATTTTTTGGTGGTTGATTAACATCCTACCTGGATACTTGATTTTTCGCCAAGGGAACTCCTGCACAATAGAACCCTACATGCCTTGTCGATTCGCCAGACAATTTGGTTGTGACCAATTGTATGTCGGTAACCCCAACCCAAATCTTTGCTTCCATGGGAATTTGTTTGAAGGTGCCCGGGCATGGTACTACAGCGTAGCTGGAGGAACTAGAGCCATCTTCATCCTTCCTCACAAGATGCCTAATTCTTATACAAGCCTTGGCTTTTGTACATAGTATTTTATTGCAAATAAGGTGCTTGAGTTTGGAATAAACACTTCATGCATAAAAGGCATCAAATCTGTGTATAAAACTAAAGAAGGGTCCAAGGGTTGCCGGATGCGAGGGATGACCGAGTATCAGGAGGCTGAGAGGGAGGCCGAGAAGAAGGTTAGCAGAACATGGGGAGTTCAGGGTCAGAGTCTGGAGCAGGAACTACTCAGGAGCAGTCCACTAGGAGGACTCGGCAAGCTGCGCCTAAGCGCCTCCAGGCCTCTGCTTCCAAAGGTGAGCCTAGCCGAAGAAGGCAAGAAAAGGATCTGAGGCTACAGCTTCAGCACAAGTGCCAGAGATAATCCCTTCTGGTATTGAGGAGCAGGAAAAAGAAGAAAAAGAGAGGCAGTCTCAACTCTTCATCCTCGGGGTTTGTACAGCAAGGGCCCCATAGTCATTGCAGAAGTAGAACCTGCATGCCAGTCAGCCATGGCCGAAGGGGCTGTGGTGGCAGAATAGCTGGCCGCAGAAGTAATGGAGAGGGTTGAAGTTGAATTTCATCTTGACCAGGAGTTTCAACTCGGCTGGAAGTCCCCTTGGCTCAAGAAGAAAGGATGGAGGTGCAACATTCGAGCTCTCCTAGCATCTTGATGCCGACTTCTTGGGTTGCGGAGCCTAGTCCTACCACTGGGGTTCTCAGTGGTAAAGCTTCAGTCACCGAGGCCTCCTTCGTTCAAGTGTCGTGTTCGTCATCCGAGGAACAGGTTGACCTCTCAGGAGATGAATTTGACTTTGGCGATTAATCTGCTTCTCCTAATACTAACAAGTTTATACACATTTCTGAGGAAGAGATGTAGGTGGATGTCCCCTGCAATGGTTCCGCCATCCGGAGAAGTCGCCACCACCGAGGGTCTTTCTTTTGTCCCCCTTAATCATTACTCCATTGATTTAGACAAACGTTTTAACGCTTCGTTTGAATGTCATCTACAGGAGTTGCTATCGGTGCTGAAGTTGCGACCTTCTCCCACATTGATGAGATGATTAAGGAACTGGTCCAGCCAGAGGGCCTTGAAGTTTCTGCTACTGACACGATCCTTAGGGTACAACCATTGTGACCGGGGAACCCTCGTCCCAGAGCAGCTTACCAAAGAATCTACCATCTTTGAATCCTCAGCTTGGTAAGAGAATATATATTCCCTATATACTCTCATTCTTATTGTTATTGCTAACATTTATAATTGCAGAGAGTACCAGGGTGACTCAAGTGGAGGAACCTATGGCAAGCACTGACGCAGAGGACAACACATTTCAAACTTTAACAGCTGAACCAAGTACTGTAAAGTCTGTTCCTGTAGTTACCATCTCATAGGCTATCACAGTAACAATTTCGGAGGTGCTGGTCACACTTCAGCATTGAAGGAAGCTACCGCTAGCCTTGCCCCTGCGCTAAATGAGACGGCTCCTGCCTCTACGGGCACCATTCGCACAATTACAGAAAGGGGTCCGAAAGTACGTCAACAGAGTTAGCTCCAGCCATGGACATTATGAAAAAATTGGCTCTCAGATGGTGCAACAGTTCTTCATATTCATGAAGTCTTTTATCAAGTTGGTTCTTTCTGAGAGAAGTTCCTTCGAGTTTGCCCGAATGCTCCTTGAAAATTAAATCGAGAACATTTGTCATACTAGAAGTTCAGATCAGGCTAAGGCATATTTGATGCTAGTTGAACAACTAGGGATATGGTTGAAGAAACAAAGAATCCTAGAAAGTGCTAATCTAGTGGATAAGGCCCGACTAATGCTAAACAAGCTCCTCGCTACTCAATAACACAAACATAAGGAGATCGAGGAGCGGATGGCTGAGGAGGCCATCACTTCATCAAATTCTAGGCCAGCTACCAAAAGTTGGTTGATGATTTCAAGGAATCTGAGGTCATCACCAAGAATGCAGAGCAAGTTATAGCTAATGCTCAAGCAGCAATTACCAAGGCGCAAGACTTGATTTAGGTTAATGAATGTTCGAAAGGAGGAATTGAATTCAGTAAGAATTTAGAGTAAACCGTTCATATCTGTGTGCTGATTATCAAACTTTGAATATGTATGAAGATTTACTTTACTCCTTCGAATCACCGTTTGTAGCACAAGCTATAACGGGTCGTATCCGCAGGGAGGACTAGCGATGGAAGCGTTCACGGTTTTTATGCTGAAGTTTTTGAGAAGAAAAATGAAAGTTCTTCTTTGTTTAAAAATGAAAAAATAAAACAAGGTAGAAAGAGAGTAAAGAATTTTGTAGAGTTTTGTTAAGAAAAAGAAAACGGAATGAAAGACGGTATAGAAAAATGGTGATGTTGGAAAAAAGAAGGTTTTTAGAAAGGAGTTTTGAAATTTAATTAAGAGAAAATCATGACTAACTAACATTCTACACTACTAACTTACTAAGCTCGTTGGGTGATTCATGTATCATGTAGATTCATTGGCAATAGTACATCTTACTTTGTCAAATCAATGTTGTACCAAATTGTGATTGTGTTCTCATCTAAGCTTGGCTAGGTGGCCTCCTTGGACATTGGCTCCCAATAGATTCTCAATAATGGAACATAGGTATTCACACTTAGGTATGCTAAACAAGAATGTAAGATTCATTAGTCCATCAAAGCTATAGCATGAAATAAGAAACTTGTACAATAGGAGTTAGCATACTAAAGTGATCCATCTTCATGTTCCATCAAGGCACTTGTTCAAGAGACAAGGCTCTAAATAAGGCACACATGAATCATATGGAGGTGATACAAAGCATTCACTAGAATTGAAACACTACTCATCATTATTGGAAATAAAAGACTTGTTAATTACAAGACTTAAAAATAAAAACATCCAACAATTCATATGAGTTAGAAATCACCCAAGAGTTAGTAGTTAGTTGTGTTAGAAGTTAGTTAGTCATGTCAGTGAGTTAGTTAGCCATAGAAAAGAAGAACAAGTAAGAATACATGGTAGAAAGCAAATGCAAGAAAGTAAGAACTTGAAAGTAAATGCAATAGAAAAAAAAAGACTTGAGGAAGGAAAGCTTGAGCCTTTGTATTGAGTTGTCACTTCTTCAATTACAGAGATCTCTCACCCTCACTCTCTCTTGTCTGGATCTAGAAGGAGAAAATGAAAATTACACAAGAAGATTAAAGAGAGCTTAAAGAAATTCTAACAATTTCCCTAAATAAAATGTTATTCTCTTCTCTCTTTTTTACAGAGACCCTGGGGGTCTATTTATAGCCTTCAGGAGAAGATAACGTCCCACCATAGCCGTAGGATCAATCACTTGATCAACGACCAAGGAAGTGACGCGGATCCGCGGCCAGGGCCGATGTTTTCGCGGCAGCATCTTGGCCGTTGCGCCAACGATTTCTCTGACAAACCGTTATGCTGCGTGTGCCCAGCTGGAGTTTCTAGAAGTTGGGGAATATGCCTTGGATCATTCCAGAATTGGGCTTCATGGTTGTGGGCTCCTAAAAATATCTTTAATTCCTCAAAAATCCTAAGATTTGGGCCTTCTTCTCCATTAAATAATGGACCTGAAAAATAAGAGAGAAAAGTAAGAAAATCCCATTTTTATTAACATAAAGTATGGTGAGGTGGTGTAAAATGATGCAAAAATGAACTCCAATCAATGAACAGAAACTTGCCGCTTCGAAGAAAAAGCTAGAGGAGCTAGAGGTCGCAAAGAAGTAGGTTCAAGAAGATCTCACTGCTCATTCTTCCAAGGTGGAACCTCTTCAAATACAACTTTCTATGAAGAAATTCCCGTCAGAAGAAGAATTAAGAGTTTAGGCTTGGACGAAAGTTGAGAGAAGATGCCAACATGAGATTCAACGCCTCCGAGACCAGATTCACTCTCTCGCTGAGTGAGATTAGCCCCCTTTTTGTAACTCCCTTTTTTTTTTAAACACTCCATTTATCAAATAAGAGAGTGTCTGTTATCACTTTTATCATTTTGATATAAATAATAAAAGTTATCGCATTTTGTCTCCTCTTTATTCCTCTTTTTACGTTTGAGAATAAGATGGACTCCTTATTGTGTGGGAGAACGCAGCTCTCACAGACGCAGCTGTTGCGTTGAACAAGTGAGGACACGAAGGACACAACTCATGCTTATTATATAAATGCAGGTCTCACTTGGTGAGGAGACGCGCGATTGAGACGCGGCTCTTGGCCATTATGGAGACGCGGTCTTTAGCTGTTTGTTGAGACACAGCTCTGAGTTGTATGAGAGACGTGGCTCTGAGTTGTAAGGGAGAAACTCAAATAGCACTGAGTTGTAGGTAAGACGCAGCCCTGAATTGTAGGGGAGACGCGGCCCTGAAGTGTAGGGGAGACCGGCTCTGAGTCGATGAAGGAATGCAGCCCTTGGCCATCGAAGAGACGCTTCTTCCATTTGTTGAGAAAACGCAGCCCTCAGCGGTCGAAGAGACGCGATCTTCAATTTATTAAGGGAACGCAACATTCAACTTGTTGGAGGGGACGCAACCTTCAGTTTGTGAAGGGACGCGACCTTCAAAACGCGGTCCTTGAAGCGTCACTTGTAGTTGTAGAGACACGACTCTGATGACGCGACTCTCTATGCGCAAAGATCTCACTAAATCTTTCAAGGCAAAACCAGCATTGACGGTTGGGGATGCGTGTCCAGATTGAAAATCCAAGCGTTATTGGGATTTCCCAGGATAAATATCCATGCGTCTTGCTCAGACTGGATTTGAGATTCGCGCTGCGAATTAAGGCTATTAATTGGCCTTTAAGAACGACTTTGATTCTTATGCCGTTAATGAATGGCCATTAGCGAGCCTATTTAGCCTCTTAACAGTCATTCATCTTGATTGTTTTCCTTTATGGGCATGTACTCTGAAGAACTTTTAGAGTTCTTAGAATGTCTTCTTCTCTTGGTATGCATCCTGAGGAACTTTCAGAGTTCTTAAAAGGACCCAAAGCTTTATTGCTTTTTTGCAATCTTTTTCGAAGACTATCACTGTTAAGTGATTGCAAAATCAAAAATCATTTCTTCTGATGCTTTAATGGTTGTATCTTGATGGATGATGTCCGCCCTCCAGAGAACTTCTATTCAGGTAGGAAATGGCTTTTGCCATTACCATTCATGATAAGGCTCTGTTTCCTTGAAGCTCTGTCATCACTGATTATGAAGAGATTCTGTCTCTTGATATCTTCCTGAAACTTCTGAAAACTTCTTTTTTGAAGTTTAGACAGTGGACTTGAGCTCCACGCGTCCATGATCTACAAATGCGATTCTCACGTTAATTGATGAAACGCGAGCTTGTTCACTTCTGAGTACCGAGTTCTGCATCTTTTGAGATCTTCAGACGCGAGCGTGGTGAACTCTGTGTCTTGATGCCTTAAACATGAGTCTTGTGTATAAGACTCGTGTCTGGAGTTCATGGCTTAAAAAACTTATTTTAAGACTCACATCTTCGCCCTTAATATATGCTTCACGTTTCGATCATTAGACGTGAATCTCGTGTTGGGTTGTGCATTTGGATCCATATTTTCTATCTTTACAGAGTGCGATAAACTCTGTGTCTTAAAGTCTTAAACGCAGATCCTGCGTATAAGACTCGCGTCTGATATTCTTGACTTAGAAAATTCTTAAGGTTCACGTCTGAGCCCTTAATATATGCTTCGTGTTTCAATCATCAGATGTGACTCTCATGTTGGGCTGTGCATTTGGATCCATATTTTCTGTCTTTGCAAAAATTTAACCCTCGGGTGCTTCTTTCTTGCAGGTCTTGGCCATATCGATGGTGCTGGCTCCAGTGTCTGCTGCATCAATTGAGGTAGACATGAAATGACTAGTTCGTTCAATTAACGACCACTTAAGAAGTCAAAATTTCTATCCAAGGGAGAGGAAGATCTGCGCGATTCTCGATACACATCAAGACATTATTGGGCATGATGCACCAGAACGTCTCGAATCCTTCCTGATCACAATGAGCATGGCGCATTTGAAGGTCACGGGAAAGAGGATGTCACAAGTAAGGTCTCGGATCCTCCCTTCACCAATCTTGTTCAAAGAAGTGATAATAACGAAAAACCCATGCTCATTGGATGACTTTCTGGTGGCGGAGCTTCCCATTGAGTGAAGGATTATAGCCTTGTGAAGGCCTTCACACCAGTTCGCGGGTGGAATCAGAGTGATCCCTTGCATTTTGATCTCGAGAAACACCATTATTCTCAAGAGGAGAGGAAGTTGATCTATTGTTCCCGACCACAGTCATGAAGATGAACTTTATGCATCTTCATTATTTTAAGGAGTGATTGTAACCTTTCGCTTAGCAAGATATACTTCTTTGTACTCCTTTATTGTAACACTCAATCTTATTGCATTAAAGAGCATTTTGTATCACTTTCATATTTTTGAATATCAATAAAAGTGACACTTTTTCTGTCTTCTTATTTGTCTTGACTTCCTTTTTGCATTGAAAATCAGACAAGTGGAAGGATTATCTTGGTTTGCTAGAAGTGTGATACTTAACTTAGCAACTCAAAGTTGGAGATTCCATTTAAGGAATTTAAAAGGTCACAATCAGTGGTGTGATATTAAACTTTACAGAAGTAGAATAGGTTTATGGACTTGCCGTCCTATGAATGTGAATGACAAGTGATGTTTTCACTCTGCGGGAGATTGTGATTGAGTCTATCATTAAAGATTTAGTATTAACATAATTAAGACTCAGCTGGGGATTAGTGAGAACACTGTTAAAGGTGTGATATTAACCTAACAGTGATTTTAAGTGGACCTTCCATTCTATCGATGAGAATAACAACTAAGACTATACCCGTCAGGGATCTAAGTATTTCTTTATCGTCAGAGGTGTGATATTAACTTAACGGATTGGATTGAATCTTGTCAGAGTTATGATATTAACTTAACAAGGACGTGAGATAGAGGTGTAGAGCTAGAGGTGTACTATTAACTTAGCTCCACAAGAATTTCAGTTTCATTGGGAAAACTAAAGATACCACTGTCATAAGTATAGTGTTGAACTTAACAGTGGGGGTAATACTAGAGGTGTAATTTTGAACTTAACATTGGTCATCTCGACTTTGATACGGAAGTTCGAGGGAAAGTCATTATCATAGATGTATTGTTGAACTTAAGAATGAACTGGATGCTAGAGGTGTGGTGTTAAACTTAGCATCACTCGTCTCAACTTCGATATGGAAGCCTGAGGAAAGTGACTGTCTGAGGTTTAATGTTAAACTTGGCAGCAACTTGGTTAATGTTAGAGATGTGATATTAAACTTAACAGTAATCTATCAGAGGTGTAATATTAACATGACAACAAGAGATGATTTACATTATGAGCAATTTTGAGAACTTGTCATTCTATTGAGGAGAATTGACAAGTGAAGTTTGAAATGTTAGAGGAGTGTTAACTTAACAATTTTGAAGACTTGTGACTCTATGTAAGAGAGCAACAAGTAGAAGTTCGTACTCACTGGGGAGTATTGAAACTTTTCACTATTAGAGGTGTAGTGTTAACATAGCAGTGATTGAGCTTGTGGACCTACCACTCCATGGGAGGGAATTGGTAAGGGACTTTGGTGGAAAACAGAATAAATTATCAGAGGTGTAATGTTAACGTGACAAACATTAATTTTCTAGGGGCATGAGAGGTTTACCGTTAAAGGTGTAATGCTAACATAAAAATGGAGAGATTTTAGAGGGTATTAAGTGAAATTTTGTCGTCAGAGGTTTAATGTTAACTTGACTGACTCCACTAGGGATCGAGGAAAATGGCTTGTCAGAGGTTTACTGTTAACGTGACAAGTCTGTGCTCATTTTACCGAAAAAATGGGTACAAGTATTTTTTTTGGTCCTACCGTTCCGTGGGAGGGAATTGGTAAGAGATTTTGAAGGAAAAATAGAATAAATTGTCAGAGGTGTATGCTAATTTTACCGGAAAAATAGACACAGATATTTTTGTGATCCTACCATCTACAGAAAGGAATTGGTAAGAGATTTTGGAGGGAAAAACAGGACCAAGTCCCTTAGAATTTTTAGTAAGCCCTCAGCTATCAATGAATTTGGTATGCCTTTACCAACTACCGTTTGAGTTGAGCTAGCCATGCTATTCCTCTCAGTATGAGGAGTTGTCGAGGACTTATATTGGAATTAAAAGCCAATATTTTTCTCTATCCTTAGCCTTTAAAGGCGCCGGATTTTGATAGATAAATTAGAGAAGAGTAACAAGGCTAAAACAAAAGTCTTGCACTTTGTCTCTTCTCGATGTTTACATCATGCATCATGATGTAACCAGTGTTTGGTCGGCTCGGCAATGATCGACCGTAATGTGATCCATTGAAGAAAGAAGCTTTTCTTTGGTGTTCTTCCAAACATCTTGGATCTGGAAGTTTTGATCAGAGGTGTAATGTTAACCTGATCATGAGAAGAATCCTGTTAAGGATTATACTTCTTCAAGAATCTACCGTTGATCGGCATCATGAGTGTATTACCGTCTGGGGTTATAAGGCGATATGCACCATTCGAGTAGATTGACTCTACTACAAATGGTCCTTCCCACTTAGGCTAAAATTTTCCTTTGATCTTATGCGTCATCACCATGGATCTTCTGACAGCTAAGACAATGTCACCTTTCTTGAAAGTCCGCTCCTTGACTTTCTTGTTAAAAGCTCTGGTAATTCGAGCTTGACAGAGCTCAATTTGCTATTGAGCTTGCATGCGTTTATCATTCAAAGCTTCCAGCTCCTAGAGTCGCAGTCGATGCTTCTCCTCATTTGTCATCTCCGTTGTCAAGGCAATGCGTAGAGATGGAATCTGGATTTGTAGTGGGAGTGCAGCCTCATAGCCACATACCAAAAAGAATGGTGTAGCTTTCGTCGGGGTTCTCACTGTTGTGCGATAAGCCCATAAGCTTTCTCCTAACTTATCATCTCAGTCGCGTTGACTCTTCAAGATGAATTTCTTGAGAAGTTTCCTAATGATCTTGTTGAAATCTTCTGCAAGGCCGTTAGTGGTAAATAGTATGCTGTTGAAGACACACTCTAGATCCTGAACTTGTTGCAGAATCTTTGGAAGGCTTGGCTGACGAACTGAGGCCCATTATCATAGACAATCTGTCATGGCGCACCAAATCGGTAGACCACGTGATGTTTAATGAACTTGATCACGTCAGATGTCTTTACCTCCCTCAAAGGGATAGCTTCAGCCCATTTGGAGAAGTAATTGGTTATGGCTAAGATAAACCGGTGTCCTTTGGATGAAGGTGGGCCGATAGGACCAACCACATCCATTCCCCACATTTCGAATGGCCATGAAAAAGTAGTTAGGCAAAGATGTCCTGGTGTCTGGTGAATGAAGTTACCATGGATCTGACAGGCGTGACATCGCTTAGCTTAAGCAATGACGTTAGGGATCATCTTTGACCAATAATATCCTAGTCTTCGGAGTCGATCTCTAAGTTTTGGACCAGGTTGTGAGCTTCGCACATACCGTCATGAGCCTCTTTGAGTGTTTCCAGTGCCTCTTTATGCGATAAGCAACGGAGGAGGATTCCATCATGCGATCGGCGATACAGTGTTCTTGTAATCGCATTGTAATAGAATTAGGGGCTTTCCTTTTAATGGAAGCCGCCTCTTTAGGGTTATCAGGAAAATTTTCATACAATGCGTAGTCGATATATGAGAATCGCCATTCCCTGAGCTCTGGACCTGCCAAAGTCTCTAGAGTTTCTTTGACTTGGAGGTTCCCGGCTGGAATCTGATCATTTTCGAGGGCGAGTTTCAGACAGTACAAGTCATGACAGTAGACGAGTACTTTCTCCGTCGAACCGGCTGGAAGAGCTAAGGAGGCAGCGAGGGACGCCAGTGCATCTGCATGCTCATTTTGCTGGCGGGATATATGGTCGATGTAGAAGTTTTTAAACCTCTCTGCCATGTGGATAGTTGTGTTGTGATAGGGTACTAAGTCTTCATGTCTGACTTCATACTCCCCCGCAAACCTGGTTAACGATGAGCTTTGAATCACCGTATGCTTCGAGATTTTTAACGACAATCTTATCGGCGATTTGCATCTCGATCAAGAGAGCATTGTATTCTGCTACATTATTAGAACATGACTCAGTTAATGAGAATGCACGAGGGATTACATAGTTCTGTGGGGATATAAGTACTACCCCCACTCCTGCTATGATACTTCTTCAAAGACCTGACTTGATGCGCCATCGAAGAAGAGTTGCTACGCCTGTCTTTCAAAAGACGTCTGGGTCAAGCAAACTTCAGCGATCTCGTCGGGAGATCTTCATAAAGTTTGGTCATTCTTGGATCTGGGTGCTCAACCAAGAAGTCTGACACTGCCTATCCCTTCACAGCTTTTTGTGACAGGAATTGCATCTCATATTGGGAGAGCAACATGGCCCATTTTCCCAATCGACCATTCGGTGATGATGGCTTCATCATAAGCAATCTTAAGGGATTGACTTTTGATATGATGTGTATGGTTTGGCCTACCAAATAATGTCGCATTTTTTGGACAGCGAACACCAATGCGAGGTATTCTTTTTCGATCGGGTTGTATCAATGTTCAGCTCTGATCATGGTCCACTCAGATAGTAGATTGCGTGCTCATGCCCCTGATCATTATTGTGAGCTAAGAAAGCTCCTAGTGAATGATCCATAGCTCGAACGTATATTAGGAAAGGCTTTCCTGACACCGGAGCAGTAAGGACAGGTGGATGCATGAGGTACCGCTTGATTTCCTCGAACGCTTATTGGCAAACATCATCCCAGATGAATGAAACACCCTTCTTCATCAATTTGGTGAAGGATTGGCATCGTCCTGATAGATTTGAGATAAATCTTCGGATATAAGCCAGTCACCCTTGCAATTCTCTAAGCACTCTAAGATTCCTTGGAGGTTGCATCTCTTGGACGGTGCGAACTTTCTTTGGGTCGATGTGGATTCTTTTGGATTTCACGACAAACCCTAGGAATTTACTGCTGGCTACCCCTAAGAAGGATTTGGTGGGATTCATCTTTAATTGATGCACCCGCATGATATTGAATATTATCTTCAGATCTGCTGTGTGATCGCTTTTGGCATGGCTTTTCACTATAATATCGTCTACGTAGCATTCCACTATTTTGTGTATATGCTCGTGAAAAATTACATTTATAGCGTCTCGTATGTTGCCCCCGTATTCTTCAATTCGAAAGGCATGACAGTATAGCAATATACCCCTAATGGTGTCTTGAATGTTGTATGCTTCTCATCGTCATGGTACATCTTAATTTGATTGTATCCCGAGAATCCATCCATGAAAGACATTTGTTCAAACCCACAAGTGTTGTCGATCATGACATCCATGATTGAAAGGGGGAACTCATCTTTAGGACACGCCTCATTTAGATCATGAAAATTAATACAAACCCAAATCTTCCTATTCTTCTTAGTGACGGGGACGATATTGGCTACCCAATCAGGGTGTTGTTCTTCCCTGATATAACTGGAGTCTATGAGCTTCTTGACTTCCGACTGAATCTCTTCCATTATCTCTGGGCAGAACCTTCGTTGTTGTAGCTTGATGGGCTTCACATTCGGATTGATGTTGAGATGATGCATAGCCACTTGAGAGTCAAGCCTAGGCATATCCTTGTAGTTTAAAGCAAAAACATCTATATACTCTCGCACAAGATATATTAGATCTTCCTTCTCGGGAGGTGATAAGCTTTCGCTTATAAAGATGGGCTTAGGATTAGCTTCATCTCCTAGATTAATCCAGGTTACCTTATCCTCTATGGGTGGTTTGCGTGTTCAAAGCGAATATCCCAGAGAGTATCTAGGTATTTGATCCAAGGATTTGTATCTGACTTGGTCATTTCTTCATCTCCATCTTTCAGGTTGCTTGTTGAAATCATGTTTATCAAAAGTTCTTTGAAGATGTTGTCGACACTGACATTTGACTCCCACGATGACGCGCCTGATGAGTGATTATGGTGTAATGACCCTTTAGACTCAGAGGCTGGGGCTTTTCCTTTTGGAACGAAATATTAAAGCAGTGTTCTCCTTCCTTCGCTGAAGTTCAAGCCAGGACCACTTGTTAGATCATACCCCATGTTCTCCATCATTCTGAGTACAATTGACTCGAAATGAGAGAACTGAGGAAGTTCAGTCTCGCTTTCTGAATCTTCGCAAGTCATTATTTTGGACTCGACTCTTCCGAAAAGAATCAATTTCTGGCCTTTGCGTCTTGCTGGGACCCCGAAGAAGGATCCTTCCGCATCACTGATGCTTTGATATACCGTGAAAGATGATCTCACCGGTACATGTAATGATGTCAGGGCATCTATTGCCGACTAGGGGTCATCACCTACATCGGTACTAGTATCTTGTTGGCGCGTTGCTGGATTGAAGAGCTACCCCCTCTAGCTAGTTGGGGCTTAGAGGGAGACTTTGTTTCTGTCGCCAGTGTGTCCTTCCTTTTAGCTTGGAAAGATGCTTTTGGCGTGCGCCTTGTTGACTTTTTAGGTTTGGGCTTATTTCCTTCCGCCTTAACCCTGGCGATAATCTCTTCTGCCTGTTCACTTTGTTTGACCAACTGCTTTCAAGTACGGCCTTCAGCTACTCCTATCTGAGTTAGGAGTGGGTTTGCAAATTGTGATGACATGTTTCTACCAGGGTGGCCTGGGTCATACTGCTAGGACATCGGAGTGCCACATTCTGAAATCTCCTCACAAATATTTTAACTGACTCCCCTTTCTGTTGCCTCGTCGCTAAGAGAGTTGGCATGGTAATCTCTGAGTCGTCTTCGAAGAAGCGTATATGAAAAAGCTTCTCCAGACCCCGATTCTTGATGGAGCCTTCTGGGAGCTTCATGAACTATTCAAAAGCGATCCCCTTCAGGGTGCCAATGAATAAACATTCCAGGATGGCATCATTTGATATTACATTCTCTGTCTGAGACTTGAAGTAGTATATGTGATGTTTCAGTAACCCTTGCCATTGAAGGCCTACAGGGTCAGAGCTTTGAACTTAAGAGGGTATGGGACAAGATCCCACTCAGCCGAGTATGGCCGGACTACTCCTGCTTCTTGTAAGCCTTTCCGACTGGCAAAGGCTTCAAGCTATTGTTCCAGTTTACTTATTCTTTTGAAATGAGTGCTTGTATTTTCTGAGTTGCCTTACTCTTCGGATGAATGTTTGGATAACTCAGAGTTGGAATGCTCCTCCTCCTCAGTATTTGCAGAAGACAAGCTTTCCCCTTCCTTTTGTTTACCTTTGGACTTCTTGGAAGGAGTCTTGGCCTTAGGCTTCTTCTTTTTGTCCTCAAGCAATTGCGAAAGCATCTGCGTAAGACTGTTGATAGATTCTTGTTGAGCACGAATCATATCGAGTTGCTCCCTCTGGGCCTGAGCTTGCTGCTCAAAGCGTCTGGCCATTTCTTCAGGAGTGCTTGCCATATACGCGAAGTCTTTTTTCTCTAAAGAAGAGTTCGAGGCATGTGATTCTATGATGGCAGAGTGTGACTCGCTTACTTTGATGCCATGGGCTTGGGCACTGTAGTCCACTGGGGCTATCACGCCAGTTCGAGTGCGGGTATATTGATACACTCCTTCTGGCTTGGTGTCAGACTCGTCAGAGCTGACTATTGGTTGCTTTCCCTTAGTTCTACTTGGCGTAGTGCTTGGACCCACCATGCTCGCGTAACTTCTGGGTACTCCGCGTTAGAGAAAGTTCTTGTGCGAGAACGACGCCTTTTGGCCGAGCGAGAGACTGACGTAGATGACAACCGTTTGAACATCGACTGATTGCAGTGGCATTCAAAGAGTACCGTTGTGATGAGCCGTTCACAGCAGCATAGTGGAGTGATTCGATGAACACTCCTCCTCTTCTCTTTGTCAAGTAATCCCTTAGATCCGTCGGAGGGGGGTTGAAGAGACCAGCCTCGAGCCTCTAAGGACGAGGATTTTTCAGCTCCCTTCTGACCCTAGCTATCAGAGAGCAATGTTAACCTTGTGTCGCAACTCCGAGACACACTTCTCAGGGGCACATGGTTTAAAGACGCGAGCTCACATTCTGTAGAACAGACGCAGTTCTAGCATTTGGCTTTGAGACGCGGGACGCGGACCTCGCGTTACTGATTGTCGCGTTTGTCTGTCGACACTTGAGAAACACAGACTTTATGAGTCCCGCGTTCTGCTGCAGAGACGCGGGTCTCGTGTCTATGAGAAGAGATGCGGACCTCGCATTGTTGAACATCATGTAGCCTCAGAAATGCGAGCCTCTTGAGCTCTGCGTTTTGGTATCCAGACATAGACTTTGCGCATCTGATGTGGTTCAGAAGAGACACAGGCATGAACCTCGCATCGGTATCTGCTGGATAGATGGTTTTTTAGCTTCTTGCATATGTTGTCGATGTGCGCACACCTTTATCGACATTCAGCATTCCAGTTACGCTTCACGGATTGCTAGGAACCCCCGATAACCTGGATTTGAAGAAGAGAAGGGGCGTGGCAAGATTGGCCTTCAACGACGTTGGCCTCGCGAGTCTGTGGGAGACGTTGACGCAGACCACATGTGCGATGCGGCAAGAAATGGCGTTGTTTGCGCAGGCCATCTTTGGAGAAGACTCCGAAGGGACTTGAGAGCATATCTCCGAGGAGATCTCGTGGTACTGCCGTGCCACCCTGGGGCTCTTGGAGCCAGAAGAGAGGAACTCCTCATAATTTGCCTGATCGAATTCCACAGCGAGTGACTCGACCATTTTTCCCGTGAAACTGACATCATCTTGCACCGCAACTTACTCATCAGTGGAGATAGTAGTCCCCAGCGGAGTTGCCATCTCTTGTTTCCTCGAAAAAAATTAAAGGGTGCAAGCCTCTTTATTTGATTGTAAGGAAAATTACAACGGATCAATAATCTAATTACAAAAGAGGGGAGAATTGTTGGATCTCCCCTTCGTTTAAGGCTAGATTCTTTACATAGCGGTGGAAAATGATTCTTGTTTTTCATTGACCGGTGAACATCAAGCTCTTCTGAAAATCTTCTCCTTGGATCACGGACGGAGTAGCATAACTCCTATCCAATGAAATCTCAAAGAGACTTAGGCAAAAATTTGAACTCAGCACGTTAGTAGAAGAGTTTAACTCTTTATTGGTATTCCTCAGCTGAAAATTTTGACCCCTCTTCAATAGCAAACTGAACTATTTATAGGGGTTTCAGGGATAAAATTGTCCCCTAAAAACCCTCCATAATGAGGGTTAACTCCCCTCATTACTGTTTTTCATTGAAAATTGATTCGGGGGAAAACTTACAAAAAGAAATTGAGGAGTGAAATTACAACTAATAAAAGGAAAGATTATAAGTAGATCTCCTCTGAGATTTCTGAAAAAATATGCCGGTAGAAATTTGATCAGCGCGTGATCACTTTATCCTTTTGACGATGCAATCGATCAGGTGATCGAACTGCCTCCTAATAAGACTCCCTTGTTGCTTGGTTTGGGGAATCAGAGAACAGAAGATCAGTATAACCCTTTTGCTAGGAATTCTGCTCTTTCTTTTAGCCAATCTCCTCTCTGTCCGTCCGTATGTGTCCCCTTTGTGTTCAGTAAGGGACTATTTATAGTCAAAAGTGGGGTGTAACCGCCCCCTTGAATTCAGCAAAGCTGAATCAGTTATTAGCTTCACGAAGCTCGCAAATGGCCTTGCCGTGAAGCTCTTTATGAGCTTCTGGCAAAGCTTGAGGGTCCGTACGAACGCCTTCTTGCCGTTTATGACTTAATTGTCTCCACTTAATGTGGGACGGAGTGGGAGGGTGTAACCGCCCACTTAAAGTGGCGTTAATCCCACTAAAATTAGTGGGGTTCACCCATTAATCCCTCATGGGATTTTGAAACGGTCAATTTGATGACCTGACAAAGCCCACTGCAGAGCTAGATCATGCGAAGCTAGATCACGTGAAGCTAAGACTTAACTCATACCTTCAGGCGAAGTTACCTTCAGAGTCTCGTGCAAAGCTGAGACTTAGCTCATAGCGGAGCTATGACTCAGCTGGCGCGAAACTTCTAGATCAGCCTCTGGCGGGGCTAAATGGGAATTTTTCGAGCGAAGCTCTCAGCAGAGCTGGGCGAAGCTGTAAATTAGCTCCCTGTGGAGCTTCATAGCGAAGCTAGATAAGCTTAGCCTCTCAGGCGAGGCTAACCCTTAGGGCTAATGTGAGCCTGAGTATTGAGCTAACTCAGCATATCAAACCTGTTTAGATTTCTTCAAGGACAACTTTGGCTTACTGTCTGCTTCACTGGATCAGTAAAATCTGAGTCATTGTCTTATCCCTGGTCGTCAGCTTGTCTTTTGCTTTCTTTTGTAAATGTCGATAAGTTAGACATCGTTCAGACTGGTTGAAGATAAATGTGAAAGTTCTGTCTTTTTAGAGTGTCAACAAGACCCCTTCAAAGTTTCATAAATCTGCAATGGAATGGTTCAGATTTCGAAATACTTTGAACTGCTTTGATTGATGACCAATGGTACGTGAATGTGAACGTCGCCTTGGTGGTTGAGTTCAACTTCGCCTTTAGCCCCGCTTCTAGGCTGAAATAGGTTCGCCGAGGCATTGTAACAATCCGCTTTCATGTAGCTTCACGCTTCTGGGTAGCTTCACGCTTCTCAGTAGCTTCGCCTTTAGACTTCCTGAAGTAGCTTCACTTCAAACTGGATTGGCATACGAGCATTAGCCTCGCGCTTGTTGTGATGGAGCGATGTTCTGTTCCCAAGGCTAACCGCTTTTGCGAGTTACGAGAGAAATTGCTCCCTTTTTCAAGATTTGAATAACTTCCCGTGCATTTACGAGGGAAATTATTCCCTTTTCCGAAGTTCAAATAACTTCGTGTGCATTCCCGAGGGAGATTATTCCCTTTCTTAAGGTCAAGCCTTTGAATGCTTTAACTTCGCTCGCTCTCCCAAGCTTGAAGTGGTAGCGGCGTGGTCAGGCCACGAGGCCTATAAATAGGACTCTTATAGTCCTTCTCAGAGAAATATACTCCTCTCTTTCTGGGAGGTTATTTTATGACCCCTCCCCATTGCTCAAGCAAGGAGACTGAGGTCCCTGAAGTAGTGAGGACTCTCACTCTGGTTATTATCCAATCAAGATCTGGTGAGTCACGGCCATCCAGTGATTTTAGGGAGTTTATCTCCCTTAATTTTCATAGCTTTACTAGCTATCTCAGGGATTAAATTCCCTTAGTCTCTGCATTTGGCTAACTTTCAGAAAAGGGTTTCAACCCTATTTTCGAGCTTCCCGACGAAGCTAGCATTCTTGCCTGATCAGGCAAAGGACCTTTCCATGCGAAATTCCTGCCTAGATCTGTTAAATCTGCCATATAAGCGAGGTTTAGGACTTGGCCTCTTCAAGGTTGAGCCAGTCTTGCCATATAGGTGGGGTCAAGACTGTGCCCTTCCAGGCTAGTCTGGCCTAGCCATATAGGCGAGGCTAGGACTTGGTCCTATTTGAGGCTTCTCCAGCCTAACTGCCTTGGGCAGAGCTAAGACTTGGCTTATGCTAAGTTGGTCTAATGTTACTGTGCAAGCGAGGCTATCCTCTGCTTAACTAAAATCCATTTTCAGGGCACAACTGGGTAGCTTTGCCTAAAGAATAAAACTTTGACTTAGTACTTCGTCCCTTCCCTTTTTTTTATTTAATTAATGATAACTTGTTTCCTATTTGCATTGCAGTGTACTGTGCTCCCCATTCTTTCGTCCTGATGAAGGAGAACGAAGTATGCCTCTTGATTTTCAAGTTGAAGCTTTGATCATAAGTAAGAGGAACATATTGGAGCAGCTGATACGCGTTCCAAGAAGAGGCCGGCGGTCGCTTATCCGAGATGATCCACTTCGGGAAGGGACTGATAGTCGCTTATCTAAGATGATCCACTTCGGGAAAGTGAACATCACCAGTAAGGTCTCAGATCCTTCCTTTGCTAATTTTAGTTAAGGAAGATCCAGCTCCTTAATGGCAAAATCTGTCATTAAGCGAAGGATTACGACCTTGTACAGGAGGAAGACCTTTTGTATCTAGTTGGTCTGGTGGTCTTGGGACGGCTTATCATTCTAAAAGTAGATAGGACAACTTGTACGCCTTTAGAGCAAAAACTCTATCGTATGAAAGACAATCTTGATGCATTATGCAATGTATCTTCCCTTTTGAATCAATAAAATTTTTACTTTTTGCTTATTTACTTTGCTCCTTTTTTTATTTTGAACTTCGAAAGCAACTGGAATAGACTGGCTTAGGTAAGCCTTTTCCTGGAGAGGAAAGAAAAGCTCTTAGCGGAGCTAATCTTCCTGCAAAGCTGAAGATGGATTCCGGCTAAGTCATGAACGAGCTTCCAGCGGAGCTAGCATGAAATTTTCGCGAAGCTAAAGATGAGCTTTTAGCGGAGCTAAAGTTCAGCTTTCAGCGAAGTTAATCAAGCGTTGCGCGAAGCCGACGCTGAACTCGCAGCAGAGCTAGCCCTTGGTGGGGCTGAAGCAAGGCTTCTCGAGGAAGGCGCTTAGGTACCGTTTCAAATTAATTTGAAACGACCGCCTGCGCTCCTTTTGAGGAGGCGAAGTTAGACACTTTTATGTCTATAAAAGCCCGATGGGCTGAAAGAGAAGATTATCTTTTCTTAGAATCAAATTTTCAGAGAGCGAAACTCCTCTCTCTTTGTTCTTCTTCCTCAATCAGATTTTCAGAACGTCACAGTTCTTCATCGCTACTAAACAACGAGCAGGCAAAGAGGCAGCGACCTCTGCTACGGAGGCGCCCTCTTCTCCTCCGGTCATCGAACGCCCCATTACGGGTAGGAATTTTTTCCTCTTGTCCAGAGATTTTCATCTTTTTTGAAGCCATTTACTGGCTACTTCATGGTGAATCTGGAGTGCTTCACCATGATCTAGTGATCTCAGGGAGTTGCTCTCCCTTAATTTAACTTTCCCAAATTTTTAGGGGATTTAATTCCTCTTAATTTCTCAACTTGAAATCTAGAAACCAATAGTTTCTTCTCTCAGCTTCTATGCGAAGCTAGCCCTTAGGGCGGTTCACATTCTGTCAAATGACAGGATGCGAAGCTAGATCTAGAGGCGTAGCTTGGAAGAGGACTTTAAAGTCCATTGAACAGTTTTAGGCACAAGTGCCTTTCCAGTGAAGTTAGCCCTTGGGGCTTTTCTGTATTCTGTTCAGCGACAGAATGCGAAGCTAATCTTCCAGAGCGAAGCTACACTTGGAGATTTTCTGTACTCTGCCTTCATGCAGGATGTGGAGCTGAGCCTCAGGGCGAAGCTAATGCTAGGCTAGCTTCGCTTGGAGAGCGAAGCTATGCCTTAGCAATTTTCTTTTCTTTTTTTTGCTTTGGCTAATGGACTAATATAGTTTCTTCTTACTTTGCAGTACACTATACTCTGGGACCTTTGAACAGCCTCTTTGGAACAGCCAAGGGACTGGATGGCAATGTTAGCCTGTAATTCCAGGGGCAAGCCTCATTATTCAGCGAGCGGAGCACTCCTAGCCGGGATGCCCTGATCTACGCCGGAGATCAGCGTACCATGAGGAGCATCTTAACTACGCTCTCCTCGAGGATTGTGATCGAAAAATTTATCGGAAGCTTGGCTTCATGTTTAGGGACACAGCGCCCGACACCGATCATCAGTTGCTGGCTGGGGAAGGGCAGTGGATCTTCAATCTGGATGGCGAGAAGTATTACCTCCCGTCTAGCAAGCGTCATTTCCCGCTGTCTTTCTTCCAATGTGTGACGAGGCCTCGGAAGATGAAGTGGGAAGTGACTCAGACCACTGACTCTACTCATGTGGGTAAATTGATACACACATCTCCCGGTTATACAAGGGCAGGTCCTCCTCGCTGTATATTGGGTCTCCACCCTGGGAACGTTCTCCAAGACATCCCGATAGGGGAAAGTCCCGCTATGGCTCAAACCTTTGGAAATCAATTCTTCAAAGTCCACAGCAACTATCCTGCAATTGATTTCAGGACCCCGGCTGGATTCATCCTCCCAAGGCCTGGTGGAGGGATTTGACCATGTATGTCTTGGTCCACTTTGAGGAGGATTTGGAGGCTGGAACTCCATGAGTCTGTCAGAGCAACCTGCTATGGTATTCAGATAAGCGTAGCGAATTTCTACGCTATCTTTGAATTATACTGCCCTGCTACAGGGACTTTTTTTACCCCTGTAGGCGAACTGGGTATGGTCTTGCACGAGATGTAGGAAGTCTCTGCCCTACCACTTGGGTCTCTCCTCTATGAAGAATACTTCCCATGTGAAGCTGAATTGGCACTTCTGGAGAAATAGGACTCCGCCCTGTTCGAGACCTACCGAGATTGATGTGCCATTTTTACATCTGCTCGAGTATGCATGGGAACCATAATGGAGCTTCGAGCAGTTCGAAGAGCTGGGGGAATTATCTGTTCCCCAACCTGGAAGATGCTCCTGAAGCGGCTCACTATGGGGTTGCAGATGAAGACATTTTTCGGAGGATGCAAGAACATTCTCAGGGAGATATGGTCTTGGAAGAAGATGATGGTATCTATGAGAAGGGTGACATTCTCAGAAGTTTCCATCATCAGGCCCATCGACCGATGTCCCAGAAAGCACTTTTGACCGGGTTTTTATCGGTTTGGTTGAAGAGATGTGTAGTGCCATCTCCTTCTAGCGATGTTATTTTTCCGACTGTCTTATTGCCAGCCGTTCATCTAGTTCACGGTCATTCCCTTGGACTTCTCCCGGCAATAGAGTGTTGTATTCAGTGGGGCCTTCATGCATTGACGGAGACTTTTTGCAGACCCCCAACGACGAAAAGGGGGAAGGACACTATCTTGCCCCGTGACAGACCAAACCCCAAGATCGGCTTGCCATACGCCTATTTGATGGCATGGTTCGCTTTTCACTGCCCAGCTATTATTCAAGTTAGTGAAGAACCTTCAGAAGGTGTTCGAATGGCGATTCTCCGCCGCTTTGAGGGATCTTCCTGGTTATGGATTTATGTGGCCGCAGTCCGCAAGCTGCTGTGTCGGTACGACGTCTATAGTCTCTTCCGTGCTTCCCCTACATTCGCGATGCGGGCTATGGTGAAGAATTCAAGGATGTGGGAGATGGGAAGATGTCGCTAAGCTGGGAGATCTTCGAATGGCTTGTTAGCATCCGGCCGTCTTATCTGGTGTACAGGAGTGAGGATACCTGCTATTTGGAGCCTTATGTCCCGAGTCAATTTGCTCGTCAGTTCGGGTGTGACCAACTTTATGTTGGTAATCCGAACACCAGCCTGACCTTCATGGGGAGCCTTATTGACGGTGCTCGTGCCTGGTGATTCTTCATCGCTGGCTGTACTGAGGCATGGTTGTGCATGCCGTTGAGGACCCCAAACCTTCTGACGACTTTGGAGTTCTGTCAGTGGTATAGGACTTCAAACTCTGCGCCAACCAGACTTTCTATTAATTTTTTTGGCGTGAAGTTAATTTATCAGCAGCTAAAGCGAAAAGTCACTGAGAAGGTGAGGGCAAAAGGGTCCGGGTGCCAGGCCTCCCGGAGTTCGTCGCCACTGCAGACAGTGAGGCTTCAGACGCGAAAAGTCCCCACTTTGAAGGAGACGTAGGCGCTGAGGTTCCATCAGATGCTCCCGGTGGGGTAGGCATAGCCCCTATGGAAGAATGGAGGTGGAAGAGGTGGAGGAGAAGATCTCGACGTCCACTTCAAACGAAAGCGGTAAGGTGGATCCCGTAGGAAGAGGGTGGTGAAAAGGCCTCGTCGCTACACTCCCACCGTTATTGCAGAGAGCAAATCAGCTGCAGTGCCTCCTCCTCCTGCCCTGTTAGTTATTAAACTATCGGCGCAAAAGCAGACGACTGATAAAGCTGTTCCTAACGTGGGTAAGACCAGTTTCACTCATTTTCTTTTTGACATGTACTTATATATTTCGTATAGCTCATTTGTTTATCCTATGATTCAGGAACGGGGGCTGCAAAAGAACCAGGAGCTAAGGCAGCAGGAGAACAGGGGGATTATTATGATCCCCTGTTTACTTATAAGGAAGGTGACGAAGCTAGCTACTTCGTCGTCTTAGAAGATTCCAGTGGTGACGCGGCTGATGTCGGTCCTTCGGGTGCTGGAACCTCGAAAGAGAGTCCAATGGCCTCAAGCTCTATAGGATGGACCACAGAGGCTTCAGCGAGCGAGGGTGAGCTAGACGTCCCTCCTACATCTGCCAAAGCCTTTTCTATGGAGCCCGGCAAAATTAACGTTGCCATCGAGGAAGTCCAGAGAGAGACTGTTGCTGAGGCAAGGCAATATCTCCTCTTGGTAATACTTTGATCTCTTATAGGGAATTTTCCCCTGATATTTGTTATACCTATTTTCAACAAAGTCTTTTTCATAAGTGTTCTGCCTTTGGGCGCATCGACTTCAAGGGACCAGCTGATCTTCTTGAGGGAATCAAGGGTGAGGCAAGTACTTCAGCTGCAATAGATGTTGTCGAGTTGGATATCTTGTATCACGACCTGCCCTTTTATCGGCCTGAGCCTGCCAGTGGAGTTAAAGAGGCTTAGGAGATGGTGGTTACAGAACCAATCTCGCTCCTGACTGCATCGGTAGGTGAGATGCAAGTGGTTTCTTTGACGCTACCTATCCTTACAACCGCCGGGCTGAAGATAATTTCCAGCCCTACGTCTCCGACACTGGCTGTTGAGCCAGTTCTTTCGGAGATAGTCACTAGCCCTACTTCCATCGTGGCTGGTGTACTGGTTTCAATGAGGACTCCTCCTAGATCACCGGTGATCCCTCGTCTTTCTCCAACTAGTGCTTCTATCATTTCCTCTACTGTTATGACAGTGAAACTGGTGGAAGCTTTGTCTTCAGGTACTATCGCTCACCAGGAGTAGTTGAAGCCGAGAAAGAATTTGTGGCCGAGATGGTTGATAGCTTTTATAAAAGCCTGAAGTGATCTGTTTCTCTGGTTTTGAAGGGCTCAACCACCTCATTTTCTGCTTTAAAGGTGGTCCTCTCTTGAAATATTGATAGCATTCGAGACTTTGGAAGGATGACCAAGCTGCCACATTGAAGCTTCTGGTAGAAAGGCTTGAGAGGGACGTGGGCGAGTGGCGTCACCTCAGCAATTCAGATTTGGACTCCTCAGTTAATGAACAGCTTGAACGCCTTACTGCTCAAATACGTGAAGCTCATCTTGCAGCACAGGAAGCAGCTAAGGCAATATCTTCAGATTTAAAATCCTTGGAGATAAGAAAAGTAGAAATTAGAGATGCCATAGATGCTTCTAATAAAGCTCTTCTCGACGCTGAGGATAAGATTGAAAAGGCCAAAGAGATGATCAAGAGAGCCAATCTTCTTCTGTCCAAGGCTGAACCGGTGCGTCTTGAGGAGATTGCTCGGCTAGAGCAGCTCAAGGCCCAGAATGATGAAGTCCTGCAATAGGAGCTAGCACAGAGGGCAACTTTAGCTAAAATTGAGGCTCGTCTGTCCCAGACAGCGAACTTTAATGAGGCCGAGTTGAGATCGCAAGCATTCATCAGAGCTACTGAGGAGAGGAAGAACAGGCTGGCCATCCTTGAAGAACGGATCAAGTCTTATGAAGTACCCAACTAGCTTGTAATCCATGTATTCCCCTTTTTGAATCAATAAAAAGAAATTTTATTTGACCTCTCTGTTATGCTTCCAACTTGTCTTATCGTCTGCGTTTGCAATTCTTACTTTCAAGTTATACTACAATCCTCAAAAAGAAAGGAAATAATGGTATAACTAATCTAGACAAAGGTGATGAACCGATGGAATTAGTTATAAATTTGAAAAATGACGACTTAAATCATGTTGAGATGAGGATAGAAAAGAGTGAGCTTGACGATCTTTACTGTTTAGAGGTAAATATTAACATAACAGATTAAAACCATCAGATTTGTTAATAAGTTATGATAAATTAGATACCACAACCTATGATAGTTCCTACTGAACTAAGACAAATGAGGCCTAGGATTTGCCAGTTAACAGTGACAAACTAGGCATGATTGGTCAAAATTTTGTCATTCAGAGGTGATGATCTGGACATGATGACAAAGTGGAGGTGAACCCGATTTTAGAGACCCGTCTATTCAGAGGTGATATATTAGACATGATAGACTAAGACACACTAAACTTCAGATCCGCTGCCAGAGGTAGTCATATTAACTTGGCAGCTAGTCCACGAGGGACTGAAGAGAAGGATTGAATCTGGACTCCTGTTGGTTCAGAGGTGGTTGACTGGACATGATCAACTAAGGGACCTCAGATTCGCAATCTGCTGTTCAGAGGTTTATGTTAACATGATAGCAAGAGCTCCCGACCTTAATAGAGAAAAAGAGAACAAAGTTATGGACTCATCTGTTCAGAGGCGGTTGACTGAACATGACAGTTAGAGTACCATAAAAGGGAAGAGATCTAGGCATTCATCTTTTCAGAGGTAATGTAGATATAACAGGTTAGGAATCGCTAGAAAAGAGGGTTCGCTGTTCAGAGGTGGTAAACTGGACATAACAGCGAGAAGAGTCCCATCGGACTAGAAGGTTGATCTGAATATCCGTCGGTTCAGAGATAACATGGACATAACCGATTGGAAATTATCAAACTCGGAGTGTTTACTGTTCAGAGGTGACAAACTGGACATAACAGTAAACAAAAAGGGGAGACTCGGCTATCTATCGGTTCAGAGGTAACATGGACATAACCGATTGAGAAGCTACCAAGCTTAAAATTTCTACCATTCGAGGTGACAAGCTGGACATAACGGTAAAAGAAATAATCCCATCGGGGGAAATAAGGTTTGATCATAAATTCTGTGAAAAATTGGTATCTCCTTTGGATATTTTTTTTTAAAGATATTGTCAGAGGTGTATTATTAACGTGATAACCAAGAAAGTCCATTGGGGACTGAGAGGAAAATAATAGAAGAGGGTCTATTGGAGACTCGCTGGGGAGCTAAGAATATGAATCTCATGAAAGATTATATGTCATAGAACTCCATGGGGATTTAGAGCGAGATTTGTAAAACAGCCTATCAGAGGTATAATGTTAACATGACAAGGATGGAGTTTTAATTTGCTGGGATATTGACGAGATTCGAAGGGATGTTGGTTTTATCCACTGGGGAGTAGGTTAGAGACTTACTATCAGAGGTTTAATGTTAACATGATAGGTTTGACTCGTCATTCCACTAGAGAAATGAATACCTTCTTATGTGGTCCTACCATTCTATGGACGGGAATTGGTAAGTGATTTTAGAGAGGAATCAAATAGGAACAGGTCCCTTAGGATTTTTAGCAAATCCTCAACTGTCAACGGATTTAATATGCCTTTACCAACTACCATTTGAGTTGGGGTAGCCATGTTATTTCCCTCAGCATGATGAGCTGTCGAGGACTTATGTTGGGCTTAAGAGCCAATATTTTCCTCTATCCTTAGCTGTTAGAGGCGTTGGATCATTTTGTTACTTCGAGTAACGTAATGCCTCCTCTGGGTTTTCGCTTTGTGAGTTGGAGATGAATTCCGTGAGATCTTTATCTAAATATTATCCTTCCTCGTGGATCCTCCGTCAATCATTATCTCGTTTCCATATTGGAAAGATTCTGTAGAAGGATGCGTCACGAAGCTTCTTTAATGAGTTCGGCTTGACAAGTCATCAGCTAAACTCTTTTGATTTTTCATTCGATCGGTCACCATATTTTTGATATGAACGTAGAAACAGTGAAAAGGTTCTGCCAGAGAATGCGTCACAAACCTTCTTTAATGAGTTTGGTTTGATAAGTCATCAGATAAACTCATTTTATTTTGATCGTTGGGACTCTTTGGTCGTCGGGTCGAGCTTTGATCGATCAAACAGGAGCAGGGAGGTATACCTCCATTATACATAGAAAAGTCAGGCTAAATAAGCCATCTCCCTGAAACGTTGCTTAGGTATGCTTGACTTCAAAATATGACCTATTCTTCTAAGTTGGAGATAGGTACATGTTTATATATTAGAGAAGAGTGATAACGCTAAAACAACTTTGACACATTGTTTCTTCTTCAATGTCACCGGTGTTCGATCGGCTCGACACTAGTCGACGATGAATTAGAGAAGAGTGATAAGGCTAAAACTGAAGTTCATAACATTGATTCTTCTTTGATGCAACCGGTGTTCGATCGGCTCGACACTAGGTTATGGTAGTGCGATCCTGTTAGAGAAAGAGAGGTGCGCTCTTTCTAAATATCTTGGGTCTGAAGATCTTGATCAGAGGGGTAATGATAATTTGATCATAAGAAGGATCCTATCAAGGATAATACTTCTTTAAGAATCTTCCATTGATTTACATCATGAGCGTATCACCGTTTGGGATCATAAGGCGATATGCTCCATTTGAATAGACTGTCTCTATCACGAACGGTCCTTCCCATTTGGGCTAAAATTTGCCTTTGGTTTTGTGTGTCATGATCATCGGTCGTCTGACGGCTAAAACCAAATCTCCTTTCTGAAAAACTCTTTGCTTAACCTTCTTATTGAAGGCCCTCAAGATTCGAGCTTGATACAACTTAATATGTTATTGAGCTTGTAGTCGCTTCTCATCTAGGGCTTCAGCTCTTGAAGACGTAACCGATCATTGTCCTCCTTTGTCATTCTGGTCATCAAGGCGACTCGTATTGACGGCATCTGGATTTCTAACGGTATGACTGCTACGCACCCGTATACTAGAGAAAAAGGCGTATTACCTGTCGTGGTCCGAACTGTGGTTCGGTAGGCCCAAAGACATTCACCGAGCTTCTCATTCTAGTCTCGTTTATTTGATGAAACAAATTTTTAAGTAGCTTGATAATTATCTTGTTGAATGCTTCTGCCAAACCATTAGCAGCAGGGTTATAAGCGGTTGATGCCACATTCTAGTACTTATCACAGAACCAATAAAATACCTGGCTTATAATTTGGGGACTATTATCGTGGATAATCCGCCTAGGGACATCAAACCGATGGATGACATGGTGCTTGATAAAATTAACCACGTTGGCAGTTTTAACTTCAACAAGTGGTATAGCCTCTGCCCACTTTGAAAAGTAATCGGTTATTGCTAAGATAAATCGATGACCTTTTGTTGATGAGGGACTGATAGGCCCTATGACATTGATTCCCCATGCTTCAAATAGCCACGAAGTAACAGTGGGATGAAGTAATTCTAGAGGTTGATGTATAAAGTCTGCATGGATTTGGCAGGCTTTATACCTTCGTGCATATTTGATAGCATCGGCTATCATGGTTGGCCAATAATATCCAAGCATGTGCAATCGATCCTTGAGCTTCGGACCTGGTTTATGAGCTCCACATATACCATCGTGCGTCTCTTTAAGCACTTCCTGCGTCTCCAAATTAGAAACGTAACGGAGAAGGATACCGTCATATGAGCGACGGTAAAGTATCTTTACTATCGGATCATAGTAGAAACGGAGGGACCTTTGTCTAATAGATGTCACTTCTTTAGGGCATCTGACAATATATTATGCAAAGTATAGTCAATGAGGGAAAATTACCAATCTCTTGGTTCGAAATCCGTTGAGGTGATATGGACCTCCTTAGTTTTCAACACATGTTTAGGGCAAACAAGGTGTTGAGTAGCCACTGTAAGATGATACGTTGTCTCGATCGGTAAGGCCAATGTAGCTACTAGTGCAGCAAGAGCATCGACCTTAGTATTTTGGGATTGGGACACATGACCGATGTAAAAGCCATCAACTAAATTAGCCATTTTGATGACTGCATGATAATAAGGTATCAAATCTCCGTGGCGGACCTCATATTCTCTTTTAACCTGATTAATAATCAGTTTTGAATCACCATAAGATTCAAGGTAGTGTACCCCTATTTCATGGGTGAGCTGAAGGCCAATGAGTAGAGCATTATATTCTGCTGCATTGTTGGAACATGGTTTCGTCAATGAAAATGCCCTAGGAAGGATATGGTTTTGTGGTGAGATAAATACAACCCTCACACCAGCAATGATCTTGTCTTTAGGGCCTACTCTTGATGCCCCATCAAAGTATATCTGCCATACTTCATCCTCTGAAGTTATATTAGATTCGAAAACCTCATCTAGAATATCTTCATGATGTTTTGAGCTTTCTGGAACTGGATGAGCAGCCAGGAAGTCTGCAAGCGCCTGGCCTTTAACTGCCTTCTGAGAGACAAAGAGCATGCGTATTGAGACAGAAGGAGGGCCCACTTAGCTAATCTTAAATTTAGTGATCCTGGTTTCGTCATGAGGAGATGCAAAGAATTCACTCTAGAAATGACATGTATGGTTTGGCCAACCAAGTAATGCCGTGTCTTTTGAATAGCAAAGACAAGAGCTAAACATTCCTTCTCAATAGGGTTATAGCGAGATTCAGCCCCTATCAGAGTTCTGCTCAGATAATAAATAGCTTGTTCGTGACCGTCATCGTTCTTTTGAGCAAGCAGAGCACCGAGAGAATGGTCCATAGCTTTCACATAAAGCAGGAAAGGTTTTACTGATGTTGGAGCCACTAAGACCGGAGGTTTAGTGAGGTATCTCTTGATATGCTCGAAAGCCTCTTGACAGACACAAAAGAGACACCCTTTTTTATGAGCCGAGTGAACGGTTGACAACGGCCTGAGAGATTTGCGATGAACCTCCTGATATAGGCCAGTCTACATTGCAGGCCCCTAAGTTCTTTGAGATTCTTAGGTGGATGCGTGTTTTTGATAGCTTGGACTTTATCCGGGTCAAGATGGATCCCTTTTGACGTGATAATGAATCCTAAGAACTTGCCACTCGAAACCCCCAAGAAGGATTTTGTCGGATTCATTTTCAGTCGGTGAGCTCGCATTATATCGAACATTGTTCTCAAGTCACGAAGATGATCATTCTTATCGCGACTTTTGACAGCAATGTCGTCGACATAACATTCTACCATCTTTCGGAGATGATCGCAGAAAATTATGCTCATCGCACGTTGAAAAGTTGCTCCCGCGTTCTTTAATCCGAAGGGTATCACGGTATAGCAGTACACCCCTAACGGTGTCCGAAATGAGGTATGCTTATCATCCCTTGGGTACATCTTAATTTGATTATACCCTAAAAAGCTGTCCATGAAAGACATTCTTTCGAATCCGCAGGTATTGTCAATCATGACATCGGTGATGGGCAATGAGAATTCGTCTTTAGGGCAGGCCGTATTGAGGTCACGAAAGTCAATACAAATCTGAATTTTTTTCATTCTTCTTAAGAACGGGCACAATGTTAGCGACCCAATCTGGATGTTGTTCCTCCCGTATAAAATCACATGCGATGAGTTTATAGACTTCGGCTTCAATAGCTTCCATAATATTCAGACGAAATCATTGTTATTGTTGCTTGACTGGCTTGGCGTCAGGCTTGATATTCAGACGATGCATGGCTACTTACGGATCAAGTCCGGGCATATCTTTGTAGTTCTATGTAAAGACATCGATATACTCTCTTGCGAGTACTATTAATTCTTCTTTCTCCGTAAGTGATAAGCTCTCACTTATAAAGATGGGTTTAGAGTGATCTTGACTACCCAAGTTAACCTGGATCATCTTGTCTTCAGTAGGTGGTTCGCGTTGTTCGAATCGCTTTTCCCACTAGAAATCCAGTTGCTGAGCCTATGGTTCAACATCAATGGCTTCCGTAGGCTCCAATTGACTAATTGAAGTCATATTAACGGAGAGATTTTCAAACATTGTTCCCACACCAACATTTGACTCTCACTCGGAGGAAGAGGCTGAGCGTGACAGGATCGGCTTGTTGTCTTCGGATCGAATCGACATAGAGGGTGGAGGTGTAACATACCCCAACCCCCTACGTGTTTTATCATAGTAATTTTCCGGTTTCCCTTTCGGCACGAAATTACGTAGAAAATCACGTCGTCCTTTTCCAAAATTCAGGCCACTCCCATGCTGCAGGCTGTATCCCATTTTCTCATCATGTGCTGTGCTGATCGTGTATAATGAAAAAATTGTGGGGGCTCTGAGTCTGAACTCAAATCTGTGATCGTAGACCTTCGTAGTTGGGTTCTACCGCATATTATTGGTAATTGACTCCTTTTGGAGTGGGGATCATGAAGATGGATCCTTTCATACATTCTACAGATGTACTTAGCATGCTTAGTTTATGCAAGGGCATGTGTAGAGAGCTATTGGCGACAGATTCAAGCAATTCGACACTCGCAGGATAATTCAAGGAAACATTGTCATTAATCACCCATTCATCATCATCCTCAGAGGGATTATTACATTGAGGATTATTGAATATGCTACAATCGGTTCACCGACCAAAGTAGCTGGCGTGTCTTCTTCAGACTCTGAATCTGCCTCATTGTCACTGTCGTCGTTGTCAGGCAATAGTTCTTTTGATGTTTTACCGATTTCCTGATATAGGAGAGCATCAGTAAAGTAGTTTTCCACTCCTTTGAATGGTTATTTTTCAACGAACACTATTTGCATCGTTGTATCATCCTCTACGTATTTGAAGCATTAGTGCAGAGTAGAGGGAACAATCCAGTTAGCGTGGATCCAAGGTCGTCCTAACAACAAGTTATATGAAGTGTCAGCGTCAATGACGTAACACGTCACTTCTAATTTCAGGTTCCCGATTCAGCAACAGAGTCGAATTTTTCAAAGTAGGTGGCTACTCCCTGCGTTAAAACCGTATATCGTAGTAGTGGTTGCGGACAACCGATACAGCGGTATGCCAAGGAAGTAGAGGAGCCTTTTGGGGATTATGCTGAGGGCTGACCCTGGATAAACCCGTACTTTTTCAATGCATGTCGAACCGATGTATCCGGTATAGTACAAAGGTCGATCGTGTTTGTTATCCTTGAGGAGCATGTCCTCAACTGTGAAAGTAATAGCAGGTACTTTCAACTGTACATGATGACATTCAGAATACGAGGGTTGAGTGTAATCCCTAGGGGCTTCTGGCATATGTGTCAGAAATGATTCTGAATTAGCCAATGCATCCCTGAGTGCTTCTCTTGTCTCCTTCGAGAGGCGGAGTAGCTAGTGTTTGGTGATACGAGCAGAGATATTAGCCAGCTGGGCTAATATGTCAAAGTAAAAAGGGATGTTAAGTCCCAGGCCTGAAGGTTTCTTCAGGACATGGTCAAACCGGACTTCTTTCTGCTTCTCTTTTCCTGAGGTCGGGACCGGGGCTAGCATGGGTACTTGCACTATGTCGTTTGCTGTTGTGTCTCGTCAGTAATTCTCTCATACTATTTCAAGTATGATTTTTCGGATCAAGTACCCGCCGGTACATCAGCGTGTGTTGTGCAAGCGTGCCTTTCTCCTTCAGAATCGTTAAGAGAAGTTGATGTCACATTGCCGTCATCCGGCAAGACAGAGATAACGTTGCAAGATTTGCCCTTTGACTTGGATTTCGTCAAATCTCACTGTTCGTCTTGGGCGAGGTCTGGGTGTATCCACATGATCTCCCTCGTTTTTAATGTTAAGGGGACGAAACCCTTAATCTCCTGATATTTAGCTGAAGAATCGTTTATTTTCAGCCGTGCTTCAGGGATTGGAAAGGACCCATCAGGAACTGTGACTTTTGGGGTCTAGTCGAACTCAAGGGTCACTATGTTTGCAGTGACTTTCTTTTGTTCTGACTTTAGAGTCAGATCTCCGGCATCGACCAAAGCCTGAATTTTGTCCTTGAGGACAAAACACTTGTTAGTAGGATGATGGACCATCCTATGAAAGAGGCAATAGTTGGGATCGTTTGTGCGTCCTACTTCGTTAAGGCGTCGAGCCTCTGGCAGTTTCAATTTATTCCCTTGTGGAGTAAATGGAATATTGTAACCACCTACTCGTCTTTGAAGGAGTATTGTTTCGGAGGAAACTTAAACTCCTGATTATTGACGCCGCTCTTCTTGGTCTTTGGAGAAACATCCCCTGACAATTTGACAGACATGGTCTCTTTTCCTTTGACTTAGGAAGATTGTGTCATGTCACCGCGCTCCTTATTATTCATACTTCATTTGTCTTTAAGGATAGATGGTTCAAACATTTTAGCCGACTTTTCGGCTATTTCAGCTTGCTCGACTAATTCCTTCCACGTATGGGCTTTGATAGCTCCCATACAATTCTCTACTTGGTCCAGGAAGTTATGCCTACATGTTTGTAAGAGCATGGACAATGGCATCCCTGCTGGGCACATCAGAGGTAAATTTCTGAACCGCTCAATGTAGTCACGGACATATTCTCCTTTCCTCTATACAGTGGAGAGGACTTTATCCATGGTTACCTCGGTGTCATCCTCATAAAAACGGGAAAGAAATCGAGTCTCTAAGTCAATTCAGGAATTGATAGAGCCTGAAGGAAGGCTTCGGAACCAGTCAAATGCTATCCCCTTCAGGGTGCCAATGAATAGTCTGGCCATAATAGCATCGTTATCTATAGCGTTATTGGTCTGAGACCGGAAGTAATAGATGTGCTGGTTTGGCGAGCTCTTACCATCATATGTATGTAACGTTGGTGGCTTGAACTTTGGCGGGTATGGTACTGAATCCCATTCCAAGGGGTAAGGACGGACTGCCCCTACTTTCTTCACTTCATCCCTTTGGGTTAGGGATGCGATCTGAGCTTGGATGTCTTTAAGAACTTTAGCATCTATAAAAGAACTTTCATTTGACTTCTCAGTCTTAGGTTGCTCTTCATCATTATGTTCTTCCTCATTATGATTACTCCTGGTATCATTATTATTTCGGTTAGTGAGGAGTTAAGCAAGCATCTGTTCAATGTTGTCTAAAGCTTCTTGCTGGGCCTTAGAGGTTTGCTCCGAGCTTCCAACTGTCGACGGAGGTCATCATTACTGTTATTAGGTATATGCACCGACACTCAATCCATTCTTATCGAGCTGACTGTTGCCAAAGAGGCATACCCACTATCTTCCCCCTCATCATCAGACCATTGGAATAAACTTCTCAATGGTTCTGGTGATATTACTCCAGTCGAGGAGGATGGCTGCTTATAATTGTAGGGTATTGCTACCCTAGATCTGGTGTTTCGGAACACACCTTCTTCGTCTACCAAGACTTGGCCTAAGCCAGGGCTATAGTCCGGGTCTGGAGAACTGAACGAAGGGGAGTTAGCACCACGCGGTGCTCGCCTACCCCTATGCGGTTCACGTCCCCTTCCTATCATGTTGACGGATGCAGAGGGCAGATCTGATAGATTTAGCAATTTGCTCCTTTTGTGATGCTTCATAGGAGCTCACCGATAATCAATTAAAAACTGACTGTCAGTTTGGGAGGGTGGCGGGACTGGTCCTAGTCGGCAATGGACTGAATGGACCGTTATCAACTGATATCCCACTTGTTCATAACAAGAGGGAGAAGCATGGAGTAGTTCTAACTTCCGCTTGTTAGTTAAGAACTCTCGCAGGTCGGGATTAACTGAGTTTAAACGATCCAGCGTGGAGACCAGGACAGAGCACGTACTGGACTGTTCAGGTGATTTTGAAATCACCTTTTTACTTAAAGCTCTATTTGCAGGGGCGGACTTAGCACCCGCAGGCTTTGGAAGCGAAGCACAGAACGAGGCCTCATTCTTTGCATTGTCATAGAGGCGATCAGCACTGCATAGTGCTTTAGTTCTATCTCCGCGGCTAAGAACTCTGGTAGCACCATTAGGCGTTGAAGCTGCATAAGCACCGCTATCAGCACCCAGGGATGATCCCTTAACTTCGCTCCGAAGAGCGGACTTAGCGCTGAAAGATTTTGAGATAGCACGCTGTGGTGCTTTGTTCTCGACCTCATAGCGAAGATGGCTAGCACTGCTGAGTGCTTCAGTTTCAGCCTTGCGGCTGAAAAGTTTGTTCGTACCCTGAGGTACTGGCGCTGTGTTATCCACGCCATCAGTAAGTTTGCTCGTGAGAACGAGGTTGGCGTAAGGGGTCACTGCTCCCAGATTAGGCGAAGACAGAGATACTAATTTAGCCTCGTAGCTAATAGCCTTGGCAATACTGCCAAACTGAATAGGCAGTTTGTCTTTGTCTTCACATGATAGGCGAAGCTTCACACAGAGCTTCGCCTGAAGCTTCACACGGAGCTTTCTGCTTCGGCCTCCACATCTGCTTGGGAAGCGAAGTTTTAGGTTCGTAAGGAACCTGGTTTGTCTTGCTTAAGGCACCTGTAGCCTCAGTGGAGGCTGAGAGGAGTTGGGACGAGGCCCTTCCAGTTGCTCACCCGGCCAATGCTAGCTTATGCTCTGAAGCCTTGGCTACCGAGATCTTCCTATGCTTCCGAGCGTGGAGCACTGGACTACCTTCAGAGAGCAATTCTTCGAATTTTCTTGGTCGAAATGAATGACCAAGTTTTCAAAAATAATAGGCTCAAGACTCTGATCTTTACATTGTGACACTGTCGCCTTGTTACGCCAGAAGACGGATTTCCCCAGCGGAGTCGCCATCTTATTTTCCATTGAAAATTGATTCGGGGGAAAACTTACAAAAAGAAATTGAGGAGCAAAATTACAAGTAATAAAAGGAATAATTACAAATAGATCTCCTCTGAGATTTTTGAGAAAATATGCAGGTAGGAATCTGATCAGCGCGCGATCACTTTATTCCTTTGACAATGCAATCGATCAGGTGATCGAACTGCCTCCTAATAAGACTCCCTTCTCGCTTGGTTTGGGGAATCGGAGAAAAGAAGATCAGTAGAGCCTTTTTGCTAGAAATTCTGCTCTTTCTTTTAGCCAATCTCTTCTCTGTCCGTCCGTGTGTGTCCCCTTTGTGTTCAGTAAGGGACTATTTATAGTCAAAAGTGGGGTGTAACCGCCCCCTTGAATTCAGCAAAGCTGAATCAGTCATTAACTTCGTGTGAAGCTCACAAATGACCTTGCCGCGAAGTTCTTTGCGAGCTTCTGGTGAAGCTGGAGGGTCCGTGCGAATGCCCTCTTGCCGTTTATGGCTTAATTGTCTCCACTTAATGTGGGACGAAGTGGGAGGGTGTAACCGCCCACTTAAAGTGGCGTTAATCCCACTAAATTAGTGGGGTTCACCCATTAGTCCCTCGTGGGCTTTTGAAACAGTCAATTTGATGATCTGGCAAAGCCCACTGCGGAGCTAGATCATGCGAAGCTAAGACTTAGCTCATAACTTCAGGCGAAGTTACCTTCAAAGTCTCGTGCGAATCTGAGACTCAGCTCATACCGCAATTATGACTCAGCTGGCGCGAAGTTCCTAGATCAGCCTCTGGCAGGGCTAAATGAGAATTTTTCGAGCGAAGCTCTCAGCGGAGCTGGGTGAAACTGTAAATTAGCTCCTTGTGGAGCTTCATAGCGAAGCTAGACAAGCTTAGCCTCTCAGGCGAGGCTAACCCCTTGGGGCTAATGTGAGGCTGAGTATTGAGCTAACTCAGCATTTTAAACCTATTTAGATTTCTTCAAGGACAACTTTGGCTTACTGTCTGCTTCACTGGATCAGTAAAATCTGAGTCATTGTCTTATCCCTGGTCGTCAGCTTATCTTTTGCTTATCTTTTGTAAATGTGAGAGTTCTGTCTTTTTAGATTGTCAACAATTACGTGGACAGTACTTGACCGAGTAATGAGGGCAGTTACAACTGAGACGCGAAGCTCACTTGCGGTTGAAACGCAGGCTTGAGCTCCGCGTTTAGCCATTGAGATGCTGCTGGACGCGGGCCTCGAGCCCCGCGTTTTGGCATTGCCATGGTGTTAAGACGTAGGTATCGAGCTCTACTGAGACGCGGGCTTCGAGGCATTGTTGTGGTGTTGAGACGCGGGCTTCGAGCCCTGCGTCTTAGCATTGCAGTGATGCTGATGTTGGAACTTATAGTTTGATGATAATAAATTTTGATGATAACAAATGTGATGCAGGTACATTGAAGCTTAATCTACAGAGTTAGTACTGAGTTCTGATAGCTCAAATTTATTCAAGGATATTGACTATTTTTGTGTATTTTTAAAAATTTGTTAAATGTCTTGATCACACACAAAATAGTCTTATAGTCGACTAACCCCTTTCTATAGTCGATTAACATATTCTTTAGTCGACTTATAATAGTCTATAGTTGACTAAGTGTCTTCACAGAAAAAATATCAATTATCTGTTTGTTGACTGTAATCAATATTAGTCGACTAACCCTTATATCTAGTCGACTAATTTTAGTTTTCAGAGACTTATCATTTTGTGTCAGCCTTCTATAGTTGACTTGTTTTTTAGGCTAGTCGACTAACCCAAACCAAACTTCTTATAGTAGTCGACTACTCTCATATCCTAGTCGACTAACTATAATTTTTGACTGTTATTCAGTTGTGATTTTCTGGTGTTTTCTCCAACATTTTGATTTTCAAATTTGAGTTGATAACTTCTCTAACTGATCAATGATTTCACCTATAAATAGGGATATTGTCCTTGAATGTAATCACCAATTAAAAATCATAAGTTTTCTATCCAAAACTCTGTTGAAAATTTTGTTTAACAGAAAACTAGTTTCTACTTTCTGTTCTTCACATAATTCCAATTCTTTTGTGAAGAATTCTGAGAGTTCTCCTATAAGATACTTTGTTCATAATCACGTACAAGTTTCAAAACTTATAGGATACATTGTAATCAATCAAAGAGAAAGTGTCTTCTTAGAGAAGAGTTGTACAGATTTGACAAAGGGTGTTTTGTCAAGTGGTGTACAAGGAGTTGATTTTGGGGTGTATCAAAATCAGGAAAAGAAAAATCTCAAGCAGGTTGCTTGGGGACTGAGCGTAGGTCACGGGGACTGAACCAAGATAAAATCTCTCGTGTTTGCGTTTGCATTTTTCTGAGATTTATTCTGTGCATTTTCCTTTCTTGCAAGTATTTTAATTAAAAGTTTATAAATACTATTCATCTTTGTTTTAGTGTTTGTGTTGCCTTTTTATAGATCCTACATTTGATATCAGAGCAGATTTCTCTCAAATAGATTTAGGGGTTTTCTTAAAAATTCTGCTCTAGAAGATGATTTCTTGAGACTTTCACAGTTAGAAATCTTACCGGATCGATTTGTTAAGTATGAAGACTTCCATGAGTATGATATTACATCTGTTCTTCAAAATTCTGGTCTTTATACAATGTTTTCAACTGAATTTAAGCAAGGATATTATCCCTTTTTGATCCACCTCTTTTACACTAATTTAACCTATGAAGATAATGATGATTTTGTTCATATTTATTCTCTAGTTAAAGGTGTTCATATCAAATTATCTCCTAAATTATCATTTCAATATCTTAATAATATTGAAATGGATGATGATGAAGTTTTATCTCATATCTTCCTTCCCGGTCAAGGACCACCAATGACAAACACCAATTAAAACTTGTTCCTCGTCTCATTGGTCGTATCCTTACTTACAATATCTGCCCAAAAATCGAGAGTTCTAACTATTATTCCCGTGGCTTAGCTACTTGTATCTATGCCATCATGGCTGGACTTGAAGTTAATTGGGCTAAGATCATATTTGATAATCTTGTCAAAGAGCATACTTCTTTTTTACCCTATGGAGCTTTCTGTCTCATGTGTTTTGGAAATTTAAAATAGATCTTGCTTTCAAAACTAGTGTCGTCAAGGTTTTCGAACCATTTGATCATGTCATTCTCTATCGCATGAAACTTCTTGATTTCCCTCAACCTCCACCACAACCACAACTACAACCTCAACATCAACCCTCTTCTCCTCCATAAAGTTCTACTCAAGCTCCTTCCTCCTCAACTCAACCTCCATTCACTGAATCTCCTTCCTCTCCAACACCTCTTTCCTTTCCCGATGCCTTCTATAATTCTCTTTCTGCTGAAATTTTTGCTTTACAAATCTAACAAACCTCTATGATGACCTCTCAGTCTGCATTACTCAACAATCAATCTCTACTTATGGAGCATTTTATGAATATGCAATTGAAGATGGATTCTTTTGAAGCCACATAATTGGAAATACTGGATTTTCTCAAGACCTATTTTCCACCACCTCCTTCTCTCAGATCTAACTTATGATGCACATGGCATTAGATTTTTTGTGTTGCTACATATGTTTTTGGAGTTCTTGCCTTATTTCACAGATTTTATGTCTATCCTACATGTGCTTCATTTTTTTTTTGTTTTCTTTTGCTATGACTCTTTCTATTTTTCTGTTGTAATAATTGACACTTTATGTTATGTTATGCAAACTTTGGTTGTCTGTGTATGCCTTTGTGCTCTGTGATATTTCTCCGTTTTTGGTAATGACAAAGGGGGAGAAGTTATATGGCTGTGTTCTCTGTGTTTCTTGATATATCTCTGTGTTTTTTTTTATATATGGAAAAGATATATGGCTAAGATACATATTGTATATGGCTAAGATATATGGCTATGGTTTATGTCTCATGCAGGGGTTAAACATAAGAACATATACATATTTGTCATACCTGTTCTCTGCAGGGGGAGTTTTATGTACACAGCTTGTCATCATCAAAAAAGGGGAGAATATTGGAACTTACAGTTTGATGATAATAGATTTTGATGATAACAAATGTAATGCAGGTACATTAGAGCTTAATTTATAGAGCTAGTACTGAGTTCTGATAGCTCAAGTTTATTCAAGGATATTGACTATTTTTGTGTATTTTTAGAAATTTGTTAAAAGCCTTGATCACACACACAATATAGTCTTATAGTCGAATAACTTCTTTCTTTAGTCGACTAACATATCTTTTAGTCGACTTATAATAGTTTATAGTCGACTAAGTGTCTTCACAGAAAAAAATATCAGTTCTCTATTTGTTGAGTGTAACCAATATTAGTCGACTAACCCTTATATCTAGTCGACTAATTTTAGTTTCTGGAGACTTATCATTCTGTGTCAGCCTTTTATAGTCGACTTGATTTTTAGGCTAGTCGAATAACCTAGGCAAAACTTCTTAGTCAACTACTCTCATATCCTAGTCGACTAACTACAGTTTCTAATTGTTATTCAGTTTTAATTTTTTTAGTGTTTTCTCCAATGATTTGATTTTCAAATTTGAGTTGATAACTTTCCTAACTAACCATTGATTTCACCTATAAATAGGGATGTTGTCTTTGGATATAATCACCAATTAAAAATCATAAGTTTTCTGTCCAAAACTCTGTTGAAAATTCTGTTTAACAGAAAACTAGTTTTTACTTTCTATTCTTCACACAATTCCAATTCTTTTGTGAAGAATTCTAAGAGTTCTCCTATAAGATACCTTGTTCACAATCACGTACAAGTTTCAAGGCTTATAAGATACATTGTAATCAATCAAAGAGAAAGTGTCTTCTTGGTGTAGAGAAGAGTTGTACAAATTTGACAAAGGGTGTTTTGTCAAGTGGTGTACAAGGAGTTGATTTTGGGTGTATCAAAATTAGGATAAGGAAAATCTCAAGCGGGTTGCTTAGGACTAGACGTAGGTCACGAGGACCGAACCAGGATAAAATCTCTCGTGTTTGCATTTTTATTTTTTTGAGATTTATTCTGTGCATTTTCCTTTCTTGCAAGTATTTTAATTAAAAGTTTATAAACACTATTCATCTCTGTTTTAGTGTTTGTGTTACCTTGTTTATAGATCCTGCAGCTGAGACGCGGGTTTCGAACCTCGCGTCTTGACATTGCGGTGATGCTGGGACACGAGTTTCGAGCTCTGCATCTTGGCATTGCAGTGATGCAGGGGTGCAAGCTTCGAGCCCTACATCTTGGCGTTGCATGAATGGCTTTGATTAGCCTCGCGTCTGAAGTATGGACTCTGCATTTGGCGACTTGTCTTCAGTGATTTTTAGACAGTTTACAACCATGTGTTACATGAAATATCTACAAAGCAGTTGAGGGAGATCCTGGAGAAGAAGTATCTAACGTAGAGCATTGAGTCGTGGCTACAATTGAAGAGGAGGCTTTATCGCTTCTAGGTGAAAAGAGGACTCTCTGTTGATGAACACATGAACACCTACACCAAGCTTCTTATAGATCTAGTTAATGTGGATGTCAAGATTGATGAAGAGGATAAGGCAGTGATTCTTTTGAATTTTCTTCCGGACGAAGAGTATGAAACCTTTACTCTTACCTTGATCAATGGTAGACAAACACTTAACTATAATGAAGTGTCGGCTGCTCTTGTAAACTATGAAGTAAGGAGGCAAGATAGATTTTCTTCTCATGGGAGTACATTAGCAGAGGCACTAGTGGTAAGAGGTAGTGGTTCAAATAGGAAGGGCAATGGTGATCGTGGGAGATCGAAGTGTAGGCCAGGTTTCAGAGATCTGAAAAAGAACCATTGCGCCTTCTGTAAAAAACTAGGGCACTGAAAAGTTGATTTTCCAAAGGCCAGAGGTAAGAAGGACTTAAAAACTAAGCAAACCTCGCACGGGTGGTCAGTACTCATGCCAGTACTTCACAGGCAGGAGGATCAGACCAGACTCATCGATATTCTCTTTCTCTTTCTCTGTTACTACTCCTATTGTTGGTTACTCAGGAGATGCTGAGTGGATTATAGATATTGGAGCTACCTACCATGTGTGCCCGAATAGGGGTTGGTTTTCTAGCTTTGAGAAGCTAAACGGATGTTCAGTTATCATAGGTGATGATCGCCCATGTAACATGGAAGGTATAGGAATAATCCAGATCAACATGTTCGATGGGATGATATGAGAATTAAAAGAAGTGAGGTATGTACCTCAACTTAAGAGAAATCTTATCTCAGCTGGTGCTTTGGAAACATTGGGTCTTGAGGTATCAATAAATGATGAGTTCTCAAAATGACCAAAGGCTCAATGGTGGCTCTGAAGGGCGTTCGCCGAAATAATCTCTGCTACTTGAAGGGTAGTACTGTTACAGGATAGGTGACGACTTCTACAGATACAAATGATGATTCAACCAGGCTGTGGCATATGAGGCTCGGACACACAGGTGAAAAGTCTTTGCAAGTTCTTGCAAAGTAAGGTCTATTGAAAGGTGCCAGAACTTGTAAACTAGATTTCTGTGAACATTGTGTCATCGGAAAGAAGACAAAGATGAAATTCGGCACAACGACTTACTGCACCGAGGGGATTCTGGATTATGTTCACACTGATGTTTAAGGACCTACCAAGATGACATCTATTGGAGGTAACCACTACTTTGTGACTTTCATTGATGACTATTCTAGGCGATGTTGGGTGTATACCATGAAGCACAAAGGAAAAATCTTAGAATTATTTATGGAGTGGAAGAAGAATTTGAAGAAAAGCACGGGAAGGAAGATCAAAGTCCTCCGATCAGATAACAGAGGTGAGTATAGGTCTGATCCTTTCCTAAAGTTATGTCATGATAAGGGCATAGACAGACACTTCACAGTAAGGGAAACACCGCAACAAAACGGGATAGCAGAAAGAATGAACAAGACTTTGCTAGAGAAGGTCTGTTGTATGTTTTCCAATGTCGCATTACCAAAAAACTTTTGGGCTAAGGCTTTGGCATATGCTTGCTATCTCATCAACAAGTTGCCTTCATCTGCCATAGGAGGTAAAACTCTTCTAGAGGGTTGGTCTGGGAAAGCTGCTCAGGACTATGATTCGCTAAGGGTATTTGATTGTCCGGCCTACTACCATGTTAAAGAAGACAAGTTAGACCCAAAAACGAAGAAAGGAGTATTCGTAGGATTCAAAAGAGGAATAAAAGGCTACAAGATTTAGGATCTTTAGGACAGAAAATTTGTTTTCAGTAGAGATGTCACATTCGATGAGACTTCAATGTTGAAGTCTATAATCTCTCAGCAGGTGGAGATTGAAAGGACCAAAGTGGTGTCGCAGCAGGTAGAGAGTGATGCTACTTCACCATCTCTAGAAAGGTCAGTATTTTTGGAGATCATACCAAAGGTGACATAGGGTTGTGATCAAGAAGCCGAGCAGGATGCTGCTGATGATGAGGATCAAGGACAGGTTATTGGTGATGTCCATGAATCTGTTGCAGTTGGAAGACCAAGAAGAAATTCATATAAACCAAGTTGGTTCACTACAGATATGATTGTGGCCTATACTCTCCCAGTCATCGAAGAGGCGATCCCGTCTACATATAGGAAAGCTGAAATCAATTCAGAGTTGAGATGTGGAAGGATGCCATGGAAAAAGAGACGAGTTCTCTACATAAGAACGACACTTGGGAACTGATAGAGTTACCCAAAGGAAAGAAGAAAATTAGCTGCAAGTGGGTATATGCAAAGAAACATGAATCTCTCAAGGAAGATACCGTACGCTACAAAGCCATGTTGGTGGTGAAAGACTACGCATAACGAGAAGGCATTGATTACAACAAGGTCCTCTCCCCTGTTGTAAAGCACTCGTCAATTCGAATTTTGCTGGCGCTGGTAGCACAGTATAAGTTGGATCTTGACCAACTCGATGTGAAGACCGCCTTTCTCCATGGCGATCTTGATGAGATGATCTATATGACTCAGCCGATGGGGTTCAAAACTGCAGGCAAGGAGAATATAGTATGCAAGCTGAAGAAATCGCCGTATGGATTGAAACAATCTCCTAGACAGTGGTACAAGCGTTTCGATAGCTTCATCAGAGGAAAAAGGTATACACGCAGCCATTATGACCTATGTGTGTATTACAACAAGCTACCTGGAGGAGAGTATATCCATCTACTGTTATATGTAGATGATATGCTTATCGCTTCTGAAAGCAGATCCGAAATTGATAAATTGAAGAAAGACTTGTCTTCCGAGTTCGAGATGAAGGATCTTGGTGAAGCGAAGAAGGTACTAGGCATGAAGATTGAGCGAGACCGAAGGAGTGGCAAGGTGAGCTTGACACAAAAGGGGTATTTGCAAAAGGTACTTCAGAGGTTCAACATCGATGGTGATACAAAATCTGTAAGTACACCACTGACTCCTCATTTCAAGTTAAAAGCTACTATGTCTCCAACTACTGTTGAAGAACGTGAGTACATGACTCGCGTGCCGTATGCCAGCGCAGTTGGTAATTTGATGTATGCAATGGTGTATATACAAGACCAGACTTGTCACAAGCTACCTCAATGATTAGCAGATACATGCATGATCCTGAAAAGAGTCATTGGGAGGCGGTAAAGTGGGTTCTACGGTACATTAAGGGTACCATAGATGTTGAATTGGTATTCGAGAAGGATTCCACAGGTAAGCAGGAGTGTATCGAATATGTTGACTCCGATTATGCAGGAGACCTTGACAAACGCTGGTCTACAACGGTGTATGTGTTTACACTGTCTCAAGCATTGGTGAGTTGGCGCTCTATTCTACAGTCCACCGTTACATTGTCTACTACAGAGGTCGAGTATATGGCCATGACGAAGTCTATGAAGGAGGCAATATGGCTTCAAGGGTTGCTCGATGACTTGGGGATTGAACATGATCTGTTTAAGATCAATTGTGATAGCATGAGTGCTATCTATTTGGCGAAGAACCAGGTGTATCATGTAAGCAACGACGAAGTACATAAACATCAGGTTCCACTTTATTCAGGAGATTCTTGATGAAGGTGATATTGAGTTACTAAAAATTCACACAAAGGAGAATCTCGCAGATATGCTTACTAAGGTGGTGTTAGGAGTGAAGTTTATACATTGTAAAGAGTTGCTCCATATCCTTCCAGTTGCTTGTGAGCACATTTGGATGAACTACGAATGGCTTGATCCCTTGGGCAAGGTACGTAGGCAGCCACACTGGTGCAGCCACTTTCGAGTCGACATGTACTATGATGAGTTCGCTCAGATTTGAGAAATCTTCATTGAGGCGGAGAATTATAGGGAGAGAGGAGATAAAATGTTATGATTGAGAGTTTTTTTTTAAAACTCATTAGGAAACATAATGCAGAGATCGGAGCCAAAAGTAGCGAGAACGGGCGAGAACAGAGCTTATATTAGACCAGTAGCAGAGCCGGTCGACCGCCCGGTCGACCAGTGTGCACAAAGCATGGCTGGTCGTCGGTGTGCACGAACGTGCACAGGGTAGCTTGGTCGACCGCCCGGTCGACCATAGCAGGAAACGGTCGACCACTCGGTCAGCCGACTGACATGAAGAAGCTCAGTTGAACACGGTCGATGCGGTCAGGCGTATCTGGGCGCAGATCTATTTCTCCTTTCAGGATTCAGACTTTATTTCTAAATTGGAGACGAATCCAATTGGGGTTTTCTAAATTCCTTAGTCTCTTTGGCTATAAATAAAGGGGCACAGCCTTCTTGAATTGTATGCAATGTACAAATTGTATTGATTGTTGAATCAATAAAATCTTTCTCTCCCTTGCCTCGAGGACGTAGGCAAATTGTCGAACCTCGTTAAATAATTGTGTTTGTTTTCTCTCTTGTTTCTTGTTCTTATTATTCTTAGTGTACTTCTCTTCTGCATCTATTGGGTTCCTCGTTGGTTGTTGTCTTGCGCGCAACAGTGGCAGTAGGAGAGAGAGGAATAGGGATAAAAGTCCGCTATTGCTCTCTCTCGGATGAAAACAGACAGACGTACAAATAACTTTTGTGAAAGAGTGAGAAAACCTCGCTTTGCTCGCTCGATTTTGATTAAATAAATTATTTCTTAATTTAAAAAAAACACGCAACACTAAAATTTAATGCCTTTCCGGTATAAATGATGATATCATTTGGGGATTTAAAAAACTATTAAAAATTAAATACCTCTCCGTTCAAAATCACCCCCTTTCGTTGACATTCTCCACACCATTCGCGGGTTTAAAACCCCCTCTCTTGGGGACCGATCCTTTTAAAACGTCGTGTCCTTTTTATTATCCCATCTCTTGTTTGCTTCTGTTGGGTCTTCGAAAGATGAGATTTTGGGAGATGGGTAGGTTTTATTTTAGGTTATTAATCAATGGGTTTCGCCGTTTGGACTTTCTGTGCTGTTTTTTTTTTTTTTTTGGGATTTTTTCCCCCTTAGGGCGATCATTTATTTAATCGTTTGTGCATTTGTTGGTGATGATCTTATAGGTTTTTGTTGGTGAGGCTTCTGGGGGTTTGAGATTTGGAATGGATCGAAGGAGTTGGCTCTGGAGAAGGAAATCATCAGAGAAGAGTCCAGGAGAGACTGAGAGCTCAGGATCAGTGTCTTCTATCTCTGAGCGATACTCTGATGATCAGGTAAGTTTTTTTCCATTTTTTTTTCCATTCTTATTTTTATATTTAAAACTTCCATTATTTTTTTTTAAGAATTTATGATAGTTTAATTTGAAGAATACAATGTTATGAGCAAATGCATTTCTATGTGAACGTTGAGTAGATTTGCTGATCTTACTCGGACTATATCTGGATTAACTTTTAGTCTTACCAAATGATTTTTCCTCCAGAGATGCTGAATTTAAATGGGTTCCAAACACGAAACAAGCTTTCCCCCCTTCTTCTTTCTTCATTCTTTTTAAAACTTGCTCCCCTTTCATTTTCTTAGCCCCCTCTTTCTCCAGCCAAGCACAGTCTTCAGGGTTTATGCTTGCTTTCAGAGAGGAGCATCTCAGTTGATCCATTCCCCCGTTTAAATGATCTTATCCATTCAACATATACTATTGTCATTCGCAGTTGAAGATTTATTCCCATTTCTTGTCCTATGGTTTGACTTCCACATGAAACTGTTATCTATGGGAACCAGTAAATACGAGGAGTTTAGTTTGCAATTACTTCTGGAACATATTAGTTTCTACGATGTAATAGACAGTTACATAGTTTGTACAATGTAAAATTGTTAGACATCCAAATGCAACAACATTTTCACATTAGTTCTACATTAATATGGATCAGCGGTTCCTGTTATATGTTAAAACTTAAAACACACTGAAGGACATGTGAGTGCATTCGCGCGACCTTGCCTACAAACTTTAGCTTGACTTGACTTTGCCCGATGCTCTTGCGCCTTTGCCTTCAGATGCTGGGACTATACACAACAATCTACTTGCTTTGGCAAGCAAGAATAGGGCTTCGGACAGATACATGCAACTTGCTGTTTTCTTTCAGTCAACATGAGCCAATTTAGAGGTAGTGTCATAAACTACAGGTTACTCACGGTGGATTATGTATATCAAATTTCTTGTGGCTGAAGCTTGTAAAGGAGACTACTTTCAAGATAGAGCAGAAGAGATTGCATTCCTTTTCATGTTTTAATCTATGAGTACTACTTGATTTCTTTTTTGTGATCAGCACATTTTACATTGATATCCCATCTGATGACTCAAACTTTTTTTACCAATGTATTATTGAGCTATGTTCTTTAATCAGAACGTATGTGTATTTGAGATTTACGTCTTTAGCTAAAAATATGTTAACATTAATTATTTTTTTTAAAAAAATGTTAACATTAAAAATCTATTCAAGTTCATGCCTGACCTGTAACTGTGGATGGGTTCAAATAGTAATATCTGGGTGCATATGATTGTTGAACAGGAGGCATTAAGAGCTTCTCCCGTTAGTGCTTCCCCGAATAATGCTCAATCACCTGATGTTTCATCCAAAATTGTTAGTCATGAAGTTCATGAAACCATCAAGAGCCTTAACGAGAAATTATCAGCTGCTCTTTTCAGCATCAGTGCAAAAGAAGATTTGGTGAAACAGCATGTCAAGGTTGCAGAGGAAGCTGTTGCAGGTATTAATTTATATAATCCGGCATCACAGTGTCATGATAGCTATGCTCCTTTGTCTAATATTATCCATTGGTAAAATTAATATCCATAGGGCTGGTGCTCCTTTTCTTGTATAAAATTACAAAAATCACAAAAGGATAAGAGTATATTTCATATGATATCTACTTGATTGATTATTGATGCATAGTGATTTAAAAGTGGAAAAAAAAGCAGAGTGGCCAGTTTGCCGCTTAGTGATTTGGCGTGTTCAACCTATCAGTCTCCTCTTTTCTCATTCTAATAATATTAAATATATTAATTTAGATAAAACATGGATATTATGGAGAAATTAATCGGCTTTAAAAATAAACTACCCAAGAAATAGCCATATAACGCTACTACAGTAATGTATAACTTATGCATCATTCTAGAAAAAGAGAGAGAAAGATAAACAAATAATGAAATAAGCTGAGAAAGAAAATAAGAAAAAGGAAAGAAAAGAATTAACAAAATTATTATAATATCTGGAAGGCAATTAACGAAAAGTGGTGGTGGAGGTGGTACACTGGCAATGAATGTAGTACTGATTTGCTAGCAGTGATTGATGAATAATTTCTTATTAGGATATTTTCATGTTGCTGCCAAATAGAAAGGAAATAACGGTTATATTAGAATTAGAAATAGATGCATTCTTATAAGGGTATTGGTGATCTACAATTATGATAATAATAGCAATGATTAGTTTGATAATTTCATAAATATTAGAGTTAAACATGCATTATGATGGATATTTAATGAAATAATAGGATGAGAATACCTTCACACTTAAGTGGATCAAAGTAGAGCTGCCACCACCCTCCTGCCTAGGCAGCTACTTTTAAAATGATGTCGATGTGTTTGATATTTTTAGAAAATAATAAACTAGAGACAGCTTGAATTCATAGTTGAAGTCACTCCATGGATCTTCATAAATATAAATCCACCCACTCAATACAGGTTCTTACAACTTTTCCTTCCTATATTATTTTATTCAGACTCATTGTACAAATGATACTAATGTATGTGAATTCAGCACGGGTAAAATCATAGTTGCTGTAACATGTTTAAGTGGAATAGGATGCACATAATGGCTTTAACTTTTGGCCAATAGACTGTGTTGATTTGTGGCATTTGTCTTATTTAGCGCTTCAACCAAGAGTAACTGCCAGGTGAACTTTGTTTACACCAATGATCTTTTTTTAATGGAGGCAATTGCCGCTGCATCAAAGTGAACGAACTGCAATCACCTTACCTTTGAATATGTTAGATAATCCATAAGTTGATGACACCCTACAAGCAGCTGGACCCTCTTCAATCTTAACCATGGCCCATATTGACTCCACTTTTGAAACTCCTAATCAAGTGCCCTCTCCTGGTTCCCTACAGTTCCACCTTGAGGTCTCGTGCACTCTTATGCCAGTGATTTTAGTGTTTTTCAAAATTTATAAGTGACTGTTGCATGCTGATTAGAATACACACTCATCTTTCATCGTGATATAGGCTAAGGAGGCAGTCCTTCTATTGCTTTCTTAGTAGCATGTAGTTCGCGCAAACTCCAAAGACTTGAGATGGAGACTTTGTTTCATTTCCCTTTAATATGTCACGTATCCAATGGACAGTACTGTATTTAATATAGCTGGATAAAAATGAAAATTGTTAATTGAGTAATTTCTTGCAATCATTGCAGCTGAGAGATATTTCAGAAAGTTTTCACCACACTTGAGGTGTTCCTTTTCCTAGTTGAGTTTGAGGATTCTAAGTAGTTGATCGGATGTTTGGTTTGTGACTGAACTAACAAGCCTCTACTTAACTATTTCGAATCAAGCATGATTGGCATGGTTTTGCTTATTTTTATTTGGTGAATGTGAAATGAAATGTGCACATCTTAGTTCACTTGGTAAAACAAATAGTGCGCAAGTAGCTGCTCAATGGCTTATATCTGTGCTATCATGTTTCGTGAGAGATTTGCTATGATGTTAAGATCAAAAGAATATTTATCATGCTGGAATCATCTTCATCAATGGAAGAAACAATTTCTTTGTTAATCCAGCGATGTTGTATAAAATTCTTAACTGACTTGCCTGGGAACTGTTTTGTCTGGATAATGAAACGTTTAAACTCTAAATTACGTCTTTCTAGGGTGGGAAAATGCAGAAAATGAGGTTGCAGCTCTAAAGAATCAGCTTGAAGCCACCACTAAGAAGAACTCTGCACTGGAAGACAGGATTGGCCATCTTGATGGAGCCCTCAAGGAATGTGTCAGGCAGCTTAGGCAGTCATGGGAAGATCAACAGCAAAAACTTCAAGAGGCTCTCAATAAGAAGACCAATGAATGGGAGTCCCAAAAGTTTGAGCTTGAAACCCGTGTCACTGAGCTCCAAGCCCAACTAGAAGCCAGAAAAGCTGAGGCCACCATCTCCATTGGCCATGACTTCCAATTAAAACTCCAAGCTCTCGAGAAAGAGAACTCAACTCTTAAGGCTAAGCTCCTTGCTGCATATGAGGATCTCCACATGAAGACCTTAGAGAGGGAATTAAGCACTCGAGCAGCTGAAACAGCCAGCAAGCAGCAGTTGGAGAGTATAAAGAAGGTTTCTAAACTTGAAACTGAGTGTCGAAGACTTCGGGCTGCTGCGAAGAGGTCATCACCATTTAAAGACAACAAGTCCTTAACCAATTCAGTTTGTGTCGAGAGCCTCACAGATAGCCAATCAGATAGTGGGGAGCGGCTATCTGTTGTGGATAACGAGCACAGCTGCTCTGATTCATGGGCTTCAGCTCTAGTTACTGGACTTGATCAGTTCAAGAGTGCCAAGGTCACATCTTCTCTGGAGATTGACCTGATGGATGATTTTCTTGAGATGGAAAGGCTTGCTGCATTGCCTGAGGATGATCATGGGGGCTCTAGCTTGGAGCTTGATGCTGATATTAATCTTTCCATTGCTAAAGAAAACCCATCAAAGGCTGAATATGAAGCTTTAAGATGTAAAATGGGTGAGTTGGAGGAGAAGGTTGAGAAGATGGCAATTGAAAAACGAGAAGTGGAGATGGTTTTGGCTGAAACTAGACATCAACTCAAGGTTTCTTGTGATCAGTTGATAGTAGCTGAGGATAAGTTGGTTGATCTGCAGCGGCAGCTGAATTCAGCAAATGGTTCAAAGCATGCCTTTGAAATGGAAGTGGAGGCCCTGGAGTCAAGGAAAAAAGAATTAGAGTCCAAGCTCAAAGCAACGAATTTTGAAGTTAAAATCCTTCGTGAGAAAGTGGGGTTGTTGGAAAAGAAGTCTGCAGAATTTGCAACTAAGTGTCAGCATATAGAGGCCTTGACATTAAAGAGAGAGCAACTGGAGGCTCAGCTCGTGTCAGCACATTTGGAAGTGGAAAAGCTACTGGGGAAGGTAGAGTTATTGGAGGGGAAAGTTGAGGAGGAGAGGACTTTGTCTGCTAACCTTGAAGCTAAGTGTCAGAATATGGAAGCAATCGAGGCTGAGAGAATGGGCTTGGAGTCGAAGCTTATATCAGCACAATTGAAAGGAGAGGAGTTGCAAGGAAAAATAAGTGCATTAGAGGGGAAACTTGAGGAGCAAAGGGCATTGTCTGCAGAATTTACAGCTAAGGTGGAGGCTTTAGAGGAACAAAGAGAAAAATTAAGATCTCAGCTTGAGGCTGCACATATGGAAGCTGGGAATCTGAGGAAAAAACAGGAAAATTGGAAAAGGAAGTCGAAATGGAGAGAGTATTATCTGCAGATTTTATTTCTAAGGTGGAGGCTTTAGTGGCAGAGGAAGAGACATTGAGTTCTCTGCTCGAGTCAGCAAATTCTGAAACTGGGAAACTAAGAGAGAAAATGGGGATATTAGAGAAAGAATTTGAAGTGGAGAGGGCATTATCTTCAGAACTTGCAGCCAAGTGCAAATGTTTTGAGGCCCTGGAGGCAAAGAAAGCAGAAATGGAGTCCCAGCTCAGTTCAGCACATGTAGAAGTTGGTGAACTATGTCAAAAGGTGAGTTTATTAGAAGGGAAAGTCGAAGAACAGAGAGCACTGCAGTCTCAGCTTGAGTCGGCACATCTAGAAGTCAGGAAGCTATGTGAGAAGGTGAACTTTCTGGAGAAGGAAATTGACAGGGAGAGGGAAGCGTCTGCAGAATTTGCAGCCAAGTGTCGGAGCTTGAAGGGCGAGCTGTTAAGGATGAAGAGCGAAGTGGAGTTTCAACAACCTGTGAGCTTACCAGCTGAACTGAAGATAAGACAGGTAAATTTCAGAATGGCTATTTATTTGTTTCTTCCTGGTGTTCCTTTTTCCCCCCACAGAAAGAGCCTGCATATTTATCTACTTTACTGGATCTTTCACTGCTGCATAATTTCAAGACTCGAACTGGTCTACCTTCTGAGTAAGTCGACAAGAATAACAAGAATGCTCACCAGAAATAGATTGGGATCTGTTTATGGTTAGATCTTGTCAGATAATCCTATTATATAAATGTCATATATCTATGATAAATTGCCTATTAGATGAATAGCATACTGCAGTTGTTAAGGTTGTTATAATGAGGTAGAGTGATCACCTAAAACGTATCAAAGTCTCAGTTTTATTCACAAGTTAAATTCACTCTTATTTGTTCTAGCCTTCATGCATGTCATCTTTCCCTAATTAGCTTGAGTTATCAAACGATTCAAACCACCTTTCTTTACTGTATTCTAAGTGCTTATATGTTACTTTTTGTCTGAAGCAAAAATAAAATCTGTTACGACATTAGATGAAGCCATCAAATCAAGGTAATCAAACCCTGATAAAAATGCTCATAGTCATTGTTTTTAGTTAAACAGAAACTAGAAAAACCACTGACAAAGAGAATTGCAAATGTGAACACTCTGATCACATTTTGGGTCCTACCACGGTAACTTCATTTAAGATTTAGTACAATGCTATTTTAGAGAAATTCTTAGTTAAAGATTACTTGATATTGTGCGAAAAAACTGCCAGGGTCTAGACGATAGTTCTTGTATATTAATCACATTCTGTTCCAGATCTGACAGCAAATGCGAGCCAGAATGAATTTAAAATGAACCAGTTCAGCATTTTTGGTTTAGGATTTGGAGCGTTCATTGCTGAATCCACCTTGTTTTGCCTGCAGGAAAGGGAGTTTGCTGCAGCCGCGGGGAAACTGTCAGAGTGCCAGAAGACGATAGCCTCTCTTAGCCGGCAGCTGAAGACATTGAAAGACTTTGATCTAATGCTTGAAGCGGAAGAGCCACCACTCGACGATAAACAGAACTTCAGCAACTCTTCGCTTCCTGATGGTCAAGAGAGGGGGCTGAGACCATCTTCTGCGTCTTCACCTCTGCTCAAGTTTGAAAAATGTTTATCGCCAAGTAGGAGCTGCGTACAGATACAAAGTTAGTAGAATACAAAGATATAGGGAACTTTATGTGACTGGGGATTGTTTCTTCATGTTCTTCCACTTTGGGCAGAAAATAGTAGGAAATGGAAGGTTATATATAGATGATGTACATGTGTTGTGAAATTTTCTGTCTTTTTTTGTTGGTGAGTGGATTGAAGGCATTTGCTTGGGACATAAAATTTTTATTTGACATGTTGCTATTGAAGCTTATCAAAGGTAAATCAACCAATTTTGTAACATCCAGGATGTTTTAAATGGACTATTAAAGCATTTTATTCTAAAATAAAAAAAATAAAATCAAAGTAAAGCATGTTCTTTTTTATGTTTCTTTTGCTTTTCTTTGCTTAAAATAGACTCAATGCTAATTTTGATATGCTACGACTACATTTTTTGCTTCACGATAATTTTTACTTTGTTCGTATGTATACATCCAGTTATATTTCTAGCATGTTGCAACATATCCAAGGTACACGTTACTGATATACATATTTTTAATATCTTTGATAAAAAGTTCAGATTGTTGGGGGTGTTCAAATAGATCGATCACTCAAATAGTCTATATATAAAATCAAGTATCAAATTTTAACACAGTGGTTCTATGGTGTAGTGGTTAGCACTCCAGACTTTGAATCTGGCGACCTGGGTTCGAATCCCGGTAGGACCTATTTTTTACTTTTTGGTTATTAAATTTTTTTACAATTTGCTTAATTTTTTGGAATCTACTCTATTTTTATTTGGTTCTTAGATAAGAATCAATGAACTGATTTTTTGGTTCCTATACTAAAAAAAAAAAAAAAAAAAAAAACTTTATCTTTTTTGGAACCTACTTTCTATTTATTTTGGTTCACAGATGAAAATCATGAACTGACCAGCTGCTCATTAATCACAGCCATTCAGTATTATACGAATAGCAATAATTATTATTAAAAAAAACTAACACTCGAGCTTACCATATACTGCACTCGTAATAATTACTTATTACAGGAAAACAAGAATCAGATAATAGTAAAAAAAAAATGAAATTATAAATTATATATTAGGTGATTCCAAACCACAGATTGTTTTTGATATTTGAGAGTCAATGAGAGTCGCAGGCACTTCAAAATACAAGGCTAGTTCACCTGATGTATAATATTAGGCGATTGTGCTAAAAAATGACATTGATTTGCTCCAAGGATAGATCGGATATTCCTTCAAAAACCCTATTTACTTCCCATTTGTAAACTCTTTGTCTGCTCCATCCTTCATCTTTTTAAAACCTCTTCAGCAATCATGTTTACCTATATAAATGTAACAAGATGGAAACGAGCCAAATTTACCTATATATCTACAAAACAGCTATTTTTTTTGTTGTTGAGGAAATCGGCGAGACAAGTCCCTTGCGCTTTATTAATAAGAGTTTAATGAAACTGAGTTACAAGCCAGAAAAGAAAAAGAAAAATAAAGTAGCCCGGAAGGCGGAACAACACTAAGGGTATTGCCACGCAGGACACGAGTGCCGTTATTTAAACCCAAAGAAGGGATGGCAATCACCAGAGTACCTTTCAGTAGAATAGAACAAATAGGACAAATATTTCACAGAGGCTCATGAATTAAGACATAATCCTACAGACATTGAGGTTATTGTAAGGTTCCAGCAAAGCTCACCTTTTATTTTCCCAGATCGAGCAAGCTTGTGAAGGCATATTCATGTAAACCTACAAAAAGAATATAGTAATAATTTTCTGTCACTGTATTTAAAATAGTACTAGCACAATAATTATATAAACAATGATAAAACCACCAATTTCAATGAAACTTGAATCTGGCAGAAGTGAGGGGAGAGGGAGGTGAAGGACTTGCGGCACCATCCCATAAGACTAGCCTTCTAAGTCGAGTTGCCTAAATCTTTATATACCCAAGATCATTCCCATGTCTAGTCGATGTGGGACTATTTGTTCGACCCAAATCTGAACAATCCCCCTCGAACAAAGAGTCTCCCTACGCTCAACTATCTTCACACCACTAGAAGATCTTCACTGTGTGGGATAGGTCACGCCTTAAGTGAAGCACCAACTGCAGCCGACCACTCCTTTGCACTGCGTGAGAGGTGGCATGCCCATTGCAAAGGAGCACCACTGTCAAATTTCTCGAGAGCCCACCATTAGCTTCATAGGGGCCTACTGTACCTTTTTGTGCTATTAGGTTGATCAGGCCCATTCCGTCTTTTGCGTCATTAGGGGGACTTGGGGAACCATCCCAAAAGACTAGCCTTATAGGTGGAGTTGCCCAAATCCTTATATATCCAAGATCATCCCCATTGTTGGCCCAAAGGCCATTAGCCCTATATCTTGATGGATATTTTTGATGATAACAAACCATATCTAGTTATATATTTAACAAGTTTTGTTTAAAAGAATTTCAGGTTAAACAGGTTGATTTGACGGCTCCACAATCAAGACTCACAAGTTTGGATGCCGCCAAAAGATTTGCATTCCTAAGCCAAGCACAATAGGAAGCTTCGGAATCAAGATCTTAAAGAAAAGACCAAGTCAAGATCAAGACTATGAAGAAATTCCAAGATTTGTATTTTGATTTTTATTTTAGATATTTTGTCAAAACCTAGATGTTAGAAGTAGAGTTATGGGATTACCACTTACACACACACTTTACTTTGGTTCATGACTTCAAAAAAAGTTTCAAATTCTATTTCCAATCTACATTTAAAGTTAACATGTTTTTGGGAAATAAGTTTTAGAAACTTTAAGTTTTGGAAAAACAATTTTTGGACAAAACAAGCTTTTATCAAAAGGGTATTTATCAAAATGTTTTAACATGATAGAGTTATGACATATGCTCATACTCTATGTTTTACAAGGTCCAAAATATTCAAACCCAAGACCAAAATTCAAAACCCAGGTTTCAGGTTTCTGGAAGTTCTGATTTTTCAGAACTGACAGAAACCGGTCGACCGCCCGGGTCGACCGACGGACACGCTGTGCATGTGTGTACGTCGCCGACCGCTCGGGTCGACCGGAGCACTTACAGTGCTCTCTGTTTGTTCCGGTCGACCGGGACGGTCGACCGTAGTCCCCCAACGGTCAAAAATATGACCGTTGGCGGTCGACCGGCCCGGTCGACCGGCTGCTGTCAGAACTTCTGACAGACTCCAACAGCTCTATTTTCTGACAGTTTTTCTTTTGGGATTTGATCCCAACGAATCTCTGGAGCTGTTTTTGACCCCTATATATAGGAGGTCATTTCAACATGATAAGACATCTATCAAGAACATTTTTACAAGAGATTTTCAAAAGATTTACAAGTTTTCAAAAGGCTTTCATTTAGAAAAGATTTTCTCTCCAAAAGCCCTAAATTTCTAGACACCCATTTGAAGTCTTTACCTCTACTTCTCTCTAGCTATTGCACTACACAATCCCATAATTCCTCATCTACATATTGGTTCTAGGATTGTGCAAGTGAGCGAATTTTGATCAAGTGTGATCATTTTCTTATTGAGTGAAGTTGTAGAGGCATTGGCCTCAAGGCGAGCTAGTGTGCTACGGGTGGTGTTGCGGCATCACGAGAGATAGGACAAGTGTGTCCTTATATTGGTGATCCAGTGGGATCTTCAATAGTGGAAATCCTTCAAGTGTGAAGGCGGGGACGTAGAGCGTGGCTCGAACCTCGAAAACATATCTGCGTGTTTGCGTTTGCTCAGATCTCTCTAAACTCTAAACTCTTTAATTCTTGCACTATTGATTGCTTCATTTATTGCAAGTCTTTTATTTGAGCTAATTGTGTTAGTTGAATTTTAAATTCTGCATTTGTGCCATTTACATATAGCCATCACCTATTCACCCCCCCTCTAGGTGATTTCAATTGGTATCAGAGCCTAACCCTACAATTTGGTTTAACCACCTTAGGGAGATCCTTGTTATTTGGCTATATTAGTTGCATTTTTCATATATTGTGCTTTATATTACTCATCCATGGCATCACTTGACTTTTCTAGCATCAAGTCCCCACCTAAGTTTGATGGCTTGAACTTCCCTATTTGGAAGGTCAAGATGAACCTATTTCTAAAGTCCCTAGGTGTTAGAGTAGCTAGGGCCATCACTAGAGAATTTATTGAACCCCTCACCGATGAGAGTTCATGGTCCGAGGACACCACCAAGGATTATGAAGCTAATGCTAGAGCCCAATATGCATTAACCCGAGCCTTAAATGAGGATGACCTAGCACGCATCATTAATTGCAAATCCACATTTGAAGTTTGGAATATTTTAATTGTGACTCATGAGGGAACGTCACAAGTCAAAAGATCCAAGATTGACTTGCTACGTTCTCAATATGAGAATTTTTACATGTTTGATAATGAGAGCATTGATGACATGCTCACGCGTTTCACCAAGATCACTAATGCCTTGTCTTCTCTAGGTGACGCAATTGATAATGACCAAAAGATTCGCAAGGTCATTCGGGCTCTTCCCAAATCTTGGGAAGTGAAAGCAACTACCCTCAAGGAGCTCAACGATCGGGAGGAGATGGACTTCTCTGGCTTCATCGGTAATCTCAAAACCCATGAGATGGAGATGAAGGTAAGAGAAGAAAGGGAGGCACCCAAGAAGAAAACAATCGCCTTCAAAGCCACTCCAACCACTATTGAAGAGGACGACTCATCGGAGGATTGCGATGAGGACTTTGCCATGCTTATCCAGAAGGTAGGCAAAATGTTTTACAAGAAAGGGAGGCAAAGCAACTTCCGAAGAGGGAAACCTCAAGGAAGGTTTGAAAAGAAGAGAGAAGAACCCGGTCCTTACTTCCATTGCAAGAAGATCGGACATCTCATAGCGGATTGCCCCGCTCTCCAAGCTACTACCTCCAAGCATGTACCAAGGAAGAAGAAGGCTATGGTAGCCACATGGGATGATACGGAGTCGGAATCCGAAGAGGAGCATGACGCCGCTCACATGTGCTTCATGGCACAAGGAGACAATTCTTCTAAGGTAACCCTTGATAACACTTTAGAAGATGATGATCTTACCATGGATGAACTTGCTCATTTTTTTGAAGAGTTACAACATAGATATGAGATCTCTCAATCTCATAATAAAAAATTGAAAAAGGAAAATGATGTTTTAAAGAATAAACTTGATACTTGTCTTAGTGAGAAAAATGTTTTATCTAGTGCTTTTGAAAAATTAAAAGGTGACTTTGATAAATATAAATTGGCTAATAAAGGAAAAACCCCCATGGTTTCTTGTAATAAAAATGAATTTGTAGAGATTCAAAAACGGGTTGAAGTGTTAGACTCTACTCTTAAAATTTATGTTTTTGATTTAAAGAAAATTGCATCTAGGTTTCCTAAGGGAGTAACCCAAGGGAAACACACTCACCATGCACATGCACAGAAACATGCACACACACATAAACATGCATACATGTATGGTAGTGGTAGAATTTACATTTGCACGCATTGTGGCCGCAAAGGCCATTTAGAAAAGTTTTGTTTTGTTAAAAATAATATGCATAATAAACATGTTTGGGTTCGCCCCGGTACTAACCCGATAGGACCCAAGAAAGTATGGGTACCAAAAGACCCACCAAATTTACATGATGCAGGTGCATCTTCTTCCTCCAAGACTTAGGGGAAAACGGTGCCCGGGTGGTGGATGCAACTAAGCTCAAAGAACACATCGCATTTGCATCGCTATCATGGAGGCACCTATTTTGGAGATTGCCCATGCTTGGTAACTTCTCCATTTAAAAGTTTTTTTTTGATTATTTATATACACATGTATAGGATTGTTAGTTTACTTTTATGATACATTGATATATGCTTGTGTAAACTTATATCTCTATCATGTTTGTGTATATGCCATGTTTTTATCTTGTCTTTTATACCATGTCCATTGTATGTCCACATGCCATGCCTAGACTAGCTTATTTATATATACACATTGTATTTTTAAAACTAGAAATAAAATTTTGTAAAATTTTCATATTCAAACAAATACCTTAGAGATGGCAATTGCGCACCTCAACTCATTCAATAGGAATCAAGAGGATGAAGTTCAGAACCCGTCACCGGGTATTCGGCTTCAACATCTCTAAAACTTTGTTTGTGTATGAAAATTAAATAAAATGTCTTGTGTGAATATTTTTTTGATAACCTAATGAAGATTTAAAAACATTGTTGTATTCCTACATATTATATATATTCTACTTTATTTGATAAAATTTTTCTTTTAAATTTTTTTTTCTGTTCTCAGTTTTTTGGGCATAGCCGGTCGACCGACCCGGTCGACCGCTGTTGCTGTCTGTGGTCTCGGGTTTTCTGGGTCGACCGACCCGGTCGACCGCTGTAGCTCTCAGAGCTCTCGGGATTTCTGGGTCGACCGACCCGGTCGACCGCTCTGAGATGCAGAGCTCTCGGGTTTTCTGGGTCGACCGACCGGTCGACCGTTCATCGTATTCAGCCCTAAAACTGCTATTTATTTGACTTTTTCTCTCTCTCTCTCTCTCTCTCTCTCTCTCTCTCTCACACTCACAGCCGACGAACCCGTCTTCTCCCCTCCTCAAATATTTTCTCCAAATCTCAAATCCCTCAATCTTTTTCAAATTCCTTCCAAACCCACTTCAGATTCCATCTTTAGGTGCTGGATCTTCGTTTTCAGGACTTCCTCTCCGCAGAATTTGAAGAATTTCAGGTTTTCTCTGATTAGGGTTTTGTTCTTCATCTTTCAGGTAAAAATTTGATTTTTCCTACTGTTCTTAATATCTAGCTTTAGGATCATCTTCTTTTTGTCAAAGATTTTAGGTTTCTAAGTTCTCTAGATCAAGCCCTAACTTATTTGACCTAAAAATCATCTTTTTCCTCAAAAAATGTCTAAAAGAACTAGGTCTGAAAAGGGTAAATCTGTTGCTCAACCCTCTTCATATGTCCCCAAGCCCAAACGACCTTTCATTAATGAGGTTGCTGAAAATCGGTTCATTAATCTTTCCAACAGGAACATCAATTCGGGGAGATATGTCATTATACAAGATTTTGAACACTTGGACATTCCCAAATCCTGCAGAATAACTCCTTAAATGATTTCTTGACCATCAAAGAACAAGTCTATACATCTCTCGTTCCCTATTTCTATACTAATTTCTCTTTTGATGGAAACCGTATCTTTTCTAGAGTCCTAGGAAGGAACATTGACCTTAGCATTGGTCAGTTTGCTGACATTCTACATCTCTCCCCTGCTGGAGCTGATGTCTACACCCATGATCTTCATGATTTTTAGTTTCCGGAGGGTAAGTCTGCGCTCACCGCATCCACTTTGATCCACGGGGATAACAACCCTGGTTTGGTGAGGAATGAAGTTGTGAGTAGATTCACCCTCACATCTCAGGTCCTTGCCAAAATCATTTTCTATAACATTGTCCCTAAATTTGGTGAGTACAGCCATACTAGGGGTCCTGTTCCATTGATCATCTATTGCCTTCTGCGAGGCATTAAGATAAATGTTCCCCATATCATAGCTTCTCATATGGCAACCGACCAGATTCGCATGTCGGGTAGGAGCTTGCCCTATGGCATGTTGATTACACATCTTCTTAAAGCTCTAAATTTTGATCTCTCATCTGAGTCTCCTGATGATCCTCTAATAAACATTGACGGAGTTCTCTTGAAGAGGATGGAAGCCCAGTTGCGTCGACACGTTCCTGAGTAACCTCCTGTTCCTCCTGCTGCTCCAGGATCATCTTCTGCCCCAGGGTCTTCTTCGGCCCCAGGGACATCATCTGCTTCTGCCCCTGTTTTACCTCCAGACCTTCAGGCTCTTATCTCCTCAGAGGTACGCTCTCAGTTCGAGGCACACCAGGCTTGGATTGAGCAGCGTGATGCAGCGCTTCGTGCAGAGATGGACGCACGTTTCCAGCGCGAGGCAGATTCTCGTGCGGTGATGGACTCACGTATCCAAGAAATTCGTAATGATATGTCCTATTTTGCTGACTCCATGAGATTCATAGATACGCAATTTGAGGCACTCTTTACAAAATTCGACATGCTTGTTCCTGATCCCACTTCCATTGCTCGTCCACTTCCCTCCACTGACCCTCCATTTGCCCCCAGAGCTCGTTCATTTGTTCCTCCACCTCGGACTAGAGTTGACGGCATTGATCCAGAGGAGGTGGCAGCTTCTTCTTCTTCTTCTTCTTCGGAGGAAGACGATGATGGTGACAAGAAGATGGATGCTGCAGAGAGTTCGTCTGAGGACGAGGAAGATGAGGACGACGATGAGGACGACGATGCTGCTGCTAGTGCTGAGTGACCTGCCCCTTTTGATGATGTCAAAAAGGGGGAGAGTTATTTGTTGAGAGACATATTTTGTGTTTTGCCTTTGTTTGGACATGTATTTCTGTTATGTTTTGTGGACATGTAGCTTTTCCTTATATGTATCGTTTCTTTATGTCATATATGAAATCATGTTTTCATCCTTATTTATGACATGAAAATTGTTGGCATGGACATGTGTATTATCACTTGATGTTTATCATTTATCATTTGCCATATTTATCCATGCCTGAGTATGATTTTTATTATATGCATCCATGCCTGAGTATGATTTTTATTATATGCATGTGTTGAGGGGGAGCTTCATTTGAAGTCTCTATCCAAAATATTTGTGATAACTAAATATGTTTTGTCATCATCAAAAAGGGGGAGATTGTTGGCCCAAAAGCCATTAGCCCTATATCTTGATTGATATTTTTGATGATAACAAACCATATCTAGTTATATATTTAACAAGTTTTGTTTAAAAGAATTTCAGGTTAAACAGGTTGATTTGACGGCTCCACAATCAAGACTCACAAGTTTGGATGCCGCCAAAAGATTTGCATTCCTAAGTCAAGCACAATAGGAAGCTTCGGAATCAAGATCTTAAAGAAAAGACCAAGTCAAGATCAAGACTATGAAGAAATTCCAAGATTTGTATTTTAATTTTTATTTTAGATATTTTGTCAAAACCTAGATGTTAGAAGTAAAGTTATGGGATTACCACTTACACACAAACTTTACTTTGGTTCATGACTTCAAAAAAAGTTTCAAATTCTATTTCCAATCTACATTTAAAGTTAACATGTTTTTGGGAAATAAGTTTTAGAAACTTTAAGTTTTGGAAAAACAATTTTTGGACAAAACAAGCTTTTATCAAAAGGGTATTTATCAAAATGTTTTAACATGATAGAGTTATGACATATGCTCATACTCTATGTTTTACAAGGTCCAAAATATTCAAATCCAAGACCAAAATCCAAAACCCAGGTTTCAGGTTTCTGGAAGTTCTGATTTTTCAGAACTGACAGAAACCGGTCGACCGCCCGGGTCGACCGACGGACACGCTGTGCATGTGTGTACGTCGGCCGACCGCTCGGGTCGACCGGAGCACTTACAGTGCTCTCTGTTTGTTCCGGTCGACCGGGACGGTCGACCGTAGTCCCCCAACGGTCAAAAATATGACCGTTGGCGGTCGACCGGCCCGGTCGACCGGCTGCTGTCAGAACTTCTGACAGACTCCAACAGCTCTATTTTCTGACAGTTTTTCTTTTGGGATTTGATCCCAACGAATCTCTGGAGCTGTTTTTGACCCCTATATATAGGAGGTCACTTCAACATGATAAGACATCTATCAAGAACATTTTTACAAGAGATTTTCAAAAGATTTACAAGTTTTCAAAAGGCTTTCATTTAGAAAAGATTTTCTCTCCAAAAGCCCTAAATTTCTAGACACCCATTTGAAGCTTTACCTCTACTTCTCTCTAGCTATTGCACTACACAATCCCATAATTCCTCATCTACATATTGGTTCTAGGATTGTGCAAGTGAGCGAATTTTTGATCAAGTGTGATCATTTTCTTATTGAGTGAAGTTGTAGAGGCATCGGCCTCAAGGCGAGCTAGTGTGCTCCGGGTGGTGTTGCGGCATCACGAGAGATAGGACAAGTGTGTCCTTGTATTGGTGATCCAGTGGGATCTTCAATAGTGGAAATCCTTCAAGTGTGAAGGCGGGGACGTAGAGCGTGGCTCGAACCTCGGAAACATATCTGCGTGTTTGCGTTTGCTCAAATCTCTCTAAACTCTAAACTCTTTAATTCTTGCACTATTGATTGCTTCATTTATTGCAAGTCTTTTATTTGAGCTAATTGTGTTAGTTGAATTTTAAATTCTGCATTTGTGCCATTTACATATAGCCATCACCTATTCACCCCCCCTCCCTCTAGGTGATTTCACCCATGTCTAGTCGATGTGAGACTATTTATTTGACCCAAATCCCAACAGGGGGGAACTGAGATTTGAGATGGGAGAGGAAGTGAGGGAAGAGAGGAATTGGGGTTTGAGATGGGAAAAAGAGAGATAGGGTAATTAATTTCAAATTAGAGGGTATGACTGGCTTTTTACACTTAAATTGTGTGTTTAGAATATAAGGGTATTTAGGGTAATTTAAGAGAGGTTTATTTATTTTTTTTACTGGGTGTACTAACTAATGGATCTACTTATCACTTCTTTGGGTTTAAATAACTATACTCACAGGGCAACCACAAGCAAAGACAGTAGAAAAAATAAGAAGGCCACCCTCCTGATCGTCAGAGATATATGAGCGGTCCCGCGAGTCCCCCATGATGGGAGGACTGGCAAGTAGGAGTCGGCCAAACCCCGAGCTCTGGTGCGGAGATCTGGAGAAGTCAAACCGGTTCAAAAGATGAATCAACACCAATACGAGAAAGCACACGTGCAACAGATTAAATTTTATTATTGAAAATTATATTGTTTCGCTCTCTCCAAATACAGGTGGCCGCCACCGACATGTCCCACGGGATCCTGTCCCCGACCCTTCTCTTTCGCCATTCGGACCAGAGTGAAATCACAGGAGGGTGATCGGAGATCCTGAAGGCGTTTTTATCCACTTTCAAGAAGTCCAAACAGAAACGACACCCAAGGAGAAGGTGGATCTACTGATTCCTGAGCTTGAGAGCAAAGGACACAAATCAGTGGCCCCTGCCATTGTCTCTTGGTCAAATTGTCTCTTGTGAGAATCACATTCTTGGATGCCAATATGATCTTGAGAGGGGCCTTTACCTTCCAGATAGACTGATAACCTAAGTCCTCCATAACTGAGTAGGTCATTGAACGAACATACTGAGAACTGTTCATTACGACCGAACTGCCAGCACAGCTCATCCAAAAGGGTATTGTTAGTCGTGGGGTTACTATTGATAAGAGTAGCCAAGTTCGCATCCAGGTGTGCTGTGGTGATAAGCCATCCGCCAATCTTAAGAGCCAACGAGATCAGCACCAATAGTCTAACTGTGGGTGTGTTTGGTTGCAAGGAAGTGGGCGGAAGTAAGGAAATGAGGAAGTATAATTGCTCATTTTCCTATCTATCCAAATACCTAAAAAGGAAAATGAGAAAACCCCTTTCCCTTTTCTCTTTTCCCTTTCACACAATCATTTTCTCACTTCCAGGGTGCTGCAGTTAATTTTATGGTCATGTAAATCTCATTTGTAATAAGTTGTAGCTCAAAACAGTTAATTTTGTGATCATGTAAATCTCACTTGCATTCTAATTACAATCTAATTTTTATTTTTCTTAATTAATTTTTATTTTAATATTATTTTGCGGTCAACTTTGTTGTCAATTTTTCTACTTTCACTTTCACATTATCATCCAAACACCGGAAAAGACATAACAATTTTCAAAGCACACCTCCCAATAACATCCAAACACCGAAAAACTCACTAACTAATTCCTCAGTTCCAAAGCGAACTGTTACTACTTCCTCACTTCTTCACTTCCTCACTTCCACCCCTAACCAAACAGCCCTAAAAGCATTCTGGTCCAAAGCCCTGAGGTACAGTGAAGGGGAGTTATGTCTCCAGGGCCGTAGGCTTCCCACTCAGGAGATTGAAGGAGGCAAAAGTGAAGAAGGGCTCCTTTACTCTTTTGCACCCCCCCCTCCAAAAGGCAGAAGCCCAAGAAAGGGCTACAGGTGGTGAGCTCTCCATGGTCTCTTTCTACGGTTGTACAGTACAGACATGAGCCTTGAACAAGGAGCGTTGGGATACTAATGCAGTCTCCACCACCATTTACCCAAGAAACCCAAGTTCATGCTTCGCAGATTAAGGACACCGAGCCCCCCTTTCGCTTAGATCTACAGAGCTTCCCCCAGTTAATCAGTGAGCTCTCGTGGAAGTTGATCTTGAGACTTGACCACGTCTCAAAGGCATAAGAGATCTGCGTCATGACAATGATTTCTTCCATATAACAATATCCGAAAACTAGGGAGTCATTTGTATGTTACAAGTTGATCATTGTTTGCTCAACATTACCTGGGGCCCAAACCTTGAATAAGCCACGCATCTTTGCAGCCACGAGAGAAAAAAGAATTGGCGGCAAAGGGTCTCTCTAGCCCAGGCCCCTCCGGCATTTGATTTCCCTACTCAGGGTACCGTTAACTAGAACCTACACCTTAGCGGAATGGAGCCAATATTGATCTAGTTAACCCATCTATTGTTGGCCCAAATGCCTATTACTCAAGTTTTGATGATAACCAACTTATGTAGTTATAGTAATAATGATCTTATATTCTCTAAGTTTCAGATATTCAATCAAGATTTTAGTTGGTGTTTAGCTTCAGTAAAAGATTCAAAACCGAGTTTTAAATCTAACACATGTTGATTCAAGAGATCAAGTATAAAGAACACATCAAGTACTCTTGAAGGGGTCTAACTTGATGGAATTAAGTTTGGATTAAGTTAAGATGGAGAAGAAGATTTATTCAAGAAGAAGACTTGAGTCAAGAGTTTGTAAGTTTAGAATTTGTGTAAAGAATAGGTTAGTTTTGATTGCTCAAGTTTATCTACTTACACACATATAAAAGTTTCATGTTGGTTTTTAAGAACAAAAGTATTGGTGTTCTGATTTCAAGAAGTTAATTGTAACAATATCAATTCTATACTTTGTGTTTTAAACTCATACCTTGTGTTCATATAGTTTATATCTCAAAGAAATAAGTTTTATATCTTGGAATATATGTTGGATTCTATTCACATATTTTAGAACTTTATTTGTTCAAAGAAACTTATTTTTATGAGTTTAAATTTTGTTTTTATCAAAAGTTGTATTTATGGGTATATATTGTTAAAAATAAGTTTATATTGGTTTATATATGTGTGGAGTTTGTCCATACACATTAGAGCTTCAATTGCTTTTCAATGACTTGTTTTTGTATTTATACATGTTTTGAAAACACTGAATTTCCATTTAAAAGTTTATTATTTTAGAAAATATAGTTTTTATTTCAAGAATATATTTCATATCTCAAAAAATAAGTTCACATGTTTGTAATATGTGTTGATTTTTGATCACACATATTTGTGCTATATTGTTTTTACATGAACTTATTTTTGTGAAATTTATTAAGATTTATTTGGATTTTAAAAGAATTTTGTCACACTTGGTTGTTACTTATGAGGGAACATCACGAGTCAGTAGAGCTAAAATAGATCTTTTGCGTTCTCAATATGAGAATTTTTTCATGAATGAAAATGAATCTATTGATAATATGGTTACAAAATTTATTAAAATCACAAATGGTCTTGCTTCTTTAGGTGATGAAATTGATAATGACCAAAGGTGGAGAAGGTCATTTGGGCTCTTCTACCTTCATGGGAAGTCAAATCTACCACTTTGAAGGAGCTAAATGACAAGAAAAAGATGGAGTTCATTGGTCTTATTGGAAATCTTAAGACCCATGAATTGGAAAGAAAAGTAAGAGAAGAGAAGGCATCTCAAAAGAAGAAGACACTTGCCTTCAAGTCTATTCCAATCATCACCGACGAAGATGACGATGAAGAAGATGATGATCTTTCTCTCCTCGTGAAGAATGTGAGGAGAATGTATAACAAGGCTAAGTTAAATAATAGAAGAAGATGCAAGGCAAGGAGAAAAGAAGAATTGATCGAAATAAATGTAGAAAATCAGGTCATGTCATTGCGAATGCCCAAAAATAAAGAGCAAACACATTAATTTCAAGAAGCCCTATAAGAAGAAAGCCTTGAAAACTACATGAGATTCAGAAAGTAAATTTAAGGAAGAAGTGGACACGACTAATGTGTGTTTCATAGCTAATGATAACACACCTAGGTATTTTTAGAACCCTCTCTTGATGATTGCGATTTATCTATGGATGAACTAGGAGCAAAATTTGAAGAACTTTCTAAAAATTATGATTTTCTTAAAAAAATATTTGAAAATAAAAAAAATGAGATTTTACAAAATCAATTGCTTGTTATTTCAAAAGAAAGAGAAAGTTTATCTATTTCTCTTTAAAGGTCTCAAAAGGATTTTGATGCTTATAAGGTTTCATGCAAAACTAAATTTCCTTGCATTGATGAAAATAAGATTTTTTTGATAAAAATATAAATAAATACTTTGAATAATATTTTAAAGAAATGTGAGTTTGATAAGGCTAGATTAGATGCTATGTTTTCAAAGAGGCAAACTCAAAGGAAACCACAATCACATGTTTCACACAAACACACACGCACACACATCATCATTATGCTCACACACAAACATAACCTCATGCATATCATGCTAAACATGCTCAAGCTCCACATGCTTATCATGCTCATATACATCATGCATTTTTATATGCCAAGGTGTATTTATACACCTTTGTTGTCGAAAAGATCACTTGGCAGAGTTTTGTTTTGATAGACTAAACATTACAAATGATCATGTTTCGAAAGACTAACACTCTAGGATGCAGAAAGATTTGGGTATCAAAATTAACAGCTTTATTGAATGATGTAGATACACACGAAGGCCTCAAGATGTGGGAAGCTGTGGTACCTTGATAGTGGTTACTCAAGACATATGACATGGGACATCAACAATTTTGCAACCCTGTCAAGATATAGTGAAGGTGGCACTGTCACCTTCGGAGATGCTCAAAAAGTAAAATCATTTATATATTGAATATCAAGATTGACTCATCCCCTTTAATTGAGAATGTTATTTTAGTAGAAGGCCTCAAATATAATCTATTAAGTATTAATCAATTGTGTGACAAAGGTTTAAGGATTATTTTTAACGATTCTGCTTGTGATATTATGGATAAGAAAACTAATACTTGTGTGCATTTTGATTTTCGTGAAAATAATATTTACATTATTGATATATTGAATTTACAATGCAATGCTACTTATTTGAATGCTTTTAATGAAGATTCTTGGTTATGGCATAAACAGTTGGGTCATGTTTCTTTTAACCACCTATCCTGTATGAACTCTAAGGAAGCGGTGAAGGGTATCTCTAATTTGAAATTTGAAAAAGATCACATTTGTGATGTGTGTCAATTTGAAAAATAAACCAAGTCCTCTTTCAAATCCATTAAGGATATTATGACATCAAGACTTTTAGAATTAATACACATGAATTTGTTTGGTCCGATCAAAACCAAAAGTCTTAGTAAAAATCGTTTTATTTTCATTCTTGTTGATGATTTTTTGAGATTTACTTGGTTTTTTTTGAAACACAAAGATGAAGCTTTCTTGCATTTCTATATTTTTAGAAAAAGAGTTGAAAAAGAAAATAATTTTTTGATTTTGTGCATTAGAAGTGATAGAGGTAGTGAGTTTGTAAACCACTCCTTTATTACTTATTATGAAGAACATGGAATTATACATGAGCTTTCATGTCCTAGAACTCCATAACAAAATGAAGTCATCGAAAAGGAAGAACCATACTCTCCAAGAGATGGAGAGGATTATCATTAGTGAATATGGATTCTCTCAATATCTATGGGCCGAGACCGTAAACACATTATGTTACATATCGAATAGAATTGATTTTTTTGCAAAAATATAAGTAAAGCCTCTGATCGTACATGTATATTGTATTATTTATTAGTACATGCCTAAACTTATCTTATAATAAATCTGCTAATCATCTTGTCTTAATGTTTAATTCATGCAGAATATGATTAATAAAGGGAGAGAAGATAACACCACATAAATACCAGTTAAATCAGACTTATATAGATCTATTTGGTGAGCTTGGAAAATCAATGAGGATAGAGGCAAATCCAAAAGTTTAAAACAAATTCTATCAATATACAAAGGGATATCTAAAGGATTAAGATGTATATTCATAAGATTTAGAGAGATTAGTCAAATCCAACTGAAGATCAAGGGATAAAAAATATTTTATCTCCAACCTTATCAGAAGATCGCTTCTGTTGGCAAGTGATTTTATCTATATCTTCAACCTTATCTCGAATCTTATTAGAAAATCTATTCTGTTGGGCTAGCGATTTAATCTTATCCTCAAGCTCACTCTTCACTCCCCATTTCTCCTATGAATACCTGCAAATTCAGAAGAAGAGAGGCACCACACTGCAGAGAGAGATCCTAGGCTAGTTTTTGCTCTAGTTTAGTTTAGGTTTTCTTTTTAAATGTAATTTTAATTTCTTTATAGCTTAGATTAGAGAGAGTTTCATGAATAAAAAGAGAGAAAGAATTGTATTTAGAGTGACACTAAATGTAATTTTCTTTAAAGAGAGTTATATTGAGAGTGATAATCAATGTAGCTTTCTATTTTTCTTCATTGCTACTCAACTTCGTCGATTGTTGTTCTTTTCTATTGTTTCGCTTTAATCTACTCCGAGGTAAATCTTCACAACTGATTCAAGATAAGCATTCATTCAGAAGAGGTAAGTTTTCTTTCAGAACATTCATTTCATTTTTTAGTTTAGAATCACATTTAAAAATCAATGCTTTTCTTCTTCTTTATTCTTTTCATTTCTTTTTAATTTAATAACTCTTTTAACTTAAAACGATTTCAAAACAATTTTCTATCGTCCACTTTCTTTCTAACTTAACCTAGTTCTTTTCTTTTTCTTTTTAAAAATAAAGAAGAATCTTTAACCAGTTTTAGTAATTTAAAAGAATACCGAAAATACTTTTATCAGTTTCCCTCCTTGTGGATCACAACTCACATAACCACTTGTTATAGCGATAGCATTGAGCAACCTTACACTTCTTAATCTTCATTTCTAAGCTACATCATTTTTTGCACAGGTTTTTCTCGATCAAATTTTGGCGCCATTATCAGGGAGGGGACGGTAAAGTTTTTTTTAACTTTACTAACGGTTAAACCCTCTACTCTATTTTTTTGGCGTGCATGGACTGATTTTAAGGAAACGAGAACTGCAGAATACATAAAAGTGTCTCTGAACTCTTCTCTAGAAAGCAGAACCCAGAAGGCCTCAGTATTGTCGCGCAAATGGGGTAAAGGCTGCATTTTCGCGGCAATCTGAGTTGACTACTCACCCTATTTTTTGCAGGGTAACTAAAATTCAATTATCTAGCTTTTTCATATTTTAGTTTCTCTATTTGATATACTTTGCACACGGTTTCTAATCCAACAGTAACTTGTTGTTTGTTAATGTTAAAAATAGTTTAGAATCTTGCATCTTAGGGCATGTGTCTAATTGTTTCATTTTTCGTTACTGTTGAAGAATGCAGGAGCAAAGATACATTTGTATCGCATGTAGCTTAGGAAACACACTTATATGATTAACTGATCGAGTGTTATTTAGCTATATCATGAACACACGCACTAAAATGAATTAAGGGCTTGTCCTATAAACAAAATAAGGTGGGGAAGTTAATACCCTTCCTTACGCCGAAAACCATCTCCTCACTTACTAACCTAATCCTATCTAAAACTGAGTAGACGTTGGCTCTAGGGTGATCTTGGGCTCATTAGAAGATTGACCTAAGGGAAAAGTTGTTAGAGTTTGACTCAGGTCAAATCAGTATCAAAGGTTGGGGATTGAGAGGCGAAACCTCGAAGAACAATGGTTTGGCAAAATTAGGCCCATTGCTTAGGCACAAATGCCTCCCACTAATCTTACCCCTACCTGGCCGATTAACTAATGGTCAGATTATTGCAATATATCTCCCATGGACAGTCTAAACAGTTAGAAGTCGTCTAGGTCTAAGGTCTGCCTAACTTAGATAAGATTTTTTTTTTGTTTGTTTATTTGATTGTTTATTTTTGTTTTTGATATCTTTGTTATATGGATTACAATTACAATTACTCCAATGCATATAATGATCCATACTTCACCCTCACCTCTTTTAACTCAGACATTACCAACCTGACATTTCATAAACCAAGTATGTTAGATTGGTCTTATCCGAATTAATATATGGCCCAGTCTCAGTATTATGAATAAGATTGGAATGATCATCACTTTTCACCGAATCAGTGGGGATACCACTCCCCGAGTCTTATGGTCAACCATCTTACCAATAACCAACTTCATATACTTCTTATCAAGATCAACTTATAGAAGAAAAATCTAAATTAGAAAAGAATTTAGAAGCCTTCCTTGAATCTGGACGATAAATCCAAGATATGAAAGACTCACAATCCCATCAAAATTTTCAAATCCAAGACCCTTACTCTATTTTTCAAGTCCCACAACAATAAAAAGAACCTACTGACTTAGAAAAGAGTATGGAATTCAGATCAAGTTCCAAAATGATTGTATTCAATCCCAAAAGGAGTGTCTCCAACCTATTTGTAACACCCTGCTCTCGGCATACATACTTAGATACGTGTTTTAATTTTTTGATCATATTTTTTGATTTAGTTTCCATATTTATTTTTGTTTTGTGATTATTTATGCGATTATTTTACATTAGATCCGGATTTGTGGACTCGGAGTTAGTCCTAGTCTGAACTGGGGACCTGATCCTAGTATATTACTCAATTTATCTTTTTGATAGTCAGATTTGATCGATTTCAGTTTCAAACATCATTTTTCAATATTCTCGATTTTCTGATTTTTTAGAATTTTTTCGAATTAATTTATAAAATCTTCAAAATCGGTGTCGACCGTATCACTAGTCGTTTCCAGGATTTTGAATCTACAATCAGAGTTGAATTTCTGAATTCTGCTTTCACATTACTTTTTAAAATCATATTTTCTATTTTAATACATTTTTTGAGATTTTTCTGAATTTATCATAGTTTGACCATATTTTGTGTCGACCAGTATCTTCAAAAGATTTCAAGATTTTTTATTCTGAAAACAGTATTAAATTTTTGAAAACTGATTTCATGTTATTTCTCAAAATAATATTTTCCATCTCAAGGAGTTTTTGGGGATTTTTTGGAATTTATGAAAATCCGGCTGAACCAGTGTAGACCAATATCGATAGTTGATTTTAGGACTTTTAATTTGAAACTGGGATTGAATTTCTTAAATTTGATTTCATCATATACCTTAAAATAATATTTATTATTTTAGAGAATTTTTCGAGACATTTCCGAATCGGTCTAGTTTTTCGGCATTTTCGGTGTTTTTGATATTTTCCCGGATCCGGAGTATTATCTATATATTTCTTTTCTTTCTTTTTATTTCCTTCCCCATTTTTCTCATCCACTCCCTTTTTCCTCTATTTTTTTTCTTTTTTCCTTTTATTCCCCAAAAATTCACCACCACTTAACTTCTCAAAGTACCTTCCCTTTTATTTTATATTTTCCTCTTCCTTTCTCTTTTCTTTTTCTTTCTTTTTTTCTTTCTTCTTTCCCAGCCGCAACCAGCGATAGAGCTCCTCCTCCTCCTCCTCTCTTTCTCCTCTAAAATTCTCTCTCTCCTCCCTAATCTCTCAATTTTTCTCTCAAATCCCACCCTCCATCTCTTCCTCTCTCCTCTCCACCCTCCAATTCCATCTCTCCCTCTCTATTTCCCACTCTCTCCCCTACTCTCCAACTGGTGCCGACTCCTCCTTCGGCGAGCCACCTAGGCCGGTGGTTCTTCCTCTCCTTCAACTTTTTCTACCATCTTCTTCATCTTCAACATCTTCACCTCCAACACCATCATCATCAAAACAACCTACCACCTCCTTCCTCCTCCTAGAGCTGGCTAGCGGCCACTCCTGGCCTCCTGCGCCGGCGGCGACCGGCGCCGGTCCATTTGCGCGGCCAGGGCGCACAGCCAGGGCCTCTGGCTCTGGCTATGTGGGCAACAGGGGGCAACACCCCCCCTCTTCCTCTCCCTGTTCTCTTTCACTCCCTCTCTCTGTTCCTCTCTCTCTTTCTCTCTCCTGTCTCTTACACACACTCTCTCTCCTATTTCTCACTCTCTCTAGAATCTTTTCTCTTTACTCCCTTTCTCCTTCTCTCTCTAGCTCCCTATTTCTCTCTAGACTTTTCTCTCTCTAGCTCTTTCTTTCTCTCTAGACCTTTCACTCTATAGCTCTTCTCTCTCTCTCATTCTCTCTCTAATATATATATTTTTAAATCAAATATTGGTGGCGTGCATGTGTTTTGAGACTCTGAGACTTCGCGACTTTTCTGAAGATTTAGGCGAGTGTCCTCGCCTCATTTTGGGTTTCCCTGCTTTGACTCGCCTCATTTTGGGTTTCCCTACTTGACGGGTTGACTATGTATTTTATTTAATATTTGATTTGTATTTTATATTGGATTGTGCCCTTATATTTGTGTGTGGTCGAGTGCCTAGTATTTTACATGTCCTATGTTTGTGATGAATGCTTGTACTAGTATAGTTTCATTCCTGTACAAATGCTATGCCTGTGATATTGTCTATTACCACTTTATTATGTGCGTATGATAGACACTAACACTTCTGCAAATACTATACCTAGCCTTCGAGTTGCGTTCAACCTCCAGGGTTTTTATACCAAACCTCCGGGTTTTATACCAAACCTTCGGGTTGCGTTTAGCCTGAGGGCTCTCTACACTCAGTCTCCGGGCTTCATCACTCCACGGTAGCCTAGATATTCTCACGTTTATATGCATGCTCATGTGGTACTAACATCTCAGGCAAGTACCCTTGTACGGACTCTGGGTTTCTGCCTACTGCTGGGTTAGCTACCCAATTGTTTTTAGGCCTGTACTTTTATGGGTTTCGTGGTAGCTACCGGAGTGCACCTAGACCCCGAGCGTACTCTAGCCCTCAGGTTCTCTCATCCACTTTCTCGAAAGAGGAGTGCACTTAGACCGTCAGGTCTCTCATGCTCCGCCTTATGGGCATGCTTAGCGCTCAGCGCTTTACCACTAGATTCGTTTAGGCAAAACTTTGCCAGATTTTAGACTCGCCTTTTAAGCCGAGTCATTCCAGTAACTCTGTCAAGTGCTCTAATGACTAAACAATGTTTGTTGTCCACGCCTCTAGCACTGCTTAAGCTCTGCTTGATTGTACTTGACTGTTATGCTATCACTTAACATGTTATTTCTTGATGTGCTAACATTTGTCGTACTATTACCTGACATCTACATGCTATTTCCTTACATCTGTCTCTATCACTTGACAACTGATGTGTTATCACCTGACATGCTATTACTTAACACCTGCCTCCTATTATGGTATCACTTATCACCTGCCACCTACCTGATCACTTATCATCTTAATATTAATACCTGATACCTGTCATGTTTAACTCTTGACTTATGATTATCACAGTACAGGAATATAGTACCTGATCTCCTCATAAGTACTCATGTTATGCAACTACTCCTGTTATGCATGTATTCTTGTTACTCCTGAACATGTTATGTTCCTGCTCAATCTCGTAATCTGATAAGTATGCTTAATAAGCTATAAAAATGACAACTTACACTGGGAATGGGGGAACTGATGAATGCCGATATGATTCCTTACTTATAGTGGTGGAGTATTAAAATGACGATTCGTGTTGGGTGCTTTTAGGCACCCGAAGATGCGTATTTGGGTGATTTTAGGCACCCGTAGTCTGTGTCCCGAGCAGACAGAAACCACTATATATATGAACTATCAGTTCTTCATCAACTTCCAATAAACAATCTCGACTTACTTATATATGGATGTTTGTGTGTTGAGAAGTGCACTAGGTGTACTAGTTTTGTCACAATTGCTTTCATTGGATTTTACTTCATATTTTCAATTTTATTACTTATTATTATATTTTTAGTTTACCACCGGTGTACTACTCCTCTGGTTTCCTGCTTGATATTGTTCATGTTCCACTGTACTTATCCTCCTGACTAGATCACTCCTCGTATTATACTGATTACTGGTTATCACTCATTGCTTGATGTCTCATTAATGTCTAGCGGGCCTATACTCACGACACTATTTTCAATGCATGTCTTTTAACTCAGATTTATTGATACACGTGTGCTTATTCCTACATGTCACTTGGCATTCACTAAACACTCGTTGGGGAGTTCTGACTCCCCTAGATCCTCATGTGCAGATCCCAGAGTTTAGAGCTTGTGGATTTTCCTAGTTGTTGATTAGAGATGCGCACTGGAAGCGTGGATCATCAGTACACCATCTGAGGCCCTATTCTTCGAGGCCCCCTGCTCGTCTCTCGAGTTTTCATTCTATAACTCGAGAGCACCCTTTGTATTATTCATACTTGTATATCTCTTTTTATTCTTACATTTGCTCGTAACGATGATGTAATATTCTTGTAATATTGTGTCACATCTGATAAAACTTTGTAATTGTACTCATATATTGAAATGTATACTGCATCACGTAATTTTGTACTCTGATTCTTACCTGTACTGATGCTTAGCGTATATATGTGAGGATATCTTTGACCTACATATATACATCGCAGTAACGTCTCCGTACCCGCAGGATTGGGGCGTTATACTATTGATAGGCTAGAAGCAAAACTGAGTCATCTAATCAAAATAATTAGTGATACAAAAGAGACAACTCTACATAATACATTATTGACCATTCCTGATTCCCCTAGCGATATTGATTGGAACCAAGAATCATAGTATCTTGAAAACTTTAATCAAGATTCAATTCCACCACAATATCTTGAATTTGACCAATATGAAACTTTGGATAAATTGGTAAATTTTCACTTCAAAGAAATTGAACTTGATTTTGAATGTGACCTTGATCCCAACTTTGTGATTCAGTTTCAATTTTTGAATCTATGTTGATTCCAGTATCTTTACCCGATTTGGAACCAATTTCTGAGCCAAGATTGATTCCTGTACCCATAAATCTTGAAATTGAGCTATCTATTTTGGATAGTCACATTTCATTGATAGAAAAAGAATGTGAAATTTAATTCTTTGATTTGAACTCAACTCTTGAACTGAAACCGATTCTTGAAACTAAACTTGATTTGAGTCAAATACTCAAGTCAGTGTTGGTTCCCGTTCCTTTCATCGCAGAGCCCAAATAATCTATTCCACAAAATAACATTCTATTGTTGGACCAAGGAATAGACAATAGTGACTCTGAGATGATATTCCAAGATTGGTCATATAAAAGGTATAATTTTTATGATAGGATCTTGCATAATATTATTCATATTGATTGTAATTATGTAAATAGAAAAGAGGTCATAAAAAGTGGGTTTCGTAAATCACCATATTATCTTGATTAGGCAGCAACACTTAGCCCAATGCGACCACCACCGGAACCACTACATTGAGGTAACATTTTTTCTTTTTTTCTTATTTTTCATACATATATGCATTCATTCATACATTGAGGACAATGCATGAGATAGGTGTGGAAGAGGGTTCTAACATAGCATAGGTTTTCTTTAATTTATATAAAAAAAAGAAAAATATAATATTTTCTTTGGAAACAATATTTTTGACTTATTCTTTATAAGAAATTAAGTTAATTTAAGGAATAGGAGAATCATAATTAGAATTTCTTATACTTAGTCAAATAAGATTATTTGTTTGATTTCTATGGCTAGAAAGAAACACTGGAAAAGTAATTAAGTCTTGATTTTTACCTTGATAAGATATGCATACTGATCGGTCATCGATATTGCATATATATTTTTATATTCCCATATTTATTATCTAATAAATCCTGTTATTTAGTCTTACTTTATTTAATAATGTGCAGGCCTATTACTAATAGAGGTGAAAAAGAAATGAGCCCAAAAGCCCACTTTAATTTTGATTTAATTAAATTTAAATCAGAATTTAAGATGGAGACAAATATTCATGAGGATAGAGGGGATTCTAGCTGAAGATCAATGCATATTAGGAAGTATTACATCAAATAAAATCAATTAATTCAGTTTTATATGAATCCAAATTGGTTAGCTTGAGGATCACTGAAGATTAGATCAAAATTGGCGACCAAATAGAAAATCCAATTGGACCAAAGGATATAACATTAAAAGGGAGATCTCTGCTCCCTGGATGTGGCCACATGGCCATAACCACGCCGAGAAAATGCGGCCAAAGCCACGTTTCCACAGCCATTTGGTTAAGACACAGGGAGCGTTTTGTTCCCCTATCTTTTCTCACTCTCACCTCTCCATTTCACCTATAAATACTACATTGTTTAGAGGAAAAAGGGGACGATCAAACAGAGAGTAGAAGTTAGGCTATTTTGTAGTTTGTAACTTAAGTTTTTTGTTTCCTTTTATGTAATTTTTGTTTTATTTTTACAACTGAGAGGAGAGGAGAGGAGAGGAGAGGAGAGTTTCATGGAGGAATGAGAACAAAACTTGTACTGAGTGTGACACTGGAGTAAGTAAGTCTTTTCTTTCATTGTTATTTGAATCAAATCGAAGTTTCTTTTCTTCTTTACTCTTGTTTTTGTTTGCTTTCCTCTTCTGTGTTTGTGAATCCAAATGACTCCGATAGCCTCAAAGTTGCCTTGCCCTTGCAAGTGTCGTGATGGCTATGGTGATGGATAGCTATTCCTATGGTAGTATAG
>JAVJIF010002973.1:0-285522 GCA_038442645.1 Agave tequilana
GCTTCACTCTCTTCTACCAAAGCTTCTATATTTGAAGCTAGATTTGAAGCACACTCTGGTGCTAACATGAAATTACTTCGTTCAAAGAAAAAGGAGTGTTTTCATAGTACTAAAGCATCAGGTGCTGAGATAGCTTCGCTCCGCAGTGAAGCTGTCTTATCTTCGCGCCAGGCCAAGATCAGTGTCCAAGTCTAAGTTTTAGAGCTAGCTTTAGACTTTTTATCCCATCAAGGCTAATATCCAGCCTCTTTGAGTATCCGTGTTGGATAAAATTATGTCTGGCCAAAATAGACTTACGGGAATTTCTGAGCAACACGCGAAAATCCCAACCTGAAGAGTAGGTTCACATCTCGCCGTCTCAGTGCGGACAAGCAGGGTGTCAATTTATGACCATACACTCCGCTAGCTGTTGTTTGGGGCCATCCCCATAACACCTCCTAACAAACCATCAGTATTTGACCAATTGTCAGCCAGGACCTCTAAAGGTCTAAGTTTAGGAGGAAGAGGAAAGCCAAAAGCCTCACTTTGCTACAGCTTTTGCCAACATGACGGGCAGAGGAAGGTATCGAGGCGATCCCAAAGAGAAAGATAGGGGCTTTCACGCTCCTTCAGTTAGTTCTTCAGATCCTGACTATAGCCCAGACTTAAGTCAGGTTCTAATTGACCAGAAGGTGTCTTCCGAGATACCCGCTTCATGGTAGCAATACCCAACACTATGAATAACCCTCCTCTTCCATCGAGGCTATATCGCCAGAACTATGAAAGCAACTTCTAGTGGTCAGATGATGAAGAAGAAGCCAACGGCTATGCTTCCTCTGCCTCAGTTAGCTCAGAGCAAATAGGGATTGTGTCGGTCAACATGGCCGAGAATAACCATATAATGATCTCCGCTGGTGTATGGAGGCTCAAGAACAAACTTTGAGAGCTCAGTAAGCAACTCTGAAAAACGTCCAGCAATATTAGGAAAGCTCCTAAACAAATAAAACAATGATGAACCACTGGTAGCAATCATGAGGAAGAGGAGAACCCCAACATGAACCCCAGACTGAAAGTCAAAGGAAGTTCTGTTGTAACCCTCGGTTTCCCGATATACGCATGTCAATACTAGTATCTGATATTGATTTAATCATCTTGGTAGACAAATTGAGGCCATTGCAGCTCAAGATATTATTTTCTATTATTTTGAATTTTTCTGAATTTTAGAATTTTTTTTGAAAATTATTGGAGAAGAATCTCAATTCGGGTCGATCGGTGCCATAGGCAGACTCTGAAATTTTTAATTAACAATTGGGGATGAATTTTAGAAATTTGACTCCACAATAATATTCAGGATAATATCTTCTATTTTTGAGAATTTTTGAGGATTTGTCTGAATTAATAAAGTTTAATCCAATAAAATAATTTTAAATGTTTAATCAAAAAGGAAAAAAATAAATAAAAAAAATAAAATTAGAAAAAACCAGCATATACATATATAACAGGTTTCGAACCCCAGGTGTCCCATGTCAGAATTGAATGCACAGATGCACACACCACTGGCCACTTTGGCTTTTTTATTATAAAAAGGGTAGCCATTTTATTCAATCCTTCTTTCCATTACCCTTTATAAACAAACTTCGTTGTTTGTTTGTTCTCTCAGATTCGAACCCAAGACCACAACCCCCATATCCTAATGTCCAGACCACAATGCCTTTGGCGTATGACTGTAGACGTGCTCATAAATTATTCAACTATCACTTACTCTTCCACCTTCTTCTCCACTAACACACGTTCTCCACCATTTGCTGCACCCAACTTCCACCACATTTTCTCCAACTGTTTCCCCCCTCTCGTGCCCCCACACCTCCTCTCTTTCCCCCACTCGCACAGGTTCACATTCTCCACCTCTTTCTCTGTCACATATATTACACACACATTCTCTTTCTCTCACTCTCTTTCTTCTTCTCTCATACGCATCATGGCTAACCTCCCCAAGCTCGATAGCACAACCAGCCGCCAATAGCAGCACCACCAAGCCCGCGTGCTCTCCAACTCAGGCCACACACCCCTTCATGGTACTTTCCTCTCTCTGACGGAGCCGATCCCCATTGTACACCCCTTGGCCGATCTGGGGTCTGCACCAATGGCCACTCAAATCCCCGGCTCGTTCACCTCTTCGGCGAGTTCCACTTGGTCGCATCCTTCTTCTCCATGCAAGCCTCTGGAGCCACCCCGCTGCCAACCACCCTCCTTGCCATGTACTTCATCGTCAGAGCCTATGTGCACCCACTCCACCCTCCAGCACGTGGGTCATTTCCCAACTCCTTACTCTTCTCCCTATGCGCAACCCATCCACTGTGCCCCATCTCTGAGACACGACAGCTGAGCATGGTCAAGCATGGCTGTCTCCCATCCTCCAGCACGCAGCAGCCAACTGTGCTCCGCTTCCTCCTTTTCGAACCACGGCTTGCCGGGCTATCCATCTTCATCGTCGGAGCCCGCAAATGTTGTCATCCTCTCATCGGATGGCATAGATCTCCTTCGCGAGATCTGCATGAGCCTGCCATTGATGGGCGTCACCCTTGCGATGGTACCTTCTCTCCCAAGACTCTGAGGTGCTAGAGAAGACTCAGACTGAAGGGAAGCATTCTGGGTAAGTTACTTTGCATTGTCGTCGATTTTAGTTATTGTTTGCATTTCATCGAACATGTAACATGCACTAGTTTAATCACTATTTCACCATAATAATCTTATTTTAAATTTGTAATAAAAATTATATGGACACCAAAGACTTGTCTACTAATTATCATAATTTTTAATTGATTTTAAAATTTTAGTATAATAAAAAAGGGAGTTTTGTGCTCTGCTCTCAGCCTCTGGCCAAGAGCAACAGCTGTTGCTCTCGGCCAGGTCCAGGCCGAGACTGGCTAGGCCAGCTAGACCTGGATCAAGGTCTGGCCAAGCCTGGTCTGGTTAGGTGCTAGACCCGAGTTCGGGTCTATTTTACAGACCCAACCCGGCCCCATATAAAAAAAAGAAAAAGAAAAAGAAAAAGAAAAGAAAAAGAAAAAGAAATAATAAATAAAAATAGGTAGAATTACTGTAGCATTTTACTATAGTAAACTCACAGTCAAACCCATTACTGTAGCAACAGACCCGTTACAGTAGCAACAGACCGTTAAGCTTTTTATTATTTATTTTTATTTTTAGATTAATTTTAATTCAGAAAATTTCAAAAATTCACAGAAAATTTCAAAAAATTCACAGAAAATCACAAACTAAAATTGAAACTCTGTAAAATTATTTGAGATAATATTACTAATAATAACATGAAATTAATATTTTTATAATTACTATTCAATGATAATTTATTTAAAATGACCATAAATTTCTAAATAGTACAAAAAATATTAATTCATAGTTCAGTAATATGTAAACATTATACATCAATTTATTAGTTTATGCATGTGTTTTATCATAAAAGAATATTTTTAAAATGGTTGCTAAAAGTCAGAAATTGAATTATTTGAAAATATAACCAACCAAAATTATAATATATAGTAAAAAATACATTATCACTTAACTTATCACCAGCACAACTTTGCATTTGTCAGTTATCTCCTGCACTACCTTGCATTTATCTAACATCGCTTGCAACTTTATATTTGTCACTTGTTATTGTCACTGGTTACATTGTCTCGTGATCTTGATACACATTATATTTACTATCTGTCACTGATATTTTTAGTACCGATTTTTTGATCCTTTAACCCTGAGTAACACACTTTTTGCATTTACATTTATTAATAAAAGTAACCAAGTCGGGGTTATTGGGGGAGACTGTAGCAGGAAAAATCCAGGGAGGTATGCTTGGAAGGGCGATCCCTTGTAGGTTTGGATGCCACACGTGATCTTAATCTCTCTTTTATTGTTCTTTTTCCTTCGTGTACTCTTGCTAGTCCGCTTCTGACGGACTTTTATATTATTTTTTAGTATTTAGATCAAGAAGCCGGTATAGAGAGCTGTTCGTAGATCATGTTCTGATTCCGCTGTTCTTCGGTGAGTTCAGTTTTCTTTCTTGACTTGTCTTATTCAGATATAATGGATGATATTATTTATGATTTAATTTTTCATATATGTTTTTATCCCTGCGCTTGGTTGTATGTGCATATATGTGTGCTATCCTGCTTGTTATGACAGCCTAAGGTACTTATGGAAGAGATTTCACTCTTCGTGAGTATCTGCTGGCCATCGTCACGTACCCGTATTTTGTATTTTAGGAAGTAGGGCATGACATGGTTTTTTGGTATCAGAGCCAGATTAGTTTATATGTCATAATGCAACCATGCCACATATATGATAATTATCCACGAAATTATCTGAGTAAACAGTCATTGACTCCCTTCTCTGACTCCATATTTGTACAATCGATCCCGAAAATCCTTGAACCGTCACGCTGATGTGACTCTTCCATCCATGTAGTCTTCATACCTAATCTGTCCCACTTGGTCATGTCTGGTTAGACTATTCTTGGTTTAAATTGATGATAGATATATTGAGGATTTAACTTTATTATTTGGACGAAGAAGAATAATTGAGAAGATCTTTATCGAATTATCTGGCAATTAATTTTATAAGGAATTTTTGATCTAAAACTTTTTGAGATACATGTCTACAAGGATTCGTAGTAAGATGGTGGACTTAAGATAATAATCATGCCTGGATAAAATAATGATTAGATTACATCAATATGTATTGAATTTGGGGATATAGATCTTGGAGTGATAATCAGATCAATAAATGGAGTCATTGCCTTGGGTGAAATATGACTATACCTTGGATCAGATTGCTTGGATTTAGTTTTTAAAAGTTAGAATCTTGAAGTTTTCAGATCTAAGTAACATTTTAAGAATATCTATCTTAGTTTGAGATTTTTTGAGTTAATCCTATGACTCTTAAGAACATTGTAATTGGAATACCTTGATAATTTTGTGATCTTCTGTTTGAGAATCATAGATGAAAAGGAGATAGATATATGGATCTTTATGAAGATCAATGAATTTAAAACTCAACATTGAGGATCTGAAGCAGGAATATTGAAGTAAGATTATAAGGATCAATTTGAAAGATATATTGTGGGATTGAGACAAGATCTAATTGATATCATTGCACATTTTTTCAAGGACTTATAATTACTAATTGTTGATATTTGATCTTAAAAATTTTCATTAGCGCTGCTACTTGAACTAATGGTTTTTATAGTGACAGTGAGATCTGAGGCTAGTGTTACTATGATACTGTGGACCTGTATAAACATGTACTCGAGGATTTGAGATTATTTGGGATCTTAAATGATTTTTAAGAAATAAAAACCAGATGCGATTATTATTTGAGCAATATATGGCGATCTCAGAGATAATCTAAATTTGGAGTGATGTTACAAGAAAGGTAACATAATGGAGATATCTGAATTCTTGTTCGATGTGATCATGGTGAAAAATTAGTGGAGTATGTTTACTGGTAGACCTTAAGAATCTGATCTATAAAAAGTGAGAGTAATCTTACCAGATGAACATGACTATAGTAGATCAAATGATGAAAATGATATTAAGGATGATCGATTAAGAACTCTAGAAAGTCAGTTTGATCACCGGACTTATGGTGATACTCTTGACAGATGAATATGTTGGATCATGACTCATGGTTTACTTGGCATTGGGTTATATCATATTGATATGACTATGGATCTGAGACAATCCTAACTCACACAGATGCAGCTTCGATTCATATGTCGATGCCTGGCTGAATTTCGAGGACAAATTCTTTTTATAAGGTGTGTAGGATTGTAACCTCGGTTCCCGGTATATGTATGTCAATACTGGTATCTAATATTGATTTAATCATCCTGGTAGTCGGATTGAGGCTATTTCAACTCAAGATATTATTTTTTCCATTATTTTGATTTTTTTCTAAATTTTTGAATTTTTTTGGAAATTATTGGAGAAGAATCTCAATTCGGGGTCGATCGGTGCCATAGGCTGACTCTAAGATTTTTAATTAACAATTGGCGATGAATTTTAGAAATCTGACTTCACAATAATGTTCAAGATGACATCTTCTAATGTTTAGAGTTTTTGAGGATTTGTCTGAATTAATAGAGTTTAATCCAATAAAATAATGTTTAAATGTTTATTCAAAAAGGAAAAAAAAAATAAAAATAAAATAAAATAAAAATTAGAAAAAAAACCTAGCATATACATATATAACAAATTTTGAACCCCAGGTGCCCCACGTCTGAATTGAATGCACAGATGCACACACCACATGACCACTTTGGCTTTTTGTTATAAAATGGTAGTCATTTTATTCAAACCTTCTTTCTTTACCCTTTATAAACCAAACTTCGTTGATTGTTTGTTCTCTCAGATTCGAACCCAAGGCCAACAACCCCATATCCTAACGTCCAGACCACAATGCCACTTTGGGGTATGATTATAAAGAAGCTCATAAATTTTTCAACTATTACTTACTATTCCACCTTCTTCCCCCTAATACATGTTCTCCACCATTTGCTGCACCCAACTTCCACCACTTTTCCTCCAACTGTATCACCTACTCTCGTGCCCCTACGCCTCCTCTCTTCCCCCCCTCAAGCACACTCATGTTCTCCACCTCTCTCTCTGTCACATATATATATTAAACACACATACACACATTCTCTCTCTCTCTCTCTCTCTCTCACTCTCTTTCTTCTTCTCTCCTACACATCATGGCCAACATTCCCAAGCTCGATTGCACACCAGGGCCAACAACAGCACCACCAAGCCCGCACGCTCCTCTCCAGCTCAGGCCAGGCACCCCTTCATGGTACTTTCCTATCTCCGCCGGAGTCGAACCCACTGTACACCTCTTGCCGAGCTGGGGTCTGTTACAATGGCCATTCAAATCCTTGGCTCGTTCACCTCTTCGGTGAGTTCCACTTGGCCACCTCCTTCTTCTCCATGCAAGCCTCTGGAGCAACCCCACTGCCAACCGCCCCTCCTTGCCGTGCACTTCATCGTCAGAGCCTATGTGCACCCACTCCACCCTCCTGCACGTGGGCCATTTTCCAACTCCTTACTCTTCTCCCCATGCGCAACCCATCCACTATGCCCCATATCCGAGCCACGACAACCGAGCATGGCCAAGCATGGCTGTCTTCCATCCTCGAGCGTGTAGCAGCCCACCGTGCTTCGCTTCCTACTTTTCGAACCATGGCTTGCTGGGCTATCCATCTTCATCGTCGGAGCCCGCAAATGTTGCCATCCTCTCACCGGATAGCCACAAATCTCCTTCACGAGATCTGCATGAGCTTGTCGTTGATGGGTGTCACCCGTTGCGTGAGCATTGGTATCTTCTCTCCCAAGACTCTGAGGTGCTGGAAGAAGAGTCAGACTTAAGGAAAGCGTTGAGGGTAAGTTACTTTGCATTGTCGTCGATTTTAGCTATGGTTGCCATTTCATCGAATATGTAACATGCATAGTTTAATCACTATATCACCTTAATAAACTTATTCTAAAATTGTAATAAATTATATATGGACACCTAAGACTTGTCTACTAATTGTCAATAATTTTTAATTGATTTTAGAAATTTAGTATAATAAAAAAGTGAGTTTTGTGCTCTGCTCTCGGCCAAGTCCAGGCCGAGACTGGCCAGGTCTGGCCAAGCCTGGTCTGGTCAGGTGCTAGACCCAGGTTCGGGTCTGTCTTACAGACCCAACCCGCCCCATATTAAAAAAAAAGAGAAAGAGAAAGAGAAAAAGAAAAAGAAAGAAAAAAGAAAAAGAAAAGAAAATAAATAAATAAATAATAAAAATAGGTTTAAAATTACTGTAGCATATTACTATAGTGAACTCAGACCCAACCCATTACTGTAGCAACAGACCCGTTAAGCTTGTTATTTATTTTTATTGATTTTTTAGGTTTATTTTAATTCAGAAAATTCTAGAAAATTCACAGAAAATCACAAACTAAATTTGAAACTCTGTAAAATTATTTTGAGATAATATTACTTAGAATAACATGAAATTAAATATTTTTGTAATTACTATTTAATGATAATTTATTTAAAAATGACCAATAAATTTCTAAATAGCACAAAAAATATAAAATTCATAATTCAGTAATATGTAAACATTATACATCAATTTATTAGTCTATGCATGTGTTTTATCATAAAGAATATTTTTAAATTGTTGCTAAAAGTCAAAAATTGAATTATTTGAAAATATAACCAACCAAAATTATAATAAATAGTAAAAATTACTTTCTCATTAACCTTATCACTGAATAAGAACATGTCAAGTCCTCTAATTAATCACCAATATTTAGGCAGCGAATTATACCTAGAGCCAGTTGCAGTTACGAGAGTTCAGATTCTAATGACATCAGGCAAGTGTACACGATTCTCCTCTCGCTGACTTTCATCTTGATCTTAATTCTGCCTCTTAATTATAAATCATGGTTATTATATCGCATGATCATCAACACTATCCTGTGATCATATTTGCATATCAGCTTTTCTCTTTCAATTATATAACTAATTATTCTTGTATTCTTGATATTATTACCTGTACCGTCTCGTAATCATGTTACATTGCCTTACATATCGTATTTGCATCTCGTTCCTGTACATACTGCATTCAACTTAAAGTTTCATGATTACTTGTATGTAATAGACTGATGTATTAGCAATGAAATTTATACTGATCATGACAAATACTTTGATCCAGATCTTGAGGATAACTGGATAATAATGAAGAAGATTGATAGTTAAAGTTGTATATCAATTGATATTGTGATCCCGATATTACTGAAAATTAATGGAATAAATTAACTTTTATAGTTTGAGAAATTATTCCAGGATACTTGTTGGATTATGGACATGTGATCGAGACTAACTTATTATGACCTTTAGATTACATGTCACTGACATCACTTGCACTACTTTACATGTATTTTGTATCACCTGCTGATTGGTTTCTAATGTTGCATATTTAATGTTACATTTCCATACTTATTTTAGAATAAAAGCCTGCATTGTCCTAATTATTTGTCTAATTTATTTGCAGGCCCAATCCTTAAGAAGATGAAGAGAATTGAGCCCAAAAGCCCACCAGAATTCTGAATTAAATCAGAGTTAATTCGTACACATAAAATCAGGGCAAAAATCAAGGGGTTGAAACCGGTTGAGAAGAATCCTCTCAGAATCGATCGGTTAAAGCCAAGAATCCAAGGCCATTTCGTCAGAATCTGGAGCTCAAACGACAAAACCAATAAAGGATAAAGCCAGAAGAAATCCCCGGGGAGACCCACCAACAGGGTGTGGCCACCTGGCCACACCCTGGCCGCGGAAACGCGGCTTGGGCCGCGTTTTCGCGGCAATCTTGGGGAGTTAGGGGGAGCGTGAACTCCCCCGACCTCCCCGGGATTCTGGTTGTTGGGTTTATGCATATAAAAGGCCATTATCTGCGCTGAAAATTGGACGTGAAGGCAGATTAGGATTTAGCCTAGTTTTTCATTTCTTAGTTTAGGTTTTTGCTTTTCTTTTTCATGTAATTTAGTTTTCATTTATGTAATTCTGAGGAGATCAACTTTCATCGAAGAACAAGACTGAAGCTTGAGCTAAAAGTGACAATTGGTGTAAGGTTTTATTTCTTTTCTTTGATTGTTATGAAATCAAATCAATGTTATTTCCTTGTATGTTCTTTTTAGTTCTCTTCTTCTTTTCTATTTTACCTTTCTTTTTGGTACAACTGTCTTCCAAGTGAGTCTAAAAGCATCGAAGAGCCTTGCCTTTGCGAGTGCCACCGATAGCTCATGACGATGGAATTGTGAGTCTCTCCGTATCATTTCATGCTTGCGTATCTTGATGATGTAATGTGGAAGAGACCAACACTCGACTCTTATGGGCTATGCGCTGAATGCCTCCACTTCAAGGTAAAATCGTTGCTGAAAACTCGAGGTAAGCTTTTGACGAAAAGAAGGTAAGCAATTGTTTTTATTTCTTTTCTTTATTTCTGTAAATTAAATCACAAATATCACTTCTTCTAAATCGTTTTCATTCTTCTTTCCACTTCATTTGTACATTGACGCTTTCTTTTGTTTTCTGATTTTTCACCTTCTTCATCTTTCACTTTCTTCTTAACTTTAACCATTAACTTTCTTTTTCTTTTTTTCATAACATAAAACAGAGAAGAACTTTCGCTTATTTTCTTAAACGATTTCAATAAAGAACTGTAACGCTTCCATCGCAATCCCTCCTTGTGGATCACGACCCGCATAGCCACTTGCTATAGCGGAAGAATTGAGCACTTGCACATATTCTTTCTTAGGTTCTATAATCTCGTATTTTGTGTGCAGGTTTAGCATCAATAAAATTTTGGCGCCGTTGCCGGGGAAGGTAAAACGATTTTTATTGAAATCTGAATTTTTATTGCAAATTTTTTAGAACTAAACGAATTTTCTTCTCTGTTGCAGGTTATAGGCAATAAAAGCAGGAAATTAATATTGCAGTGACATACAAGTGGTATTGGGCCTCTGCTCTAGAAAGCAGAGACCCATTGCCCTCTGAATTGCCGCGTTTTCACGGCAAAAGCTGCGGATCCGCGGCAAGGAAGAGCTGACTACTAACAGGTTTTTGCAGGGCTGCTAGCTTTGCAAATTCTAGTTTGCTGCAATTATTTATTTCTATATGCCATCACAAAAACTTGCTAATAATCAACAGTAAAAAGTTTGTTGCAAAAGTTAAAAATTGATTAGACGTTTGCATTTTAGGCACGCGTCTTTTCAATTCATTTATATTTACTGTTGAAGAGTGCTGGAGCAAGGTACGTCTGCATTGCATGTAACATAGGACTCACTTCTTGGTTGATTTATATCGCTTTGAGTGACTCTTACATATCTTGTACACTTGCACAAATTGATCTTAAGGGCACTAACCCATTAACAAGATAAGGTGGGGATTTGATCACCCTTCCTTAGCCCAAAAATCACATTCCAAGCACTCACTAACCCAAGCCTAACTAAAATTGAGTAGACGTTGGCCCTAGGATATCTCGGACTCAATTAGGAGATTATCCTAAGGGAGAAAAATGTTGGAATCTAACTCCTGCAAAATCAGTGTCTAGGAAAGGGATTGAGGGCCGAAAGCCCGAAGGTTGGTGGTTATTTAATTAAGGAACATTTTTGACGGAAACCTCCCACCAACCTTGCCCTGACCTGGCTGATTAGCTTGTGGTTAAAGTCTACATTAGACCTCCCGTGGACAGTCTAACCAGTTAGGAGTCGTCTAGGTCTAGGTCTACCCTAACGTAAGCTAGAATTTTTTTCTTTTTTGTTTGTTTATTTGTTTGTTTTTTTTGTTTGTATTCTATTGTGTCATATGGACAATAATAATAATTTTTCAATTACAATAATAATCCATATTACACACCGACTTCATTTTCGGATATTACCAACCCGGCATATCATAACTTTGACCAACCTAGTGTGCCGGATTGGTCTTATCCGAATCAATATGACCCATACCCCCATCTAATAACTATAATTTCCATAATGAGTTCAACTCTTCACCGAGTCAGTGGCGATTCACCTCCCCCGAGCATAATTTCCAACCACCTTGCCCTCCTTCTCCACCCGGTCCACATTATGTTCAAGATTCATACTCAGTTCCACCCGTCCAAAATAGGAAACCATCAATTATGGAAATGAGTATGCGTGAGTCCAAACACAAATCCAAAAATCTGATGGACTCACAATTTCACTACCACTTCCAAGACAATTCTTCATCTTTTCATCAAAACAATGAACCTATCAACTATGAAAAGATGCTTGAATCCATGACTCAGGCTCAAAACACTCGTAATCGTGACATAGATATGATGGTCGAATCTCTACGTTCTCACCGTTGGACCAGTTCTGATGTCACTAACCATTCGGTTAGAGCCGAAGAGTCATGTAGTTTTGGAAATCAAGATTCCATTTTAGAACAACTATTTGAACTTGTCCAAACTCCAAATTTTGAAAAAGAGATTGATAGTTTAGCAAGTTTTCCTTTTCATGAAATTGAACTTGAAAATGAATATGATCGTGAACCCCAATTTAGTGATTCAATTCTACTTCCTGATTCGATTATGACTCCGGTATCTTCACTGATTTCGATCTTGTCCCGGAGTCAACACTGGATCCTGTACCAATTCATAATGAAAGTGAATCACCCATCTTTGAGGATCATATTGAACTTGACAAATTATACACTTTTGAAGATCCTATTGACAAATTGGCAAGTTCTCAATTTTTTGATAATGAACTCAATGAGATATGTGACCTAGATTCTCAAATCTGTGATCCAGTTCAACTTTCTGAATCAATCTTGACTCCCGTTTTGTTACCAAACTTCAGTAATATTTTAGAGTCAGTTTTGATTCCTCCACCTATCATTCCTGAACTGGAATCACCCATATTAGGTCACGTTCCATTGTTGGAAAATACATGTGGACTGGAGTTTCAACTTCTTGACTTGGACCCAATTTCTGAACCTATTTCGACTCTTGAACCTTTACTTGACTTAAGTTACCTTCCTGAGTCGGTATTAGCTCCTGTACTTCCTGAGTCCAAGTCAATCATTCTATCATTTCATACTCCTTTCTGGGACGAGGTGGTTGACAAATTTGACTCCGAAATCAATTATGGAATATGGAAATTAGATGGGGTTAAATATTTAATAAAAATCCTTCATGGATATATCTTTTTAATGGGTTATATTAAAGATAGTGCTGGTGGGTTCCTCCGAGACCCAAGAAAAGTTGATGGGCCATGTTTCGTGGACCAATCAGACCACCACCGGAACCACCACCATAAGGTAACACTTTCCTTCCCTTTCTTCTTTTTCATGCATCTATGCATTAATTCATACATTGAGGACAATGCATGAGATAGGTGTGGGGGAGGGTCTAACATAACTTTTCTTTTTCTTTAAAAAAATAAAAATAAAAAAAATTAACATTTTTTTTAAAAACTTTTTGAAAAATAGAAACAATATTTTGACTTATTTTTGTAAGAAATTAAGTTAATCTTAAGGAATGGAAAAATCCAAATTAGGATTTCTTATACTTGGTCAAAATAAGATTATTTGTTTGATTTATAGAGTTAGGGAGATAATTTCTCAAAGTAATTTAGTCTTGATCTTTACCTTGATGAAATATGCACACTTCATACACTTACACACTTAGGGTTCAAAAACAAAGATTCTTATGCCTTATAAAAAATATATATATATAAACAAATCTAATTATTGATTAGCTAGGTGCTTTGGCCTAAGAAAGCCTTAGTATTTATGCAAAAGATAATTAGATGAGTTTGAAAAAAAAAATAAGTCTAATTATTGACTAGCTAGGTGCTTTGGCCTAAGCAAGCCTTGGTATTTATGCGAAAGATGATTAGATAAGTTTGAAAAGAAAAATCCTCTGATTAAGCTGGGTCTTTGTGCCTAACAAAGCATAAGTATTCACGCCTAAAAGAGGTTCACATAATAAAATCCTTAGTTTTGTGGCCTTATTTGCTCGAGTCCTTAAGTCCTTGGGGGTGTTTTCTCACCTGGTGCCCTAAGACCGTTTGGTTTGGGAGTCATCGATTAAAGGCTCGTTACATGGGTAGATTAGAAAGCCTAATAAAACTAAGGAATAATACCACAAAAATAAAGAAAAAAATAATAACAACATATATATATAAATAATAAGGCATAAGAGTTAGAGCTAATGAGCCCTTAGTCAAAATTTTCACATTCACAAGGTGCATATGACTTAGGGTAAAGTAATAGACTAGATGAGAAGCACAATTTGACTCCTTACTTTGATTGATAACAAATTTTGAATAGAGACTAAGTTTAGGAATAAAAAAATTTGGCTTTCCTATAACTTATAGATTGCTTAGATCTTACAATCATATTTCAAATATTTTTCTCTTTCAAAATGCTTTTCGAAAATACTAACTCTTTATTTCCCTTTCTTTATGGATTTTGTGGGTGCAATCCGCTGAAAATCCTCACGAGACAAAACTCGTCCTCTAGGGGAAACCTAGAGGTTTAACGGCTTGTTGCACATGCTCAGTGCAATCGCGCGACCTGCGAAAGTGGTCTAATAATCCTTAGTATAATTTAGTTGTTTTGCTCGAGGACGAGCAAAAGATAGGTATGGGGTGTGATTGGTTTCTAATGTTGCATATTTAATGTTACATTTCCATACTTATTTAGAATAAAAGCCTGCATTGTCCTAATTATTTGTCTAATTTATTTGCAGGCCCAATCCTTAAGGAGATGAAGAGAAATGAGCCCAAAAGCCCACCAGAATTCTGAATTAAATCAGAGTTAATTCGTACACATAAAATCAGGGCAAAAATCAAGGGGTTGAAATCGGTTGAGAAGAATCCTCTCAAATCGATCGGTTAAAGCTAAGAATCCAAGGCCATTTCGTCAGAATCCGGAGCTCAAACGACAAAACCAACAAAGGATAAAGCCAGAAGAAATCCCTGGGGAGACCCACCAACAGGGTGTGGCCACCTGGCCACACCCTGGCTGCGGAAACGCGGCTTGGGCCGCGTTTCCGCGGCAATCTTGGGGAGTTAGGGGGAGCGTGAACTCCCCCGACCTCCCCGGGATTCTGGTTGTTGGGTTTATGCCTATAAAAGGCCATTATCTGCGCTGAAAATTGGACGTGAAGGCAGATTAGGATTTAGCCTAGTTTTTCATTTCTTAGTTTAGGTTTTTGCTTTTCTTTTTTATGTAATTTAGTTTTCATTTATGTAATTCTGAGGAGATCAACTTTCATCGAAGAACAAGACTGAAGCTTGGGCTAAAAGTGACAATTGGTGTAAGGTTTTATTTCTTTTCTTCGATTGTTATGAAATCAAATCAATGTTATTTCCTTGTATGTTCTTTTTAGTTCTCTTCTTCTTTTCTATTTTACCTTTCTTTTTGGTACAACTGTCTTCCAAGTGAGTCTAAAAGCATCGAAAGAGCCTTGCCTTTGCGAGTGCCACCGATAGCTCATGACGATGGAATTGTGAGTCTCTCCGTATCATTTCATGCTTGCGTATCTTGATGATGTAATGTGGAAGAGACCAACACTCGACTCTTATGGGCTATGCGCTGAATGCCTCCACTTCAAGGTAAAATCGTTGCTGAAAACTCGAGGTAAGCTTTTGACGAAAAGAAGGTAAGCAATTGTTTTTTTTCTTTTCTTTTATTTCTATAAATTAAATCACAAATATCACTTCTTCTAAATCGTTTTCATTCTTCTTTCCACTTCATTTGTACATTGTCGCTTTCTTTCATTTTCTGATTTTTCACCTTCTTCATCTTTAACTTTCTTCTTAACTTTAACCATTAACTTTATTTTTCTTTTTTACATAACATAAACAGAGAAGAACTTTCGCTTATTTTCTTAAACGATTTCAATAAAGAACTGTAACGCTTCCATCGCAATCCCTCCTTGTGGATCACGACCCGCATAGCCACTTGCTATAGCGGAAGAATTGAGCACTTGCACATATTCTTTCTTAGGTTCTATAATCTCGTATTTTGTGTGCAGGTTTAGCATCAATCAAATTTTGGCGCCGTTGCCGGGGAAGGTAAAACGGTTTTTATTGAAATCTGAATTTTTATTGCAAATTTTTTAGAACTAAACGAATTTTCTTCTCTGTTGCAGGTTACAGGGTAATAAAAGCAGGAAATTAATATTGCAGTGACATACAAGTGGTATTGGGCCTCTGCTCTAGAAAGCAGAGACCCATTGCCCTCTGAATTGCCGCGTTTCCACGGCAAAAGCCGCGGATCCGCGCCAAGGAAGAGCTGACTACTAACAGGTTTCTGCAGGGCTGCTAGCTTTGCAAATTCTAGTTTGCTACAATTATTTATTTCTTATATGCCATCACAAAAACCTGCTAATAATCAACAGTAAAAAGTTTGTTGCAAAAGTTAAAAATTGATTAGACGTTTGCATTTTAGGCACGCGTCTTTTCAATTCATTTATATTTACTGTTGAAGAGTGCTGGAGCAAGTTACGTCTGCATTGCATGTAACATAGGACTCACTTCTTGGTTGATTTATATCGCTTTGAGTGACTCTTACATATCTTGTACACTTCCACAAATTGATCTTAAGGGCACTAACCCATTAACAAGATAAGGTGGGGATTTGATCACCCTTCCTTAGCCCAAAAATCACATTCCAAGCACTCACTAACCCAAGCCTAACTAAAATTGAGTAGACGTTGGCCCTAGGGACATCTCGGACTCAATTAGGAGATTATCCTAAGGGAGAAAAACGTTGGAATCTAACTCCTGCAAAATCAGTGTCTTGGAAAGGGATTGAGGGCCGAAAGCCCGAAGGTTGGTGGTTATTTAATTAAGGAACGTCTTTGACGGAAAACCTCCCACCAACCTTGCCCTGACCTGGCTGATTAGCTTGTGGTTAAAGTCTACATTAGACCTCCCGTAGACAGTCTACCCAGTTAGGAGTCGTCTAGGTCTAGGTCTACCCTAACTTAGGCTAGAATTTTTTTCTTTTTTGTTTGTTATTTGTTTGTTTTTTTGTTTGCATTCTATTGTGTGATATGGACTATAATAATAATTTTTTCAATTACAATAATAATCCATATTACACACCGACTTCATTTTCGGATATTACCAACCCGGCATATCATAACTTTGACCAACCTACTGTGCCAGATTGGTCTTATCCAAATCAATATGACCCATACCCCCCATCTAATAACTATAATTTCCATAATGAGTTCAACTCTTCACCGAGTCAGTGGCGATTCACCTCCCCCGAGCATAATTTCCAACCACCTTGCCCTCCTTCTCCACCCGGTCCACATTATGTTCAAGATTCATACTCAGTTCCACCCGTCCAAAATAGGAAACCATCAATTATGGAAATGAGTATGCGTGAGTCAAAACACAAATCCAAAAATCTGATGGACTCACAATTTCACTACCACTTCCAAGACAATTCTTCATCTTTCCATCAAAACAATGAACCTATCAACTATGAAAAGATGCTTGAATCCATGACTCAGGCTCAAAACACTCGTAATCGTGCATTGATATGATGGTCGAATCTCTACGTTCTCACCGTTGGACCAGTTCTGATGTCACTAACCATTCTGTTAGAGCCGAAGAGTCATGTAGTTTAGGAAATCAAGATTCCATTTCAGAACAACCATTTGAACTTGCCGAAACTCTAATTTTGAAAAAGAGATTGATAGTTTAGCAAGTTTTCCTTTTCCTGAAATTGAACTTGAAAATGAATATGATCCTGAACCCTAATTTAGTGATTCAATTCTACTTCCTGATTCGATTATGACTCCGGTATCTTCACCTGATTTCGATCTTGTCCCGGAGTCAACACTGGATCCTGTACCAATTCATAATGAAATTGAATCACCCATCTTTGAGGATCATATTGAACTTGACCAATTATACACTTTTGAAGATCCTATTGACAAATTGTCAAGTTCTCAATTTTTTGATATTGAACTCAATGAGATATGTGACCTAGATTCTCAAATCTGTGATCCAGTTCAACTTTCTGAATCAATCTTGACTCCCGTTTTGTTACCAAACTTGAGTAATATTTTAGAGTCAGTTTTGATTCCTCCACCTATCATTCCTGAACTGGAATCACCCATATTAGGTCACGTTCCATTGTTGGAAAATACATGTGGACTGGAGTTTTAACTTCTTGACTTGGACCCAATTTTTGAACCTATTTCGACTCTTGAACCTTTACTTGACTTAAGTTACCTTCCTGAGTCGGTATTAGTTCCTGTACTTCCTGAGTCCAAGTCAATCATTCTATCATTTCATACTCCTTTCTGGGACGAGGTGGTTGACAAATTTGACTCCGAAATCAATTATGGAATATGGAAATTAGATGGGTTAAATATTTAATAAAAATCCTTCATGGATATATCTTTTTAATGGGTTATATTAAAGATAGTGCTGGTGGGTTCCTCCGAGACCCAAGAAAAGTTGATTGGGCCATGTTTCGTGGACCAATCAGACCACCACTGGAACCACCACCATAAGGTAACACTTTCCTTCCCTTTCTTCTTTTTCATGCATCTATGCATTAATTCATACATTGAGGACAATGCATGAGATAGGTGTGGGGGAGGGTCTAACATAACTTTTCTGTTTCTTTAAAAAAATAAAAATAAAAAAAATTAACATTTTTTTAAAAACTTTTTGAAAAATAGAAACAATATTTTGACTTATTTTTGTAAGAAATTAAGTTAATCTTAAGGAATGGAAAAATCCAAATTAGGATTTCTTATACTTGGTCAAAATAAGATTATTTGTTTGATTTATAGAGTTAGGAAGATAATTTGTCAAAGTAATTTAGTCTTGATCTTTACCTTGATGAAATATGCACACTTCATACACTTACACACTTAGGGTTCAAAAACAAAGATTCTTATGCCTTATAAAAAATATATATATATAAACAAATCTAATTATTGATTAGCTAGGTGCTTTGGCCTAAGAAAGCCTTAGTATTTATGCAAAAGATAATTAGATGAGTTTGAAAAAAAAAAAAAAACAAGTCTAATTATTGACTAGCTAGGTGCTTTGGCCTAAGCAAGCCTTGGTATTTATGCGAAAGATGATTAGATAAGTTTGAAAAGAAAAATCCTCTGATTAAGCTGGGTATTTGTGCCTAATAAAGCATAAGTATTCACGCCTAAAAGAGGTTCACATAATAAAATCCTTAGTTTTGTGGCCTTATTTGCTCGAGTCCTTAAGTCCTTGGGGGTGTTTTCTCACCTGGTGCCCTAAGACCGTTTGGTTTGGGAGTCATCGATTAAAGGCTCGTTACATGGGCAGATTAGAAAGCCTAATAAAACTAAGGAATAATACCACAAAAAAAAGAAAAAAAATAATAACAACATATATATATATATAATAATAATAAGGCATAAGAGTTAGAGCTAATGAGCCCTTAGTCAAAATTTTCACATTCACAAGGTGCATATGACTTAGGGTAAAGTAATAGACTAGATGAGAAGCACAATTTGACTCCTTACTTTGATTGATAACAAATTTTTGAATAGAGACTAAGTTTAGGAATAAAAAAATTCAGCTTTCCTATAACTTATAGATTGCTTAGATCTTACAATCATATTTCAAATATTTTCTCTTTCAAAATGCTTTTCGAAAATACTAACTCTTTATTTCCCTTTCTTTATGGATTTTGTGGGTGCAATCCGCTGAAAACCCTCAGGAGACAAAACTCGTCCTCTAGGGGAAACCTAGAGGTTTAACGGCTTGTTGCACATGCTCAGTGCAATCGCGCGACCTGCGAAAGTGGTCTAATAATCCTTAGTATAATTTAGTTGTTTTGCTCGAGGACGAGCAAAAGATAGGTTTGGGGGTGTGATTGATTTCTAATGTTGTATATTTAATGTTACATTTCCATACTTATTTTAGAATAAAAGCCTGCATTGTCCTAATTATTTGTCTAATTTATTTGCAGGCCCAATCCTTAAGGAGATGAAGAGAAATGAGCCCAAAAGCCCACCAGAATTCTGAATTAAATCAGAGTTAATTCGTACACATAAAATCAGGGCAAAAATCAAGGGGTTGAAACCGGTTGAGAAGAATCCTCTCAGAATCGATCGGTTAAAGCCAAGAATCCAAAGCGATTTCGTCAGAATCCGGAGCTCAAACGACAAAACCAATAAAGGATAAAGCCAGAAGAAATCCCCGGGGAGACCCACCAACAGGGTGTGGCCACCTGGCCACACCCTGGCCGCGGAAACGCGGCTTGGGCCGCGTTTCCGCGGCAATCTTGGGGAGTTAGGGGGAGCGTGAACTCCCCGACCTCCCCGGGATTCTGGTTGTTGGGTTTATGCCAATAAAAGGCCATTATCTGCGCTGAAAATTGGACGTGAAGGCAGATTAGGATTTAGCCTAGTTTTTCATTTCTTAGTTTAGGTTTTTGCTTTTCTTTTTCATGTAATTTAGTTTTCATTTATGTAATTCTGAGGAGATCAACTTTCATCGAAGAACAAGACTGAAGCTTGAGCTAAAAGTGACAATTGGTGTAAGGTTTTATTTCTTTTCTTTGATTGTTATGAAATCAAATCAATGTTATTTCCTTGTATGTTCTTTTTAGTTCTCTTCTTCTTTTCTATTTTACCTTTCTTTTTGGTACAACTGTCTTCCAAGTGAGTCTAAAAGCATCGAAAGAGCCTTGCCTTTGCGAGTGCCACCGATAGCTCATGATGATGGAATTGTGAGCCTCTCCGTATCATTTCATGCTTGCGTATCTTGATGATGTAATGTGGAAGAGACCAACACTCGACTCTTATGGGCTATGCGCTGAATGCCTCCACTTCAAGGTAAAATCGTTGCTGAAAACTCGAGGTAAGCTTTTGACGAAAAGAAGGTAAGCAATTGTTTTTATTTCTTTTCTTTTATTTCTGTAAATTAAATCACAAATATCACTTCTTCTAAATCGTTTTCATTCCACTTCATTTGTACATTGTCGCTTTCTTTCGTTTTCTGATTTTTCACCTTCTTCATCTTTCACTTTCTTCTTAACTTTAACCATTAACTTTCTTTTTCTTTTTTTCATAACATAAAACAGAGAAGAACTTTCTCTTATTTTCTTAAACGATTTCAATAAAGAATTGTAACGCTTCCATCGTAATCCCTTCTTGTGGATCACGACCCGCAGAGCCACTTGCTATAGCGGAAGAATTGAGAACTTGCACATATTCTTTCTTAGGTTCTATAATCTCGTATTTTGTGTTCAGGTTTAGCATCAATCAAATTTTGGCGCCGTTGCCGGGGAAGGTAAAACAGTTTTTATTGAAATCTGAATTTTTATTGCAAATTTTTTAGAACTAAACGAATTTTCTTCTCTGTTGCAGGTTACAGGGCAATAAAAGCAGGAAATTAATATTGCAGTGACATACAAGTGGTATTGGGCCTCTGCTGTAGAAAGCAGAGACCCATTGCCCTCTGAATTGCCGCGTTTCCACGGCAAAAGCCGCGGATCCGCAGCAAGGAAGAGCTGACTACTAACAGGTTTTTGCAGGGCTGCTAGCTTTGCAAATTCTAGTTTGCTGTAATTATTTATTTCTTATATGCCATCACAAAAACCTGCTAATAATCAACAGTAAAAAGTTTGTTGCAAAAGTTAAAAATTGATTAGACGTTTGCATTTTAGGCACACGTCTTTTCAATTCATTTATATTTACTATTGAAGAGTGCTAGAGCAAGGTACGTCTGCATTGCATGTAACATAGGACTCACTTCTTGGTTGATTTATATCGCTTTGAGTGACTCTTACATATCTTGTACACTTGCACAAATAGATCTTAAGGGCACTAACCCATTAACAAGATAAGGTGGGATTTGATTACCCTTCCTTAGCCCAAAATCACATTCCAAGCACTCACTAACCCAAGCCTAACTAAAATTAAGTAGACGTTGGCCCTAGGGACATCTCGGACTCAATTAGGAGATTATCCTAAGGGAGAAAAATGTTGGAATCTAAATCCTGCAAAATCAGTGTCTAGGAAAGGGATTGAGGGCCAAAAGCCCGAAGGTTGGTGGTTATTTAATTAAGGAACGTCTTTGACGGAAAACCTCCCACCAACCTTGCCCTGACCTGGCTGATTAGCTTGTGGTTAAAGTCTACATTAGACCTCCCGTGGACAGTCTAACCAGTTAGGAGTCGTCTAGGTCTAGGTCTACCCTAGCTTAGGCTAGAATTTTTTTCTTTTTTGTTTGTTTATTTGTTTGGCTTTTTTTGTTTGTATTCTATTGTGTGATATGGACTATAATTGTAATTTTTTCAATTACAAAAATAATCCATATTACACACCGACTTCATTTTCGGATATTACCAACCCGGCATATCATAACTTTGACCAACCTAGTGTGCCGGATTGGTCTTATCCGAATCAATATGACCCATACCCCCCATCTAATAACTATAATTTCCATAATGAGTTCAACTCTTCACCGAGTCAGTGGCGATTCACCTCCCCCGAGCATAATTTCCAACCACCTTGCCCTCCTCCTCCACCCGGTCAACATTATGTTCAAGATTCATACTCAGTTCCACCCGTCCAAAATAGGAAACCATCAATTATGGAAATGAGTATGTGTGAGCCTAAACACAAATCCAAAAATCTGATGGACTCACAATTTCACTACCACTTCCAAGACAATTCTTCATCTTTTCATCAAAACAATGAACCTATCAACTATGAAAAGATGCTTGAATCCATGACTCAGGCTCAAAACACTCGTAATCGTGACATAGATATGATGGTCGAATCTCTACGTTCTCACCGTTGGACCAGTTCTGATGTCACTAACCATTCTGTTAGAGCCGAAGAGTCATGTAGTTTTGAAAATCAAGATTCCATTTCAGAACAACCATTTGAACTTGCCCAAACTCCAAATTTTGAAAAAGAGATTGATAGTTTAGCAAGTTTTCCTTTTCCTGAAATTAAACTTGAAAATGAATATGATCCTGAACCCCAATTTAGTGATTCAATTCTACTTCCTGATTCGATTATGACTCCGGTATCTTCACCTGATTTTGATCTTGTCCCGGAGTCAACACTGGATCCTATACCAATTCATAATGAAATTGAATCACCCATCTTTGAGGATCATATTGAACTAGAACAATTATACACTTTTGAAGATCCTATTGATAAATTGGCAAGTTCTCAATTTTTTGATATTGAACTCAATGAGATATGTGACCTAGATTCTCAAATCTGTGATCCAGTTCAACTTTCTGAATCAATCTTTACTCCCGTTTTGTTACCAAACTTGAGCAATATTTTAGAGTCAGTTTGATTCCTCCACCTATCATTCCTGAACTGGAATCACCCATATTAGGTCACGTTCCATTGTTGGAAAATACATGTGGACTGGAGTTTCAACTTCTTGACTTGGACCCAATTTCTGAACCTATTTCGACTCTTGAACCTTTACTTGACTTAAGTTATCTTCCTGAGTCGGTATTAGTTCCTGTACTTCCTGAGTCCAAGTCAATCATTCTATCATTTCATACTCCTTTCTGGGACGAGGTGGTTGACAAATTTGACTCCGAAATCAATTATGGAATATGGAAATTAGATGGGGTTAAATATTTAATAAAAATCCTTCATGGATATATCTTTTTAATGGGTTATATTAAAGATAGTGCTGGTGGGTTCCTCCGAGACCCAAGAAAAGTTGATTGGGCCATGTTTCGTGGACCAATCAGACCACCACCGGAACCACCACCATAAGGTAACACTTTCCTTCCCTTTCTTCTTTTTCATGCATCTATGCATTAATTCATACATTGAGGACAATGCATGAGATAGGTGTGGGGGAGGGTCTAACATAACTTTTCTTTTTCTTTAAAAAATAAAAATAAAAAAATTAACATTTTTTTAAAAACTTTTTGAAAAATAGAAACAATATTTTGACTTATTTTTGTAAGAAATTAAGTTAATCTTAAGGAATGGAAAAATCCAAATTAGGATTTCTTATACTTGGTCAAAATAAAATTATTTGTTTGATTTATAGAGTTAGGAAGATAATTTGTCAAAGTAATTTAGTCTTGATCTTTACCTTGATGAAATATGCACACTTCATACACTTACACACTTAGGGTTCAAAAACAAAGATTCTTATGCCTTATAAAAAAAATATATATATAAACAAATCTAATTATTGATTAGCTAGGTGCTTTGGCCTAAGAAAGCCTTAGTATTTATGCAAAAGATAATTAGATGAGTTTGAAAAAAAAAAAACAAGTCTAATTATTGACTAGCTAGGTGCTTTGGCCTAAGCAAGCCTTGGTATTTATGCGAAAGATGATTAGATAAGTTTGAAAAGAAAAATCCTCTGATTAAGCTGGGTATTTGTGCCTAATAAAGCATAAGTATTCACGCCTAAAAGAGGTTCACATAATAAAATCCTTAGTTTTGTGGCCTTATTTGCTCGAGTCCTTAAGTCCTTGGGGGTGTTTTCTCACCTGGTGCCCTAAGACCGTTTGGTTTGGGAGTCATCGATTAAAGGCTCGTTACATGGGCAGATTAGAAAGCCTAATAAAACTAAGGAATAATACCACAAAAAAAAAAGAAAAAAAAATAATAACAACATATATATATATAATAATAAGGCATAAGAGTTAGAGCTAATGAGCCCTTAGTCAAAATTTTCAAATTCACAAGGTGCATATGACTTAGGGTAAAGTAATAGACTAGATGAGAAGGACAATTTGACTCCTTACTTTGATTGATAACAAATTTTTGAATAGAGACTAAGTTTAGGAATAAAAAAATTCGGCTTTCCTATAACTTATAGATTGCTTAGATCTTACAATCATATTTCAAATATTTTTCTCTTTCAAAATGCTTTTCGAAAATACTAACTCTTTATTTCCCTTTCTTTATGGATTTTGTGGGTGCAATCCGCTGAAAACCCTCACGAGACAAAACTCGTCCTCTAGGGGAAACCTAGAGGTTTAACGACTTGTTGCACATGCTCAGTGCAATCGCGCGACCTGCGAAAGTGGTCTAATAATCCTTAGTATAATTTAGTTGTTTTGCTCGAGGACGAGCAAAAGTTAGGTATGGGGGTGTGATTGGTTTCTAATGTTGCATATTTAATGTTACATTTCCATACTTATTTTAGAATAAAAGCCTGCATTGTCCTAATTATTTGTCTAATTTATTTGCAGGCCCAATCCTTAAGGAGATGAAGAGAAATGAGCCCAAAAGCCCACCAGAATTCTGAATTAAATCAGAGTTAATTCGTACTCATAAAATCAGGGCAAAAATCAAGGGGTTGAAACCGGTTGAGAAGAATCCTCTCAGAATCGATTGGTTAAAGCCAAGAATCCAAGGCCATTTCGTCAGAATCCGGAGCTCAAACGACAAAACCAACAAAGGATATAGCCAGAAGAAATCCCCGGGGAGACCCACCAACAGGGTGTGGCCACCTGGCCACATCCTGGCCGCGAAAACGCGGCTTGGGCCGCGTTTTCGCGGCAATCTTGGGGAGTTAGGGGAGCGTGAACTCCCCCGACCTCCCGGGATTCTGGTTGTTGGGTTTATGCCTATAAAAGGCCATTATCTGCGCTGAAAATTGGACGTGAAGGCAGATTAGGATTTAGCCTAGTTTTTCATTTCTTAGTTTAGGTTTTTGCTTTTCTTTTTCATGTAATTTAGTTTTCATTTATGTAATTCTGAGGAGATCAACTTTCATCGAAGAACAAGACTGAAGCTTGAGCTAAAAGTGACAATTGGTGTAAGGTTTTATTTCTTTTCTTCGATTGTTATGAAATCAAATCAATGTTATTTCCTTGTATGTTCTTTTTAGTTCTTTTCTTCTTTTCTATTTTTCCTTTCTTTTTGGTACAACTGTCTTCCAAGTGAGTCTAAAAGCATCGAAAGAGCCTTGCCTTTGCGAGTGCCACCGATAGCTCATGACGATGGAATTGTGAGTCTCTCCGTATCATTTCATGCTTGCGTATCTTGATGATGTAATGTGGAAGAGACAAACACTCGACTCTTATGGGCTATGCGCTGAATGCCTCCACTTCAAGGTAAAATCGTTGCTGAAAACTCGAGGTAAGCTTTTGACGAAAAGAAGGTAAGCAATTGTTTTTATTTCTTTTCTTTTATTTCTATAAATTAAATCACAAATATCACTTCTTCTAAATCGTTTTCATTCTTCTTTCCACTTCATTTGTACATTGTCGCTTTCTTTCGTTTTCTGATTTTTCACCTTCTTCATCTTTCACTTTCTTCTTAACTTTAACCATTAACTTTCTTTTTCTTTTTTTCATAACATAAAACAGAGAAGAACTTTCGATTATTTTCTTAAACGATTTCAATAAAGAACTGTAACGCTTCCATCGCAATCCCTCCTTGTGGATCACGACCCGCATAGCCACTTGCTATAGCGGAAGAATTGAGCACTTGCACATATTCTTTCTTAGGTTCTATAATCTCGTATTTTGTGTGCAGGTTTAGCATCAATCACTTGCACAACTATATATTTGTCATTTGATATGGTCATTGTCTACATCGTCCCTTGATCTTGATACACACTATTTTCACTATGTGACACTGATACCTATGATACTATTTCTGGATCATATACACTGAGTCACTATTTTACATTTGTATTGATTAATAAAATTAATCCAGCCGGGGTTATTGGGGGAGACTGTAGCAGGGGAGATCCAGGGAGGTGTACTTGGAAGGGCGACCCCTTGTAGGTTTGGATGCCACACGTGATCTTGTTATTTATGCGCTCATGTTATTATATGTTACATGATATCTAGTAAAGTGAACTGTTTCTCCTTACTATCAGCATCCACTAACGCATTACTTATTTGATATGCAGTTGTCCTGTGGGATGGGGCACAGGATGGTTGCATTAGTTAGGATAATAAAATATGCTAGACGTATGCACTTGCAACATATCCTTCATTGTCTCAGTGATCTAGTATCTGATTGAGATTTTACCTGCACACAAAATATAGTATTTCAGATTTAAGAAAAGGATGTGCAAGGTACTCAATTCTACCACTATAGCATGTGGCTATGCGACTCGTGATCTACAGGGAGGGACTAGCGATGGAAGCTTGTTTAGTAAGTTCTCTTTTATGCTACAATTAATAGTTGTTAAAGTCAGGTTAGAAAGAAAGTGGTAGATTAAGAAGATGGAGAAACTAGAAGTGATATTTACAATGAAATTGAAGAAGTGTGAAAAAGATTGGGAATATTGTGGTGTTGGTTATTTACACTAAAATTAAAAGAAAGAAAACTAAAAACATACTTACCTCTTCGGCGTTTGCTTACCTTTGAACCGTGTCAATGATATAATTTTTGGTTCTACTAATGAGTTTTTATGCAAGGAATTTGAAAAGGTTATGCAACGTGGTTTGAAATGTTTTCAATGGGTGAGCTTAATTTCTTTCTTGGACTCCAAATCAAGCAATTGCAAGATGGGAACTTCATATGTCAAGCCAAATACGCAAAGGAACTCGTAAAGAGGTTTGGACTTGAAGACTCAAAGGTTTGCAACACTCCCATGGAAACTACCACCAAGCTTGATAAGGATGACCAAGGTAAAAATGTTGATATTAAATTGTATAGAAGCATGATAGGTAGTCTTTTGTATTTGACGGCAAGTAGGCCGGATATCATGTTTAGTGTGTGTCTTTGTGCTAGATTTCAATCGTGTCCCAAAGAGTCTCATCTTATTGCGGTAAAACGCATTATTCGTTATATTAAGGGAACGATTGGAATGGGTCTATGGTATCCGAAAATCGGAGATTTCTCAATGACGAGTTATTCGGATGCCGACTATGCGGGTTGTAGAGTAGATAGAAAGAGTACTAGTGGGACATGTCAATTTCTTGGTAATTGTCTTGTTTCATGGTCCTCTAGGAAACAAAATTCCGTAGCTCTCTCAACCGCCGAGGCGGAGTATGTTGCCGCGGGGGCTTGTTGTGCACAAGTCCTTTGGATGAAACATACTCTCCTTGATTATGATTTGCATTATAACCATATAAAAATATTTTGTGATAATACTAGTACTATACATATGACAAAGAATGCAAATCAACATAGTAAGACCAAGCACATTGAGATTAGATATCACTTTCTTAGAGATCATTTTGAGAAAGGAGATATAGATATTGATTATGTTTCTACGGATTTGCAACTAGCCGATATTTTTACTAAACCACTTGATTTTGCTAGATTTTCCTTCATTTGTGGTGAATTTAATGTTTGTGTTATTGAATAAAAATGTTTTCATAACCCTTTTTGATGTATGACAAAAGGGGGAGAATGAGTTTTTATGATAGAAATATAAGTTTCATATGGTTTTGGTTCCATATGAGTTTATATAGTTTTTAAGTTGTTGAAGTGTTTTGCAAGCATATTTCATGATTTTTAATCATATGGTTTTTGTTTGATGGTTTTTGCTTGCACCTTACATTGTTTTTATGATAGCATAATTTGAGGGGGAGCTTACTCCTCCCCTATATTTTTGCTTATAGCCTATTTATTTTGTCATCATCAAAAAGGGGGAGATTGTTGGCCCATAAGGTTACACTCTCCATTTGTTTAGAGTTTTGATGATAACAAACCAAATAGGAGTTATATGGTACTAATTAGTTTGTTAAGATAAGTTTCAGGTTTGTACCATATTTGGAGGCCATTGCTTAGCTATTGCAAGAAATTCTAGGTTCATAAAGCAAAGAAGGCTTTTTACACATCAAGGAAGGAACATAGAAGAGAAGGCTCTAGCAAGGCATTGCATGGCTCAAGACTTCAAGATTGCTCAAGATAATTTATTAGATTTATTTTTAGTTTAGAGTTTTGTTAAAGAATAGTGAATAGGTTTGAAGCTCTATCACACACGTTTTTGCGCACATCTTGTTTCCAAAAATATTTCTTATAATATGTACAAAAATTGTTTGTATACAATCTTCAGACTACAAACTCATTTTTATCCATTATATATATCTCTATTCAAAACTATTTTGTTAAAAATAGATTTCTCCTCAAAATTTTGTTTTTGTTTTGGCTTTTGACCTGAACCGGTGACCGTCCGGGTCGACCGACCCTATGCCAGGTCAAGACGGTCAGCCGACCCAGTTGACCGAGGTTCTGGCAGCAGTGCGTATCCGTGTGCACGTTTCACGGTCGACCCGGACGGTCGACCGACACCTGCCTGACTGAAAGACTTCTGCTCTCTGTATTTTTGGGTCAACCGGGCGGTCGACCCTTAGCCTGCAACGGCTATTTTTTTGAACTAGCGGTCGACCGGGCCGGTCGACCGAGGTAGCTGTTTGAACAGTAACGGCTATTTCCTAAGCTGGTTTATTTTTGTCCTTTTCTCACTTAAGTGTGCTTAAATGACATGTTTTGGTTTTAATACATTCTGATTAGCCTTAAATTTGTTTTATCTCTAAACCCTAGCCCTCTCCTATAAATAGGGGTGTTTGGGGAGAGGTTCATTTACTAATCTTAACAAGAAAAATTTGCAAAAGTTTCAAAAGTTTAAGGCATTCAAAAGAGCTTGATTTCTTGGTTTTGTGCTGAAATTCTCTCTCAAATTTCTGAAGTGTTTTCAAGAATTCTCTGATTTCATTTTCTTTTCTCCTTACACACAAGAGCTTCAAATCATATTCATTGTTCTTTAAGGACCTTGTAAGGGAAGAGATTTTTGAAAGAGAAAGTTTGTGGTCTTTTAACTACTAAGATATTGCTTGTACTTGAGATTGTAGAGTTGGGTACTCCGGTGTATTTGTGACATCTTTGTGATAGTGGAAGTGGTTGGAATCCTTCTGGGGAAGGCGGGGAAGTAGAGCTGGGTGCTCGAACCTCGATAACAATTCTTGGTGTTTGTGTTTGGTTTACTTTTCCTTGTTCTTGCTCTACTTTCATTGCTATTATTACTTGCTTTTGATTGTCATTGCTTTATTCACTTGTTCTCATTCATCTTGTCAATCTTTGTCCCATACAACAAGGTTGCATTGTGCACCTCCAACTCATTTCACGAGGAATCAGGAGGAAGGAGTTCAGAACCCTTCACGGGGCATTCAGCTCTTAGTCTTGTTTTGGGCGATTGTTGCATCATATTTTTAAATTGTGCATTGATTAGCATAATCACCTATTCACCCCCCCTCTAGGTGATTTTCAATGTGTACAGTCTGAATCCGAATTTTTTGAAACGATTTTTATCTTTAAACTCTTCTCCTTTTATCTTTAGCTTTGTCTTGCAAGCAACTAGGGTTGAGTAGAACTCCATCCTTTTCCTCTTCTTTTAGCAATTAGGAGTTCTTTCTTATTCTTCCTTTTCTTCACTTAGATTTTAAATAAAGAGTTTAAAAATCTAAGTTTAGATTAAGTTAGATAATATGAAACTTCTAAATTACTACAAATTTTGCACATGGGCTTGCACATGAGCTTTTTGGGCTTCTGGGCTTCATTTAGGCTTTATTATTTTATTTAAATAGTTACTAAAGGCCTGAACACATTAAATAATAAAAATTAGTAATAGTGCATAATTATAGGAATAAATAGGGAAATATGATAGTAATTGTAGTGATAAATATGCATTTTTTACTACCTATCACACCCCCACACTTACCTTTTTGCTCGTCCTCGAGTAAAAATAAAAAAGAATAAGAAAGAAAAACTAATCTATTCTAACTCACTTTCGTAGGCATCACGGTTGCACTTAGCATGTGCAACAAGCCGTTAAACCTCTAAGTTATCCTAGAGGACGAGTGTTGTCTCGAGAGGGTTTTCAGCGGATTATACCCACAAAATCCATAAAAAGGAAAATATTTGGAATATGTTTGAAGAAACTAAGTAATCTATAAGTTTTTGGGATTATCATTTTTATTCATTCTTAATAGTCTTTATATAGTAAATTGTTATCCATTTTAGGTAAGGATCAAAATTGATTTTTTTGTATAGTCTTTTTTCGTTACCCTAAGTCATATGCATCCATGTGAATCTTTGCTAGGAATTCTTTAACTTGGACTCTCATGCCCTTTTTTTTTTATTATTTTCTCTTCTTTTTTTTCTTTCTTTTTTTTAATATGTATAACTCCTCTAATTTTTTTCGTGTAAGCATAAAGGCTTCTTGAGGCCCTCATATCAAACTAATTGACTATTAGATGTGTTAGTACATATAAAAGTAATATTTCTTAGTTTTCTTAGGCTTTCTAATCCACCCATGTAGCGAACTTAAAGTCGGTGGCTCCCAAACCAGTCGGTTTTAGGGCACCGGGTGAGAAAACACCCCGCGGACTCAAATTCGAGTGAACTAGGCCACAAAACTAAGAACTTTATTTATAAAATCACCTTTAGGCGTGAATACTGATGCTTCTTGAGGCACATGTATCTAGCTTAATTAATGAATTTCTTTTTTTTATTATTATTAGTATTATTAGTATTATTATTTTTTTAAAGGCACAAGACTCTTTGTCTTAGAATCCAAGATATGTAAATGTATTAGGTATGCACATTTCATTAAGGTAAAAATCAAGACTAATTACTTATTCAATTTTTCCTCTTATACCTAAAAATTCAACAATTTATTTATTTCGACCAAGTTTTTAGAAATCCTAATCATGATTTTCCTAATTGTTAAGACTAACTTAGATTTCTTTCAAAAGATAAGTCAAAATATTGTCCCTTTTTCAAAATGTTTTTTAAATTTTTTTTAAATTTTTTTATTAGTATCTACCTATGTTAGTATGTTAGTAAATCCTCCCCCCACACTTATCTCATGCATTATCCTCAATATATGAATGAATGCATGTATGCATGAAAAAGAAGAAAGGGAAGATAAATGTTACCTTAAGGTGGTGGTTCCGGTGGTGGTCTGATTGGTCCACGAAATGCGGCCCAATCGAATTTTTTTGGAGTTCGAAGGAACCCACCAGAAATCTCTCTTGGATAACCCACTAAAATGATGTGTGTATGAACATTTTTTAAAAATTCCACCCCATCTAATTTCCAAATTTCATAATAATATTCGGAGTCAATTGTGTCAACCGCCATGTCCCAAAATGGAGTGTGAAAAGATGGAATGATTGACTTGGACTTAGAAAGTACGAGAACGAATACCGACTCAAGAAAGTAACTAAATCAAGTAATGGTTCAGGAGTCGAGCTTGGTTCAAGAAGTGGGTCCAAATCAAGAAGTTAAAACTCAAGTCCACAATCATTTTCCCATAATGGAATGTGACTTAAAATTGGTGGTTCAAGTTCAAGAATGACAGGTGTGGGAATCAAAACTGACTCTAAAATATTACTCAAATCAGGTAACAAAACAGGAGTCAATATTGATTCGAGAATTTGAACTGGATCACAAATTTGAGAATCAGGGTCACATATCTCGTTGAGTTCAATTTCATAAAATTGAGAACTTGCCAATTTGTCAATAAGATTTTCAAAAGTATGAAATTGGTCAAGTTCAATATGATGATCATCAATGATGGGTGATTCAATTTCATTATGAATTGGCACAGGATCCAATGTTGACTCGAGAAAATTAAAATCAGGTGAAGACACCAGAGTCATTATTGAATCAGGAAGTAGAATTGAATAACCAAGTTGAAGGTCAGGATCATTCTCAAGTTCTATTTCAGGAAATGAATAACTATCCAAACTATCAATGTCATTTTCAAAAATTAGAGTTTGGGCAAGTTCAAATGATTGTACTGAAATAGAATGTTGTTTTCCAAAGCAACGTGACTCTTCGGCTCTAACAGAATTGTTAGCGACATCAGAAATGGTCAAACGGTGAGAACGTAAAGTTTGAACCATCATATCTATGTCATGATCACGCGCGATTCTAGCCTGAGTCATGGCTTCAAGTATCTTTTCATAGTCGATTGGTTCATCATTTTGATGTGATTGGACTTGAAAAGATGAAGTGTTGTTGTGATAATCGCGATAAAATTGTGAGTCTGTCAGATTCTGTGATTGTTGCTTGGACTCACGCATCATCATGTCCAAGATAGATGGTTTTCTATTATGAACTGGTGGAACAGAGTATGAATCTTGGAAATATTGTGGACAAGGTGGATAAGGAAGACAAGTTGGTTGAAAATTGGACTCGGGGGAGGCGAATCCCCATGGACTCTGTGAAGAGTTAAAATTGTTATGGAAATTATGGTCATACGATGGGGGGCATGGGTTATATTCATTCGGATAAGACCACTCCAGCACACTAGGTTGGTCAAAGTTATGATATGCCGGGTTTGTAATATTCGAAAAAGAGGTTGGTGTGTAATATGGATTACCATTAAAATTAGAAAAATTATTGTTATAAGCCATATCACATAATAAAACACAAACAAAGAAACAAAAAAAAACAAACAAAGGAAAAGAAAAAAATTCTAAACTAAGTTAGGGTAGACCTATGACCTAGACGACTCCTAACTGGTTAGACTGTCCATGGGAGGTATAATGCGGACGTTGATCACAAGCTAATCAGCCAGGTCAGGGCAAGATTGGTGGGAGGTTATCCGTCAAAGACGTTCCTTAATTAAGTAACCACCAACCTTCGAGCTTTCCGCCCTCAATCCCCTTCCTAGACACTAATTTGGCAGGAATCAAATTCCAACACCGTTTCCCCTTAGGATAATCTCCTAATTGAGTCCGAGATGTCCCTAGGGCCAACGTCTACTTATTTTTATTTAGGGTTAGAGTTGTGAGTGCAATGGAGATGATTTGTGGGCCAAGAAAGGGTGATGAAATCCCTACCTTATCTTATTTATGGGTTATGCCCTTAAAGTGATTTAGTGCAGGTGTAAAGCAATAGACAAATACTCACTCAAAAGCAGAAAATCAGCCAAGGGTGCTTCCTAGTCTATATGCAATGCGAATGTACCTTGTCTCCAGCACTCTTCAACAGAAATAAAAAAATTAAATAGACACGTGCCTATGATGCAAGAGTCTAATTTTTTTATTTTTTTCAACAAATAGGTTACTGTTAATTAATTAGCAGTGTGCAGGGTGATTACAGAGAAAAGTTAACAGAGCATTAAACAAAGCTTGCAATTTGCAGCAACTTGCAGAAAACTAAGTGAGTAGTTCACTACTCAGGCCGCGGAAACGTGGCTATTACCGCGCAAACGCAGCTATTGCCGCGCAAACGCGGCTCTGTAGTAGGCTCTGCTGCTCTGCCTTCGAGGGCAGAGGCACAGAGTTGCTATATGTCCTTTGCTGCTGTTATATTTCCTGTTCTCTGATCCTGCAAATAAAAAAAATAATAAATAATATTAGTTTTTTTTAGAGAATAACTTACCGTCCCTCCCCGGCAACGGCGCCAAAATTTTGATAGAGATTTTACCTGCACACAAAATATAGTATTTCAGATTTAAAAAAAGGATGTGCAAGGTACTCAATTCTACCGCTATAGCAAGTGGCTATGCGGGTCGTGATCCACAGGGAGGGACTAGCGATGGAAGCTTGTTTAGTAAGTTCTCTTTTATGCTACAATTAATAGTTGTTAAAGTCAGGTTAGAAAGAAAGTGGTAGATTAAGAAGATGGAGAAACTAGAAGTGATATTTACAATGAAATTGAAGAAGTGTGAAAAAAATTGGGAATATTGTGGTGTTAGTTATTTACACTAAAATTAAAAGAAAGAAAACTAAAAACATACTTACCTCTTCGGCGTCTGCTTATCTTTGAACTGTGTCAATGATGTACCTTTCTTTGAAGGCGAGCGAAGCATGGAATATGAGATCTTCCCCATTCCCGATCTATACTACAAATAAAAGGCGAGCTATACTACCATAGAAATAGATGTTCATCACCATAAACCATCAAAGACACTTGCAAGGAGAAGGCAACTTCGAAGCTCTTGGTTTCATATGGTTCCACAAACACAAAAGAGGGAAACAAAAACAAAACAAGAATAGAAGAAACAGAAACTTCGATTTGATTCAATTAACAATGGAAGAAAAGATTTACTTATACCAATGTCACCTCAGTACAAGTTTGATCTCCTTCCTCCATGAAAGTATCCTCTCCTCTTAGTTACATAATAAAATAAAAATTACATGAAGAAAATAAAAACCTAGGTTACAATCTAAAAATTAGCCTAAGAAAAACCCTAAGTTAGTTTCTGCACTCTGCCCTTCCTCTGTTGCTATGCAGGGGTATTTATAGGAGAAAACCAGAGGATAAGAAGCTTATGAAGATAAGAGGAGAAAAATATCTCTGAATTTGAAATTTTCTTTTATCTCCAAACTTGTTTTGACTTATCCATAGAAGTTCAAATCTGTCATGCAACTTGTTATCATGTTGATCACCAAAAATGGCTTATCTTCTGACTGAATTCGAAAGTTCGATCAACATAAGAGTTATAGTCCTTCAAAGCTTCTTTCTGGAGCATCTTAAATTATCGAATTTCAATATCTGTAGCAAAAGTTATGATCTGAACACTAAAAAGTGTACAGTCTGAATCCGAATTTTTTGAAACGATTTTTATCTTTAAACTCTTCTCCTTTTATCTTTAGCCTTGTCTTGCAAGCAACTAGGGTTGAGTAAAAGTCCATCCTTTTCCTCTTCTTTTAGCAATTAGGAGTTCTTTCTTATCCTTCCTTTTCTTCACTTAGATTTTAAATAAAGAGTTTAAAAATCTAAGTTTAGATTAGGTTAAATAATATGAAACTTCTAAATTACTACAAATATTGCACATGGGCTTGCACATGGGCTTTTTGGGCTTCTGGGCTTCATTTAGGCTTTATTCTTTTATTGAAATAGTTACTCAAGGCCTGCACACATTAAATAATAAAACATTAGTAATAGTGCATAATTATAGGAATAAATAGGGAAATATGATAGTAAATGTAGTGATAAATATGCATTTTTTACTACCTATCAGTACCTGACATGTATTTTCAAGATAATGACACTTGAGACTCATGTGACATGCATTATCTTGATTACATGACATTCCTGGACAAACCATTTTATTTTATCTTGTGATCTGAATTCTTGTGAGCTTGTGACTATGTGACATGATAGTTACTTGTCTAGGACGTCTCATGTTCATTATATACATGTCACACCATGCATGCACGGTCTTATTGTACATGATCTATCTTGCTGATTATTTTTGTTATTATTATTACCTTCAGTTATCGATACTGCCAAACATACTATTATGTCCTACTAACTGTTTTTACATCTTTATATTCTCTCTTTTACTGTTCTTTTTCCTTCGTGTACTCTTGCTAGTCCTCTTCTAACGGACCTTTATATTATTTTTTAGTATTTAGATCAGAAAACTGGTATAGAGAGTTATTCATGTTCTGGTTCCGCTGTTCTCTGGTGAGTTTAGTTTTCTTTCTTGACTTGTCTTATTCAGATATAGTGGATGATATTGTTTATGATTTAATTTTTCATATATGTTATTTTATCCCTGTGCTTAGTTGTATGTGCATATATGTGTGCTATCCTGCTTGTTATTGACAGCCTAAGGTACTTATGAAAGAGATTTCACTCTTCGTGAGTATCTGCTGGCCATCGTCACGTACCCGTAATTCATATTTTAGGAAGCGGGGTGTGACATCTGCAATTGATGTCGATGTTATCAAAGGTATCCAAGCTCAGATTGCATCCCTAAGCTAAGAAGGATGAACTGAAGAAAGTAAGGATCAGCGTCCTTACCCGCTGGAATGAGACTCAGTTTCCTATCTGCCTATGTTCAAGCTACATACCTTGCACAAGTATGATAGCAAGAGCTCGCCGAATCAGCATATCTATTACTTTCGATTACAGACCAGCAACATTATATATAATGATGTTGTCATGGCAAGACTGATCATCAGCACCCTGGTAGTCCTTGACTGGTTAGGAGCCTTCCTAACGGCTCCATCAATTATTGGGTTAATCTGAAAACCCAATTCCTTTCTCAATTTTATAAGGATGACACCGAGGTGCCATAGATAAGCTCATCTCGATGGTTCAGAAAGGAGGAGAATTCGTGCGGGAATAAATTAAGAAATTTCGCAATCTCCCTCTCCTGTGCCCCGCAGGCATGCCCTTACTCATGTTACTTCAAACATGTCGGCACAACTTCCTAGACAGAGCAGAAGTTCGTAAAGGAGCTATCAAAGCCATACTTGAAAGAAGCTTGTTGAACAAGCAGAGATAGCTGAGAAATCAACTAAAAATTTCAAGCCCTCAGTGCCCAAGAACAAATGGGGGTCAGCACAAAGGGGTGTGATGTAGCCCAACCTTTCCAATCCAAAGGGAAAGAAACAATGGCAATCGAGTTGTTTGGGGAAGCTCCACTAAACCATAAAAGGAGTAGCGCAAGCAACAATCACGAATTTAAGTTTCCGTCAAGACAATATTCTTTCAAAGATGAACAGGTGGTGACCATCTTCCACCTACTTAACAAGGATAATAAGCTCTAGATACCTAAAGTCCGGCAAAAGAAATAAGGCGTACAAATGACCCCAAACCACTGCCTCTTCCATAAAATGGTGCATCATCCCCCCAGCAGGTCTTTTATCCTCAAGGGAAAGATACAAGCATTAGTGGATGCTGAAGTTCTGACCCTCAAGTCAGAGCAAAAGAAAGTCACTGCCAACATGGTGACTTTCAATATCGGGACCTTCCTAAAGACGACTGTTTAGGATGGATTGGCCCTAGTCCCTAAAGGCAAGCTGGACGTCATTAAACCATTGGTGAAAAAGTAAAAAGCCAAGGGTCTCATTCCAATGATGACAGAATCTAGAGAAATCATGTAGGTCCATCCGAATATCGTCAAAGGTGAGCAATGGGAATCCAGCAAGCCCAAGCTCAAAGGTAAGTCATGTAACGTTATCTTCCTAGCAATGGATGATGACGCTGTGACTATAGCTTCTCTCAGTGACTCGAAAGAAGAGAAGCTTGCCTAAGCAACATAGCCTGCTACCTCTCAGCGAAATAGGTACTCAGTCTAGAAAATAGTACTTGCGACAGAACGACCAAACCCCCGATGAGACACAACAGCCAACGATGTTGGGAACAACTACACTAGCCCAGGCTTCAGCACCATTCCTACCACTAGACAAAGGAAAGCAAAAGAAGGTCTGATTCGACAAATCATTGAAGAAGGATCCTTCAAAGAGGCTCAACACTCCTTTTTGCTTTGACATATTGGCACAACTTGTCAATAGCTCAGCTCGTATCACTCTACATGAGCTACTTCTTCTCTCAAAGTAGACAAGAGAGGCGCCTGGGATGCACTTGCTGACTCAACGTCCTTCCTGATACAAGTTCCCGTGTCTCCAATGTCATTTGGTGCAGCATCAAGTGTCATCCATTACCTTCACTCTTGAAGACATGCTCCTTAAAGATAATAAGCATGATAGACCTTTGTACTATACTGGCTAATTGGTTCTACATGCATCGAGAGGTCCAAGTTGATCCCCGATCTGCTTTGAGCATCATCTCAAAGTAGCTTCTCTACTTCCTTGGCATCCCACTAAGCAGGTTGTCAACAACTACTACAACCATCTATGGCTTAAATGTCGGGAATAGTCATCCTCTGGGCAAGATACGTCTCCGATGCCAAATTGGATATTTGAAATCAAAAGTGACATATTACGTAATTGATGCCAACAAGTCTTACAACCTCTTGCTCAGATGACCATGGATCCATGCCAATTGGATCGTCCCCTCCATGTTGCACCAGTGCTTCAAATATGTAGGCGATGATACTGTATTTGAACAACGTTCGCCAAAATGCAACTGTTCAAAGGAGTGGGAATTACTTCACTGATTCCCTGCTCTACCAGGAGAATAATGAGGCAGTGAAGGAACCATGGCCTGATGATATCAATAGTGGCAACGAGATAGACTCAGAATCAGAAGATGATGCGCCTGCTACCTTTAGCATGAAACCAATTGTAGCGTATCTAGATGATCTTAATTGTAAAAACCCTGCCAAAAATAACGGTGGTTGGATCCTTAATAAAAATATTACTTTTGATTACTCTTTATGTTTTGAGGACATATTAAAATCTGTAGATATTAGTTCCTTACACAAGCCTTTGCCCATCTCGAAAATGGCATGCATGCATATAAAGGACAATGAAGGGTCTGTCTTCATTGTCCCTCCTTCTAAAGGGGATCAATAACTGATTGTATTTGGCAGAGGTCGAGCTAGGGCCATGACATCTAGGGATATCAGATGACGACTTGGAACCCCCATAATTCTTTCATTACGCATGGTTAGTACACCACATAATGAAAAGAATGGGATACAACTTGAATTATGGGGATGGTTTGAATTTCGGTAAAGGGCGGCGCATCCCTTTGTAACTTTTTGTACTGGAAGGAAAATCAGCCAATTATTACAATTGCACATGCAGAGGGTTGGAATATATCACTCCATGTCCTCAATCAGAGTCTGACGAGTCCCTACCATCGAATCATCAGACTCATCTAGTTGGGACTCTGATATTAGTGTGGTGGTAGTCTTTAAGAAACTCTTTGTCAACATGACATCTATCAATCAGGCGAAGCAAGATGAAGACATTGATCCATTCGACACCGATCTGTGTGCTCAGCAACTTGATCTTCAATGGGATAAATATTTCAAACAACGTGAACATCCGACCAAAGATAAAGTGATCCAAGTTGATGTGGGTAATCAAGCACATCTAAAGCTCATCTCTATAAGCGAAGGCCTATCGCCAATAGAGAAATAAGACCTTATATCCCTCATATGTGAGTTAATTGATGTCTTTGCTTGAAGCTATAAAGACATGTCTGGCCTCGATCCATAGGTGGCTATGCATCATCGCAACATTAAACCGAATTTCAAATCGGTTAAGCAACAACAATGACAGTTTCGACCCGAATCATGAAATCAATCAAAACTGAAGTTCATAAACTTATCGAATGCGACTTCATTCGAAAGGAATAGCACCCAGGCTGAGTTGCTAATATTGTCCATGTGCTTAAGAAAAATGGGAAGATCAGAGTTTGCGTTGACTTTCATGATATCAAAACAACCTGTCCTAAGGACGAATTTTCGTTGCCCATCATTGATGTCATAATTAACAATGCATATGGCATCGAAAGGATATCCTCTATGGATGGCTTTTTAGGGTGCAATCAAATCATGTTGTAACCAAATGATGAGAAGCATACATCATTCAGAATGCCATTAGAGGTATACTATTACACAGTAATGCCATTCGAATTAAAGAATGTGGGTGCAACTCACCAACGTGCCATGAGCATAATTTTCTGTGATCATCTACAAAAAATGGTGGAATGCTATGTTGATGATATTGCAGTCAAGAGTCACGACAAAAGCAACCATCACGATGACCTGAGAACCGTGTTTGACATCATGTAGGCCACCAACTGAAGATGAACTCGACCAAGTCATTTTTGGGAGTGTCGAGTGGTAAGTTCCTTGGTTTTATTGTCACATCCAAAGGAATTCATCTTAACCTTAACAAACCCAAGGCCATTGAGAGCATGCAACCTCCCCTTTAAAGAGCTCAGAGGTCTACAATGCAGACTCGCCTACATCCGAAGATTCATTGTAAATCTTTCGGGCCGTTACCAACTATTTACACAGTTAATGAAGAAAGGAGTCTCCTTTATATGGGATGAACCTTGCCAAAAGGCTATCGAGGATATCAAGGAGTATCCAACTAAGCCTCCAGTCCTGTTAGCTCCTGTTTCGGGAAATATATTCTTGCTCTATGTGCGAGCTATGGACCACTCTTTAGTCACTCTTCTAGCACAAAAGAACAATGAAGGCTTTGAACATGCCATCTATTATCTAAGAACTCTGATTGGAGCTAAATCTCGATACAACCCTGTCGAGAAGGAGTGCCTAGCTCTTGTCTTTGCAGTCCAGAAAGCACGACATTATTTGGTTTGTCAAACCATATATGTCATTTCAAGAGCCAATCCCCTTCATATCCTCAGACGAAGCCAGTGTCCTTGAGCTCGAGAATGGCTAATTGGGCTATTCTTCTATCTCAATACGGCATAACTTTTGTCCCCTAAAAGGCAGTCAAAGGTCAAGCTCTCGTAAATTTTTTGGCAGCCCATCCAGTTCAGGAAACCTCAAAGCTACACATAGACATTCCGGATGAGGTTGTCGAAGCCAATATAACCTCAATGAATGATGTATGACAGATGTTCTTTGATGATGCATCAAGAATAGGCTTTATAGGCAAGATTATTACCAGGTGGGGGTGGTATTTGTCTCACCAGAGAACACGTTCTTCCTCATGCATCTCACTGAGGAAGCCTTACTCCAATAATATAGCTAAGTACAATGCTTTGCTCATCGGCCTCCAACTTAACAAATGGGGGTACAATACATTGAAGCTTATGGTGACTCCAAATTGATTGTTAGCCAAGTCAAAGGAGAGTATGAAGTCTATCAAGAAGACTTGATACCTTATCACCATGAAGCCATTAAGTTGGCAAACTCATTTGATGGCTTCTACATTAGCCATGTGTTTCGCATGTTGAATACAAAGGCGGATGCTTTAGCTGCACTCACGACTACATTGGCCTTGTCAACAGATACCAGTTATCGTCTTACGGTGGCAAATCGTCATCTCTTTTGTCAGAAGTACAGTTTAAAGGTTATCGAAGTTCATACAATCTCAACAAACTTTAAACCAAGAGATTAGCGATTCCCAAACATTGATTATGCCTTACATAGCATACTGCCTGATGATCCCAAGGAAGTGGCTTTTGTTCGATGAAGATCTACTCGTTCTAGCTATACCCCCATTATACAATGGTATATTTCTTTGTTATCTATCCAACTCGGAAGCGTGAGATTAAAGAGGCCCACGATGGCATATGTGGAGCTCATCACCCAGGTTCAAAGCTCAAGGACCTACTACACCGACTTCGCAATTATTGGCCAACTATGATTGCTGACGCAGTCGAATATGGAAGAAGGTACAAGGCCTGTCAAATCCACGTGGATTTCATTAACAACCCCCAGAGCTACTCCATCCCACAGTCACTTCATGGCCATTCAAAGCATGGGCAATCGATGTTATAGGACCTAATGGTCCTCCGTCTGCAAAAGGTCATCGGTTCATCCTTGTAATAACCAATTACTTCTCAAAGTGGGCAGAAGCTGCACCGTTTATTGAAGTTAAAACCATTAATGTGGTAACCTTCATCAAATACCATATCATCCACTAATTTGATGTCCCCAGGCGGATCATCCATGACAATGACATCCAATTCGCAAGCCAATCTTCTATCAGTTCTGCGACAAGTACTAAATTCAGGATGTGGCTTCAACTGCTTACAATCCTACTGCCAATGTGTTAGCAGATGTGTTCAATAAGATGATCATCAAGCTCAAAAAGTTCGTCTCTATGAGCAAGCAAGACTAGAATGAGAAGCTTAGCGAATATCTTTGGACCTATCGAATGATGGTCTGAACTCCTACAGGAAACACGCCTTTTCTCTAGTCTATGGGTGTGAGGCAATCATACCTCTAGAGATACAAATATCGTCACTTTTTGTTACTCTAACAACCAAGATGAAAGAAGGAGATAATGATGATTACGTCTCCAAGAGCTAGAAACGCTAGACAAGAAGCGACTACAAGCACAACAGCGCATTGAATTGTACTAAGCTCGAATCTCGAAGACCTTCAACAAAAAGGTCAAGAAGAGAGCCTTTCAGAAACGAGATTTGGTTTTACCTATCAAGCGACCTATGACATGACACATAAGATAAAGGAAAAATTCTGTGAAGGACGCTTTATAGTGGAGACAGTCTACTCCAACGGAGCATATCGCCTAGCAAATCCAAATGGCGACACACTCATGATGCCAATCAATGGCAAGTTCTTGAAGTCCCTAATCAAGTTAAGACCAAATCTCTGATCAAAAAACTACTGTGCATGACCACATTAACATTAAACCTCTGGTCATTAAGACAGACTTGTCTGGCTATTTCTTCTCCCCCAAGAAATCCTCTTCCTCAACCAGAATCAAATTCATCTCCGCTTCTTCTGGGACTCTAGTTGACATCAATACAATGTGTTATTAATGAAGAGAAGACAAAGGCAAAATTTTTAGTTTTAGCCTTGTCACTCTTCTCATTTGAAAGAATAGGTCATATTTTGAAGTTGAGCATGCTTAAGTAGTGATTTTAGACACTCTTCTTTCTGATCATTCCTCTCGATCTAAAAGGACGGTGATTGTTCAATATGTAATAGTGGCATGTCTCCAATCATCCCTTCGCCTCTGTCATTCAGTGAGTCACAATTTGGTCTCGCGACGACCTCGATCAAGCTGAATTCATTAAAGAATGTTCATGACGTATCATAGTAGGACCTTTTCACTATTTTCACATTCATATCTGGATTCAGTGATCAGCTGCAAACCTAAGTCTTGGCTATGACAAACTAAAATGAAGCTTCGCAAGGAATCTCGACTTAATCGATAAATTCCTTGCAGAACTCACGTTCCATGTCTCGACTTGACGACCAGCCAAGAACAAGAACCCCGATTCGGAAACACTTTATCAGGGATTTTGACTTTCTTGACAAATTCCCTATGAAGTTTACTCTTAAACTCTGTAATCCCCAGTGAGATTCTAGAGGTCACTAGTAAAATGCAGAAAGATCCACTTCAAATGACATGATCTGAAGCCTTCGATAAAGAAGGTTAGAGGAAAATATTGGCTTCTAAGCTAATATAAGATCCTCGATAACTCATCATGCTGAGAGGAATAGCATGGCTTGCCCAAACTTAAACGGTAGTTAGTAAAGGCAAACTAAATTCATTGATAGCTGAGAGTTTACTAAAAATCCTAAGGGACCTTATCCTATTCAAATCCTCTAGAATTCTTTAGTAATTCCCTCCCATGGAATGGTATATCTACAAAGCGAATAAGTCATGTTGAAGCCTTCACCTCTGACTTTTTCACATGTAACGATGGCATGCCTTCAGTCAATTCTCCTCTTTTCGATCAATTGAAGCCTGGCTTCACAACCCGTTCATTAAAAAAGTTAGATAAACTGATTAAATGAGTTTATCTAATGACTTATCAAGCCGAACGCATTGAAGAAGGCTCGAGACGCAACTTTGTAAAACTTTTTCAGCGTTTCCACATTCATGCCAAGGTATGTGGCAACCAATCGATCAATGGAGAGTTGAGGAAAAGTCTCCTGAGAGTAGATAGAACCTCTCTATCAAATTCCCCTCAGAATGTACAAATGATTATTCCTTTCCAGAGAAAATTCATTTTAGGAGTATTATTCTCCTATTCCCCAATGGGATTACTTTGAACGTTAAACAAATTTTAGGAGCACTGCCTCCTATTCCCAGCGACATTCTCTAGCAATATTCTTATGTTTGCAAAGAACGATCAATTCCACCGAAGTCCCTTGCCAATTTCTGTCTATGGAATAGTAGAACCATATAAAACTGTAATCATTTCCCTAAGAAAATGAACTACAGATCAAGCCTGTCACATTAACATTAAACCTCAATCAGCAAAATTTTTGATATATCCCAAGCGGATCAAAACTCTACTTGTCATTCCTTTTCATAGAATGGTAGGTCCACTCAAATTTTGCAGATTAATGCTTGTCATATTAACATTATACTTTTGACAGATTTCTTTTAGAGCTCGCAGGGAATGAGCGTTTCTCTATCCCCAGTGGAGTTATCCAACAAACGACTTCCTAAAAATTCACCTGGAAGTCGCTAGTCATTAAATTATTAATTACCTCTGACAACTCCCTATAGAATCCCCACAGAGTCTACGAGAACGCTAAATTCTCTCTTCAAAATCCTCATGGAACATCCATTCCTCGAAGAGGTATCAAGTTATTACCTCTGATAACTTCTAGGAGTGTTGTCTCCTATCTTCTCCAGATTGATTGCCATGTTAATGCTTATCTTTGATAACTCTTAAAAGTATTTTCTCGTAGAATCTATGGGAATGCTAATTTCTCTCTAAAATCCACATGGAATCCCTTTTAACTCCCCAGCGAGTTTTTAGCAGATTCCCCTCGGAGTCTTTTAATACCCTTTACAGTCCCCAGTGGATACTTTGGTTGTCACATTAACATTATGCCTCTGACAATTCCTTTCAAAACTACTCCAAGAAAAATGCTAAATTTCCCATGGAATATCAAATCACATTCCCCAGTGGAATAACTCTTTTTGCCGTCATCTCCAGTTTGCCACCTCTGAATGGCAGGACTCTGAGTCGGATGTTTTTAGTCAGTTATGTCTAATTTATCACCTCTGAACTGACGAGTGCCCAGATTTTCCCTCTATGGTACTTAAGCTATTACATCCAGTTCGCCACCTCTGAATAAACGAGTCCATAACCTTGTTCTCTTTTTCCCATCAGGACCGGGAGTCCTTTCTATCAAGTTATTCAATCACCTCTGAATAGTGAATTAAGAGTCTGGCGTCTCTTAGTCGGTCATGTCCAGTTTATCACCTCTGAAATGACAGGTGCCCAGATCCAATTCACTTTGCAGCCCCTAGTGCACTAGCTATCATGTTAACATTATGACCTCTGGCAATGGATTAAGAATTTAGCGTGTCTTAGAGGTCAACGGATTCAGAATTTAGCGTGTCTTAGTCAATCATGTCTAGTCAATCACCTCAGAATAGACAGGTTCCTAAAATCGAATTTATCTTTCTTTTATTATTATGTCTAGTTTATCACCTCTGAATGACAAAATTCTGAGCTTGGTGGCTTTTCAATCGATTATGTCCAGTTCATTACCTCTGAACTGACAGATAGCCAAGTCTCTTCCTTTAGTCCAATAGGGACAATTTTTACCATCATGTTTAGTCTATCACCTCTGAATGATAGGGCTCTGATTTTAGTGAATTTCAATCAGTTATGTCCAGATCGTCACCTCTGAGTCCAACATATTTTGAAATCGTTGTAATTTTTCATAAAAGACTTCCAAACGCTCTTATACTTAGATCCTTCTTCATTAGATGTTCTAGAAAAGGAGTATATGGAGTTTGATTTAGGAAGGATTGTGAATTAAGCAAATTTTGAATTTATTGTTGGGACTCAAGCATGGCTTCCATACTCCTTTCCAAATTGTATTTTTTTCTCAGTTAGTGGAACAGGAAAAGGAAGACATGAAGCAGAATCAGGGAATGAATATTGTGAAAATTGTGGACAATGTGGTTAAAAATTAGACTCGGGAAGGTGAATCCCCATGAACTCTGTGAAGAGTGAAAATTATTTTGAAAATTATAGCCATAGGATTGGGAATATGGGTCATATTGAGTCGGATAATCCCAACTCGGCATATATGGTTGGTTCATATTGTACATAACTGGGTTGGAGTTATCCGAGTCATATGAGGTCAGGGTGAAATATAGATTCATATTATGATTGAAAGAATTATTGTTGTTAAAATCTATTTCACAATTTACAAAAAAAACAAACAGACAAATAAAGAAAAAGAAAAAGAAAACAAGCCTATGCTAGGGTTGACTTAGACCTAGACGACTCCTAACTGGCTAGACTGTCCACGGGGGCTACATTGTCAGAATCTGACCACGAGTTAATCGGTCAGGTAGGGGCAAGGTCAGTGAGAGGTATCACCGGAGCAACGGGCCTAATTATGCCAAACCACTGTTCTTCGAGATTTCGCCTCTCAATCCCCAACCTTAGACACTGATTTGACAAGAGTCAACTTATAGCATCTTTCCCCTTAGGTCAATCTCTTAAATTAGTCCGAGATATCCCTAGAGGGCCAACGTCTAGCAAGTTTTATTTAGACTTGGGTTGTGTGAGTGAGGAGGTGATTTTTGGGCTAAGGGAGGGTAATGATTTTCCCACCTTATGTTGTATTGGGTTTTACCCTTAAGTTCAATTTGTACAAGTGTGCGATATAGATAAGAATGAACACACAAAGAGAGTTAATCACCCACATGTTTGTCCTAACTATATGATATGCAATATGTACATCTCCGTCAAAATCATAACAACATATGAACAAAATACAGTATATTGGAATGAAAATTGACACGTGTCTAGATGCAAATGTCTAAACTGTTTTAAAGCATCCAATTTTTGTATTTTAGTTCTTAATTATTATAGTGCACATGTAACAAATATTAGCAACAGAGTATCAAAAGATACAAGAATTTACCCAACCACACAAGAGCAAGTGTGTACTTCTACAATGCTAAAAATTTTGACTTGCACACCAAAAAACAAAGAAGAAAAGTTAACAAAAATATGAAATCAAACTATTCCCATCCCCAGCAATGGCGCCAAAATTTGATCGGGAAAACGCACATGAAAAGTGAATGTTTTGAAATCAAGATTTAAAGTGTGTGCTTTGGCTTCCTCGATACTACCGTTATAGCATAGAGGCTAAAACGAGTCGAATCTACTAGGACGAGAGGCGATAGAAGCTTACACGGTATGTGCACGTGTATGTTAACGGTTCTTCAATGTTTGAAAGAATGAAAAGAAAACAAAACAAAGAATGAAAAGAGAAGTACGGTGAAACACAAAGAAGTGGAAAACATAGAAAAGAATATATTTGTGATTTATGGATAGTATTTCTAAAACAAAGTTAAAAGAAAGAAAACTCATGGCTACTAACTACTAATGACTCCATCAACATGCTAACCTCTTAGTGATAGTTGCCTCACATGTATCTTTGGCTATCATTAGTCCTTGGTTCAAGAGCTTTTCAAGGCATGACCCATATGTTAACTCATCACATCCAAACTCAACAAAACAAGAGCAAGCTACACTTAAACCATCAAAACTAAACAAGAGTAAGCATGGAGTAAAATAATCTTAGCTTGTTAGAGAGTTAGGATGTTAGAGTGTTAGATCCATCATCATGAGCCATCAATGGCTCTTACAAGAGCAAGGCCAAGTAGAGGCTATTAGATTCTGGTAGATTATCAAGTAATAAGTTAAACTAATTAGTGGTTAGTATTTAGTTGCCATGAGAGAAAAATTAGCTAAACATGTAAAGAGTTAGAGAAGAAGCAAATAGAGATAATGGAAGAACTTTTCATAGAGTGCCACCTCTATTACAAGAACTTTCTCTTCTATCCTATGATCACTCTCTTTCCTATTACATGATCTATCAAAATGGAAAATACGAAATAAGGAGAAGAACAACTAATCTAAACTACCCTAAACTACAATCTGGAGAAGAAACTACCCTAACTCTCTGTATCTCTCCAACTGAAGAACCTCAGGGGGGTATATATCGGCACCAGGGGAAAGGGGGCCAGGGGACAACCCCTGACCCAAAGTACGGGCACGGCCGCGCCCGTACGGCCGCCAAAACACGGCCCAGGCCGTGTTTCTACGGCTCTTCTAGAGCCGCGCGTGGCGCTTTCTGCCACGCACTGTCGCGTCTGTCCCCTATCAGCTGCAGGTCCCAGTTTCTAGTTTTGGGCCCCTATTTTTGACGAATCAGCTCTCCAAAATCAATGGCTATATTATAGGTCTTTAATCACCCATTAAACAGTTATTTAGGGTCTTCTGCTTTATTGCACACCATGGATCTAGAAACATGCAAGAGAAGTGCTTTTTAGCAGAATTCAATATGAAATAAATGTGAGATGTGGTATGAAATATACAGCTTTAGAGACTAATCGCACCCCTATATTTTTGTTTTGCTCGTCCCGAGCAAAACAAAAAACTAAAGGAATTATTACATCATTTTCGTTTGTGACGCGATTGCACTAAGCATGTGCAATAAGCCGTTAAACTTCTAGGTTTCCCCTAGAGGAGGAGTTTTGTCTCCTGAGGGTTTTCAGTGGATTACACTCACAAAATCCATCAAGAAAGAAATCAAATGTTAGTATTTTGAAAATCTATTTTTAAAATAGAGAAAAGTGTTGTTTTTGTGAAAATATAAGTGAACTAAGGTGAGAGGTTAACCAGAAATTGTTCTTTCTTAAACTAAGTCAAAATGCAAAATCTTATTATAAATTAAATGTAAAAATTTAAAATTGAATCGATTCTTTAATCTTTCATAAAACTCTTATGCACTTTGTGAACTGTGAAGATTTTTGGGATATCGACTCTAACTTTCATGCCATGGATTTGTGTATATATATATATATTTTATTTTTTTATTTTTTTTCTTCCCTTAGTTTTCTTAAGCTTTCTTAATTACCCAGATAGCGAGCCTTTAGCCGGTAACTCTCAAACCAGATGATCTTAAGGCACCAGATGAGAAAACATCCCTCTGACTTAAGGACTCGAGTACAAGGCCATAAAACTAAAGGGGATTATTTTGATTTTGTCCATCTTTTTAGGCGTGAATAATCATGCTCCTGAGGCATAATTACCCAGCTTCAATAAGTGATTTTTATTATCATCATTATATATATATATATATATATATATAATATATATATATTATGGCATTATCAGTCTTTGTTTCAATCTAAAAAATTGTGTAAGTGTGAAGTGCATAAATCTAAGGCAAAAAATTCAAGATCAAATTGTCTTTTCAAGCTTACTTTCTTACCCTAAAATTAAAACAAGATCGATTATTTTGACTCGGTTTAAAATTTTATAATTTTAGATCTTCCTAATTACTAAGATAATCTTAATTTTCTTTAAAAAAAATCAAAACTATTTCCCTTATTTCAAAATGTTTTGTAAAAAGAAAGGAAAAGAGTTTTTATACAAAAGAAAATTTTAAAAAGTTTCTAAAAAGAAGAGTAAAAGAAAAAAATTTAAAACAACCTATGTTAGTAAACCCTCCCCCACACTTAACTCATATATTGTCCTCAATGCATCGTGAATATATAGATAAATGAAACAAATGGTAAGGGAAGGAAAAGTACCTCATGGTGGTGGCTCCGGTGGTGGTCTGATTGCGCCAAGCGTTGCTACCCAATCAAGATATCGTAGATCTTTCAGACACCTACCAGTGACCTCTATAATGCGACCCAGTAAAAGAATAATTGATTGAATGGTCTTATTTAAAAACTTATCCCCATCTAATTTTCAATTTTCAAAAATAATTACTGAGTCGTTTTCTTCAACATCCTTATCCAACTATGAAGTGTGATTTTGGGAGATGATGGACTTGGACTCAAATAGATTAGGAACAAAAATCGATACCGAGTGAAAAATTTGACTCAGATCAAGTTGAGAGTCAACAATGAGTCAAAATTGGTTCAAAAATAGGGTCCAAACTAAAGAATTGATGTTCACACACTTTTCCCATTAATGAGTGTGATCATAAGATATTAGTGTTTCAATTTTACAGTGGACTGGTACAAGATTCAATGTTGACTCCGAAATAGAGAAAGAAAATCTGATAAAGATACCAGAGTCACTATTGAATCAAAAAGTGAAATGGAAGCACCAACATGAGATTCGTGATCACTTTCAAGCTCAAGTTTAATTTTAGGAAAAGGATAACTTGCCAACATGTCAAGAGGTTAATGTTGATCAATTTCAGATTGGCATGATGAAATTGAAACATGATTTCCAAAATGACATAATTCTTGGGTCCAATCAGTAGAGTAAATGATATAAGGATCGGTCAAAGGTCGATAAGAAAGACTTTCCTCGCTCTCATTGATCAATTCGCTCATTAGTGAGTCTAACCTACTGATAGACTAGGTAACAAAATTTGGAGTTGGAATCATGTCTTCCATACTTTTTGCAATTGGTTCTTCTTGAAAAGGTGAGTATGAAAGTTAATTTTGAAAATTGTAGTGAAATTGTGAGTCTATTGGATTTTGTGATTGTTGCTCAGACTCAGGGTTCCATACTCAAGTACAGTATTGATGGTTGTTCATTTTGAATCAGTGAGACTGGAAAAGATAAGTAGGACTCTTGAAAATTTGGCTGATATGATGATTCCAACATATTTTGAAATCGTTGCAATTTTTCACAAAAAACTTCCAAACACTCTTCTAGCTCAGATCCTTCTTCAATTGGATATTCTAGAAAAGGAGTATATGGAGTTTTATTTGGGAAGGATTATGAATTGAGCAAATTTTGAATTTGTTATTAGGACTCAAGCATGGCTTCCATACTCCTTTCCAAATTGTAATTTTTCTCAGTTGGTGGAACAGGAAAAGGAGGATATGAAGCAGAATCGGAGAATGAATATTGTGAAAATTATGGACAATGTGGTTGAAAATTAGACTCGAGGAAGGTGAATCCCCATGAACTCTGTGAAGAGTGAAAATTATTTTGAAAATTATTATCATAGGATTGGGAATATGGGTCATATTGAGTCGGATAATCCCAACTCGGCATATATGGTTGGTTCATGTTTTACATAACGTGGTTGGAATTATCCGAGTCAAATAAGGTCGGGGTGAAATATGGATTCATATTATGATTGAAAGAATTATTGTTGTTAAAATCTATTTCACAATTTACAAAAAATAAAACAAACAAACAAACAAACAAACAAAGAAAAAGATAAAGAAAATAAGCCTATGCTAGGGTTGACTTAGAACTAGAAGACTCCTAACTGGCTAGACTTTATCATAATCTGACCACGAGTTAATCGGCCAAGTAGGGGTAAGATCAGTGGGATGTATCCATGCCGGAGCAACGGGCCTAATTATATCAAACCACTATTTTTTGAGGTTTCGCCTCTCAATCTCCAACCTTAGACACCGATTTGAAAAGAGTCAACTTCTAATAACTTTCCCCTTAGGTCAATCTCTTAAATGAGTTTGAAATATTCCTATGTGCTAACGTCTGCAAGTTTTATTTAGGCTTGGGTTGTGTGAGTGGGGAGGTAATTTTTGGGTTAGGGGAGGGTAATGACTTCTCCACCATATGTTGTATTGGGTATTACCCTTAATTTCAATTCATGCAAGTGTGCAATATAGATAAGAATGAACACATAAAGAGAGTTAATCACCCATGTGTTTGTCCTAACTATATGCTATGCAATATGTACACCTCTGTCAAGATCATAACAATACATGAATAAAATAAAATATATTGGAATAAAAATTGACACGTGCCTAGATACAAATGTCTAAACCGTTTTAAAGCATCCAATTTCTTTATTTTAGTTCTTAATTATTATAGTGCATAGGTAACAAATATTAGCAATAGAGTATAAAAATATAAAAGAATTTACCTAACTACACAAGAGCAAGTGTGGACTGCTGCAATGCTAAAAATTTTAACCTGCACACCAAAAAAACAAGGAAGAAAGGTTAGCAAAAATGTGAAATCAAACCGTTCCCATCCCCAGCAATGGCGCCAAAATTTGATCGGGAAAAAATCGCGCACGAAAAGTGAATGTTTTGAAATTAAAATTTAAAGTGTGTGCTTTGGCTTTCTCAATACTTTCGTTATAGCATAGAGGCTAAAACGAGTCGAATCCACAAGGACGAAAGGCGATAAAAGCTTACATGGTATTTGTGCATGTGTATGTTAACGGTTCTTCAATGTTTGAAAAAATGAAAAGAAAACAAAATAAAGAATGAAAAGAGAAGTACGGTGAAACACAAAGAAGTGGGAAACATAGAAAAGAATGTATTTGTGTGTTTTGGATAGTATTTCTAAAACAAATTGAAAAAAAAAAGAAAACTCATGGCTACTAACTACTAATGACTCTACCAACATGCTAACCTCTTAGTGATAGTTGCCTCACATGTATCATTGGCCATCACTAGTCCTTGGTTCAAGAGCTTTTTAAGATATGACCCATATGTTAACTCATCACATCCAAACTCAACAAAACAAGAGCAAGCTACACTTAAACCATCAAAACTAAATAAGAGTAAGCATGGAGTAAAATAGTATTAACTTGTTAGAGAGTTAGGTATGTTAGAGTGTTAGATCCATCATCATGAAGCATCAATGGCTCTTGCAAGAGTAAGGTCAAGTAGAGGATATTAGATTCATGTGGATTATCACGTAAGAAGTTAAACTAGTTAGTGTTAGTAGTTAGTTGCCATGAGAGAAAAATTAGTTAAGCATGTAAAGATTTAGAGAAGAAGCAAATAGAAATAAAGGAAGAACCTTTCATCGAGTGTCACCCTCCATTATAAGAACTTTCTATTCTATCCTATGAGTACTCTCTTTCCTATTATATGATCTATCAAAATAAAAAATATAAAAGAAGGAGAAGAACAACTAATCTAAACTACTGTAAACTACAACATGAAGAAGAAACTACCCTAACTCTCTGTATCTCTCCAACAGAAGAACCCTAGGGGGGTATATATAGGCACCAATGGAAAGGGGGTCAGGGGTTGTGGGGGTATATATAGGCACCAGGGGAAAAGGTCCAGGGGGACAACCCTTGGCCCAAAGTACGGTCGCGGCCGCTCCCGTACAACTGCGAAAACGCGGCCTAAATGCGGCTCTTCTAGGTCGCGCGCGGTGCTTTCTGCCGCGCGCTGTCGCGTCAGTTACCTATCGGCTACAGGTCCCGGTTTCTGATTTTGGGCCCCTGGTTTTGACGAATCAGCTCTCCAAAATCAATGGCTATATTATAGGCCTTTAATCACCCATTAAATGGTGATTTAGGGTCTTCTTCTTCATTGCACACCATGGACCTTGAAATATGCAAGAGAGGTGTTTATTCGCAGAATCTATTATGAAATAAATGTGAAGATGTGGTATGAAATATGCAGTTTTATAGACTAATCAACCTACACTCTTTTATCCCTAGTGAATTCTCTTTCCTAGACTAACTTTATAATGTTCAATGTTAGTCTTGTTTTAATTCCTCAAGAATTTTACTTGGTGAAATTTCACTTCTTCAGTTCTTTCCAAAGAACTTGCATGTTAAGTTTTTCTCATATCGAAAACTTATATTACTTGTGGATAATTACACAAGACAAGCAAAGAGTGAAGAAGAAAAGAAAGACACCAGACAAGTCATTGATCAAAAAGCAGATTTTATTGATTTAATGAAAAAAATACAATAAAAGAAGATACAAGGTGTTACAAATCAAGATTATCTCTCATAAGATTTAATCTTTTCCTCAAGAGCAGATAGCATATTGTTTCTTTCCTCTTCGACCTTCAGCAGAGCATGTAGCTTCAACTATTTCCCGTTGAATGTAGCCATTGTCTCCAAGCTGGACTTGAGCTCCTCTAAAGTTGTTCTCTTCTTTGCACCGGAGTGTTGGATCTGGATGCTCTCAGTCATCATCTCACTAGCTCAGCTTTGAATTGGATCTGGATGCTCTCAGTCATCATCTCTTCCAGGTGGATGGCTTTGACTTGACTCACTGCCTCAGCTTTGAAAAGGATAAGGTTGGCCTTTACAATCATCTCCTTCGCTTTCTTGATCTGATCTCTTGCAGCATCAAAAGCTTCACTGGAGATAACCATCACCTCTGCAACCTCAGCCTCTCAGGCCTTTAGGTATTTGGCTCCCAAAATAGGGCCTCTACTTTTTCGGATGTCTCTAGATAGTTCTTTTGCATCTATTCTATGAGACGTTCCTGTTCACTTTTGACCAATGGAGTGAGGTCTAACTGCCTCATGTTACTCCATTCACCAATGTCCTTTTCGAGATTGGCGATCAGTTCTTCCAAGCACTCAGCTTTGGTGATCCCTTCAACGTCCTGGATACTTTCTATCGCTCGAGAGAATATAGGTCTCCAAGAAGCAAAAGAAGTGTGGGTGCTTTTTAAAATCTGGGGAGACAGTGCTTCAAGCTTTTGCAGAAGCCTTCCACGAGCTCTCCGATGAATTCATCCTGGGAATCAACCTCGATCGGTGGAGGGACAATAGCTGCAGGAGGGTGCTGCTGAGTCAAGGCCGTCATGGATGACTTTAGAATGGCTGGGGTTACGATTGTTGAAGCGATCCTCAGAAAAAGAGTCTTCAGAGGAACAATCTCTAAGAATCAGAAGTCAGGCACTGAGATCAGCCTAACAGTGAGCATCGAAGAACCAGCTTCGGTAGCCTCCACCAAGTCAGAAGTCAAAGGATAAGAAAGAGCTAGCGAGATGACTCCGTTACAAGCTTCGGCCAATCTTCACCTGCTGTTGTGCTATCCGAGTAGGAGAGAGAGGCTCCATCTCGACCATTGCCACCGGCAGGTCCCCCAGAGTGGCCTGTTACTGAATTACTGATTCCATCTGATTAGGGAAAAATTGTGCTCAAAAAGTGTCATTTTGAAAAAGAGTTAAAAGTGCATGCTTTGGCTTCCTCGATACTTCCGTTATAGGATAGAGACTAAACGGGTCAAATTCACAGGGACGGGAAGCGATAGAAGCTTTACCGGAATGTTCACGTGTGTGCTAAAGTTTCTTCTATGTTTTAAAGAATGAAAAGAAAAGAAAATAAAGAGTTAAAAAAGAAGTACGATGAAACACAAAGAAGTGAGAAACATAGAAAAGAATATATTTGTGGTTTTTGGATAGTATTTCTAAACAAAGTGAAAAAAGAAAGAAAACTCATGGCTACTAACTAATAAAGGCTCCACTAACCATACTAACATCTTAATGATAGTTGCCTCACATGTATCCTTGGTCATCACTAGTCCTTGGTTCAAGAGCATTTCAAAGCATGACCCACATCCAAACTCAACAAAACAAGTGCAAGCTACACTTAAACCATTAAAATTAAACAAGAGTAAGCATGGAGTAAAGTAATGTTAGCTTATTAGAGAGTTAGAATGTTAGAGTGTTGATTCGTCATCATGAGCCATCAATGGCTTTTGCAAGAGCAAGGCCAAGTAGAGGCTATTAGATTTATGTAGATTATCAAATAAGAAATTAGCAAGTTAGTGGTTAGAAGTTAGTTACCATAAGAGAAAATTAGCTAAACATGTAAAAGGAGTTAGAGAGAAAATAAAGAGACGTATAGAGAGAACCTTTCATAGCTTATCACCTCTATTACAAGCACTCTTACTTTTCAAACTGTATCACTCTCTCTCTCTTGTTACAAGATCTAAAAGAAATGGAATATACAAAGAGGAAGAAGATGAACTAACCTAAATTAAACTACCCTAAACTACAACATGGAAGGAAAACTACACTTCTCTGTGTATATCTCCCTGAAGAAGAACCCCAGGGGGTATTTTTAGGCACCAGGGAAAAGGGGGCCAGGGGGACAACCCCTGACCCAAGGTATAGGCACAGCCGCGCCCGTATGGCCGTGAAAACACAACCATAGCCGTATTTTTGTGTCTCTTCCAGAGTCGCACGCGTTATCATATCTATCTCCTATCAGCTCCAGGTCCCAGTTTCTAGTTTTGAGCCTCTGGTTTTGATGAAACTGCTCCCTAAGGTCAATGAATATATTATAGGCCTTTAATCACCAATTAAATAGTGATTTAGGGTCTTCTTCTTCATTGCACACCATAGACCTTAAAACATACAAGAGAGATATTATTAGCAGAATTTAATATTAAATAAATGTGAAGATGCGGTATGAAATATGCAGTTTTAGAGACTAATCACACCCCTACACTTATCTTTTCTTGTCCCGAGCAAAACAAAAAACTACAGGAATTATTACACCACTTTCGCAGGTGACGCGATTGCACTGAGCATGTGCAACAAGCCGTTAAACCTCTAAGTTTCCCCTAGAGGAGGAGTTTTGTCTCCTGAGGGTTTTCAACGGACGTTAGTATTTTAAAAATCCACAAAATCCATAAAGAAAGACATCAAAATCCATAAAGAAAGACATCAAATGTTAGTATTTTAAAAACGCATTTTGAAAATAGAGAAAAGTGCTAAAATATTTTTGTGAAAATATAAGTAATCCAAGGTCATAGGTTAACCAGAAATTATTCTTCTTTAAACTAAGTCGAAATACAAAATCTTGTTATAAATTAAATGTAAGAATTTAAAATTGAATTGATTCTTTAATCTTTCATAAAACTCTTAGAAAAATATACATTTTGTGAACTGTGAAGATTTTTGGGATATCGACTCAAACATTCATGCCATTGATTTGTGTATATTTATTTATTATTTTCTCTTCCCTTAGTTTTATAGGCTTTCTTATTTACCCAAGTAGTGAGCCTTTAGTCGGTGAATCCCAAACCAGATGATCTTAGGGCACCAGATGAGAAAACGTCCCTCGGGCTTAAGGACTCGAGTAAATAAGATCACAAAAGTAAAAGAGTTTTTTTTATTTTGTCCATCTTTTTAAGCATGAATAATCATGCTTCCTGAGGCATAATTACCCAGCTTCAATGAGTAGTTTTTATTAGCATCATTTTTTTAATATATTTTTTTATGGCATTATCAGTCTTTGTATCAATCCCAAAAAATTATGTAAGTGTGAAGTGCATAAATCTAAGGCAAAAAATTCAAGATCAATTTATCTTTCCAATCTTACTTTTTTATCCTAAAATTTAACAAGATCTATTATTTTGACTTAGTTTAAAATTTCATAATTTTAGGTCTTCCTAATTCCTAAGATAATCTTAATTTTCTAAAAAATAAAAACTATTTCTCTTATTTCAAAAAGTTTTGTAAAATGAAAAGAAAAGAGTTTTTTATACAAAAGAAAATTTTAAAAAGTTCCTAAAAAGAAGTGTAAAAGAAAGAAAATATAAAACTAACTATGTTAGTAAACCCTCCCCCACACTTATCTCATGCATTGTCCTTAATGCATTGTGAATGTGTATATACATGAAACAAATAGAGAGGGAAGGAAAATAACCTCATGGTGGTGGTTCCGGTGGTGGTCTGACTAGGCCAGGCGTTGCTACCCAACCAAGATATCGTAGAGCTTGCAGAAACCCACCAGTGACCTCTCTAATATGACCTAGTAAAATGTTGCAGAATTGTATGAACTTATTTAAAAAATTACCCCCTCCAATTTTTAATTTTCAAAAATAATTACTGAGTCATTTTCTTCAACATCCTTGTCCAACAATGAAGTGTGATTTTGGGAGATGATTGATTTGAACTCAAATGGATCAAGAACAAAAATCGATATTGACTCAGGAATTTGACTCAGATCTAGTCGAGAGTCAACAACGAGAGTCGAAATTGGTTCAAAAATAGGGTCCAAACTAAAGAATTGATGTTCACATATTTTCCCCATCTAAGATATTGGTGATTCAATTTCATAGTGTACTGGTATAGGATTCAATTTTGACACCAGAATAGAGAAAAAAATCTGATAAAGATGCCGGAATCATTATTGAATCAAAAACTGAAATGGAATCACCAACTTGAGGTTCAGGATCACTTTCAAGCTCAAGTTCAATTTCGGGAAAAGGATAACTTGCCAAAATATCAAGGTGGTTTTCAAAATTTTGGGCAAGTTCAAATGGTTGTAATGAAATTGAATCTTGATTTTCGTCCACAGAAGGAATATGAATGGGTAAAATGATCGGTTCAAGTTCAAGAATTATGGGAATCAAAACTGGCTCAAGAATGTTACTTAGTTTAGGTAACACTACAGGAGTCGATATTGATTCAAGGATTGGACTCGAATCACTAAATTGAAGCTCAGTTTCACATTCATCTTCAAGTTCAATTTCAGGAGTTGGATAACTCGTCAAACTATCAAGAATTTGATGTTGGTCAAGTTCAGGTTGGTATAATGAAATTGAAGCTGGATTTCCAAAATGACATGATTCTTGAGTCATATGAACATCTGATGGACATAAGAACTTATTCATATTTTATATTATTCGCTTGGTCTCTTACACAATTCCATAGTTTTTTTTCCACAATGATTTTTCTTTGATTGGTTCTGGAAAAGAACTATATAAAATTTGAAAATTTTGTGGATATGATGAGGCCATCATGTTTTCGAATTGTTTTTGGGCCTCTATCACTTCTTCCAAAGTCCTTTGCAACGATGATGTTTTTTTAATTGGTGGTTCAGGAAAAGGAGGATATGAAGCAAAATCTGGGAATAAATATTGTGAAAATTGTAGACAATGTGGTTAAAAATTTGACTCAGGGGAGGTGAATCCCCATGAACTCTGTGAAGAGTGAAAGTTATTTAAAAAATTATAGTCAAAGGATTGGGAATATGGGTCTTATTGCATCGGATAATCCCAATCTGGTATATATGATTGGTTCATGTAGTATATAGCCGGGTCAGAGTTATCTGAGTCAAATGTGATCGGGGTGAAATATGGATTCTATTAAAATCTATTTCACAATTTACAAAAGAGAAAAACAAACAAACAAATAGAGAAAAAGAAAAAGGAAACAAGCCTATGCTAGGGTTGACTTAGACCTAGACGACTGCTAGCTGGTTAGACTATCATTGTGGGGTACATTGTAGGAATCTGACCACGAGTTAATTGGTCAAGTAGGGGCAAGATCAGTGGGAGGTATCCATGCCAGAGCAGCGTGAAAGTACACCTAGATGGGGTGAATAGGTGTAAGGCTAATTTAATGACAAATAATGCGAATTAAAAATTAAGTACAACACACTTAGTGTAACCAAAGAGTATAGCGAATTCCTGGTGAAGGGCTCTGCACTATCTCCTCTAAATTCCACCAAATAATAGTTGAGGTGCTATATGAAGCTCTCTTGGTTGAATACAAAGATGGGCACACAATCAACCAAGCATGTATATGATATGAACAATATGAACAATGTATAATGCATGAGAGAGAGTTAGAGAAAGTGGATCAATCGCAAACACCGAGATATGTTTCGAGGTTCGAGCACCTAGCTCTACGTCCCCGCCTTCACGCAGAAGGATTTTCATTAGCTCGTCCACACAAGGAACCTCCACTGAGGATTTGGGTAAATACAGCTGGGAGTACACAACTCCTCTCTCAATAATATAACCTCTCATGAGAGGCTAGATACAAAGCCAACACAAGATCAACCTCTCTCACTGGAGGGATACCAACAAACTCAATCACCTCTACACTTAGAGGGATACCAAACCCAATTGCACAACCTCCTCTACACTTAGAGGGAAAGGCACAAAGCCAAGCAAAGATAAGGGTTTATAACACTTAGTGGTTTCAACAAACCACAAACCAATTCTTTCTCACAAAAACAAGATCCTACAAATAGGATAGATATTATAGCTCAAGTGTGAGAAAAATAAAGAGTTTGTAAATCAAAAACACAAAGAAAAACTCTTGGGAAACTTCTAAAATAAATATAGAAATGAAGATCAAAAAACAATCCCAAAGACTTCTCCTTTTCTTAATTTTTCCAACCCTTTAAAAAACAAATAAAGATTAATTATTTTGGCACAAAAACTCTTTTAAAAACTTGGTGAAAGGTGGAAAATTTTGTTCTTAAAATTCATCTTTAAATCAGCCAAAGAAATGGGGTATATATAGCCCCAAATAGATTTGCCCGTTGGCAGCCGGGAAAGGGCAATTTTGCCCTTCCGGTCGACCTGCCGGTTGACCTGCCGGTCGACCTGCCGGTCGACTGGTCAACAGTCAGATTTCTGACCGTTGTTCCTCCGGTCGACCGGGCCTTGAACCAAAGAGCAACGACTCTCTGGCCGGTCGACTGGAACTGGATACAAAGAGCAGAGCTCTCTGCCGATCGACCGACCGGTCGATCGGCGCCATTTCCAGAGAGCAGAACTCTCTGGACGGTCGACTACCCGGTCCACCGGCCCACCAGTTCAAATAGCCGTGCACGTCTGTGCACGTCGGTCGACTGACTACTGTCGCGGTCGACGTCCGGTCGACCGACAGAAGGCTGGCCAGTTAATATTAAGGGATTAAAAACTTGGTTATTTTACCTTCTAAAAAATTCCATAAAATACACATAAATTTCACAAAAAATAAGTTCTTATAAGATCTTTGAAATACAAATATGTGTGACTAAAATTCAACAAATATTACAAAATATTTAAACTACTTTTATGATATTGAAATGTGACGTAAACCAAAAATGGTATTTTCTAGAAACCAAACTTCTAAAGGAAAATACGGTTTTTCTATAAACTTGTATAAATATAGAATCATGATATTGAAATAACTTTAAAGCATATTATATATAGATAGAATCCAATATGCATATAAAGATTTATATCTATGTTTTTAATATGAAATCCAATATTGGTTAAACTAAAAACCAATAAACTTAAAACAAATGTGTGTATTGTGAACTTGAGCATATCAACACTATCTAATCTTTATAATAAGATCTAAACAATCTTAACTAAACAAACCAAAGTCTTGTTGTCTCCAAGCCGACTCGATGCAAAATCGATCAACGAGCTTGACTCCAATTCAGTACTAGATGCGCTCTTGACGCTCGAGCTCTTGAATCACCATGTGAAAGCTTCAAAAATACTTTTGTTGAAGCTAATCATCTACTAATATCTTGATCAAATATCTGAAACTAAATATCACAAGATTATTAGTAAACTATAACTACATGAGTTAATCATCATCAAAACTAGAGTGAAGGGCCTCTGGGCCAACAATCTCCCCCTTTTTGATGATGACAAAACTCATGGAGTTATTTATGCATGGATTAAAGTTAAGCTTCATAGAAGCTCCCCCTTAACTCATGCATAGTAATAAACAATAAAGATATATAATGAATGCTCAATATAGATATACATAAATATGCATAAAACAAGAAAATGAAACAAACATGATCATTGATACCAATGAAATAAACATGCTCTCGATACAAATTTTAAAATAAAAATATTTTTAAAAAAATGTTGCTCTTGATATCAACAAACGCTCTTGATACCAATAAAAGATGCTCTTGATACCAATGGTAAGAGATAACAAATTTAAACAAACATGCATATTAAACAAATAGTAAACATGCATATTAAACTCCAAAATATCTCTCCCCCTTTTTGTCAATTCATCAACAAAGGGGTACAAACAATAAAGGGCATAATTAATATTTTTCTCCCTTTTTGCATAAATCAAACGATAAAGGTATATATGCGATATACATTCATGAAGAGGAGAGACGTAAAGTTAACTCTTCCTGCATACATGCATTTATATGAAAAGAGATGACTAAACCCTAACCACATAAAGCATAATATACAATGTATAAAAGAAGATGTGAAGCTCCTACTACACACGTGTAAGACATAAAGAAGAGCGGTCAAACTCCTCAATATAACATACACTCAACATGAATCTATATATAGAGAAGATGTTAAGCTTCCCTAGCATATACATTATGATACCAATTGAAAAATATGTCAATTTAGTATCATGGTATACACCGAAACATCATGATACCAATTTATGATACCAATTGAAAATAAACAAAACATTTTGAAGAAACCAACAAAATTTTTGATACCAATTGAAAAATATAAATATATCAAAAATCTTGATACCAATTGTAAAAATTTGTACCAATTGAAAATATTTTACACTTTTGATATACCAATTGAAAAACATAAACCAATCTTTTTGATTAAACACTAAAATCATTTTGCAATAGAGATACCAAATAGAGAATAATATCAATTTAAGATTCTTGATGCCAATATTGAAAATGAACATATACCAATTGAAAATATTTTTCATTTGGAGCGTAGGAAACCAATTGAAAAGTAAGATATCAATTTTTAACATAAAGAGTGGGAGTAAGATACCAATTGTAAACAAAATCGATTGAAAGGTAAAACATGAAATTTTCTCCCCCTTTATGAAATACTAATGAAAATGATGCATAAGCTTGTATAAGATACCAATTAAAAAATAATTATCATTAAGAACTAAATCAAGCTTAGCATAGCAAAATTTGTGCTCTAAGATATAAAGATATAGTAAGCATAATCAAAACACATATATATGTATAGAAAATTAAATACCAATCGAAATTGATACTATTTGAAGTTGAAGCATACATATATAGAAACAAATATGAGTATACAAAATAACTATCAATTGTGATACTAATTGAAAACATAATAAGAATCAAGTGTATAACTCATAATGACCACCCTATTCATACACATGTTAAAATGATTTTCAATTTGAGTATACAAGGCATGGTCTCCCATCCAACTACCCTTCGATGGAAGGGGTTTTCAAAAATAATTTTGAAAATAATTTTAACATAATTGAAAACTCTTCCAAAATGAAGAAATACGCAACTAGTTTTATGAAAAACTTGAAAACTAGTACGAAATCCTTCAAGTAAGGAATAAAACAAGAATATTTTTCATGAAAATATGTAAGTCACACGATCATCGACACTCAAAGTCAATAAAGCACATATCATACTCATGAAAATAAAGTCATGAGAAAACATCAAGTAATGTGAGTGTAAGAATCATGTAATTACAAAATCATGGGAATAGAAAATAAAGCTCAATATGACATTCCTTTATAAAAATCATCAAAACTAAATGTACTTCAAGGTATATGTAGACAAATGACTCAAGGTTATACATGTATACCCAATAGTTTTGGCAGAATTAACATATACATGAAGTAAAACACATATTAATGAAAACATATCCAAAAATAGGAAATAGAAGTCAAAATGTATGAATCATCAAAACTAGGCTACTAGTACATTTAATGGGTATAAATGAGCATTTAGGCACAAACATATAATATTCTATTTGTGACTCACTACTTGTACAAGTATATACACAAGTTTTAATGAAAGCTACATCTAAACATGTAATCAAATCATGAGTGCAAAATGAAAACATAAATCAACATGATTAATATGTACATGCACATGATTTAGAATTATGATATACACAATAGTTAAATTATGGTGAGAACACAAAAGTAATAATCCATATGAACATGGGTGTATCTCAAATACTATCCATGTATGTCACGAATCTAATTATCATGGCATTTAACATAATAATCATAAAAATATGACATGCTAAAAATTAATCATATGAAAGCATGTAAACATAAATGGAAGTTAGAAATAGTTACCAAAACCGTTAGAGGTAATCTCTAGATCTCCAAACCATGGTGGTCTTCCCACCGAACTCTCCTTGAAAGTGATGCATCCAAAATAGTCATCTTTAAGCTTGGAACGCATCCACCTCAAAGCACCAACATCACTCACGTCATGTGAGAGCCAACACCTACATCAAATAAAATAGGGGAGGATTTTGGTACCCAAAGTCTATTGAGTCCATGAGGGTTAGCACCTTTTCTAACCCAAACAAATCTATTTGCTAAATTTACATTATGTACTCTATTATAACAAAACTTAGTAAGGTGGCCCTTACGTCCACAATGTGTACATGTGTACACATGAGCATACATAGTATTGTGTGTATGGACGTGAGGAGTATGTGTATGCCGTGTATGGTGTGCATCATAGGGGGAAATGTTTCTTTCAAAAGATAAATTCCAACCGTGTGTGGTTCATGGCACATTAGCTCAAAGTGGAGCCCAAACAATCAACACTCTTCTTTAAAATATTTACATCATTTGCAATAATAGAAGAGAGGTGTATGCGATAGATACACTAGGTTGTGAAGCATGACAAACATGTGTATCTAAATCATTTTTCAAAGAAATATTTTTCTTGGAAACCAAATCCAATTCCTCTGAAATCAATTCAATTTTGTTTTTCAAGGAATTATTTTCTTTAAAACATTATCAAGTTTGAAGTCAAGATCTCATTTTTTTTAAAAATTTAATTACAATCATTTTTGTTTTTCAAAATCTTGTTTCCATTTAGGGCAAGTTCAAGTTGGGATTTCAATGAGTCCCTTTCAATTGAAATCTCATCCCTCTCTTGCAAAACCAAATCAAGTTTAGAAGACAAATTTTCACTTTCTTCCTTTAATTTTGAACTATTCTTTTTCACACTTTTACTCTTCGAAATCAATCTTTCACAACCTTTAACTAGTTCATAATTTGAAGCATGTGCATCCATACACTCATTGAAAGAAGAACTAGAACTATCATCTAGTTGAGTATCCGAATATACCTTAAGGGAGTCATTCCCTTGGATCGTGAAGCAACGTTGTTCGGATTCTTCTCCACTAGATTTCTCCTCCACATATTTCGTCGTTTGTAGCGCGGGAGAGATCAAGGTGTTCCACACTACAAAGGCAGAATCACAATAAGAAACCATAGAAATATAATCTTTACTTAGAGTTCTCCTAAGTGCCGTTAGGGCTTGTGCATTGGCCTCCATATGCTTGCTATTACCAAGATAGGATTTCTTGGTAGCGACAAGGAAATCCTAGGATTTTTTGGTACATACTCATCCTAATCTTTCACATATTGATTTTAGAAATATCAAACATAGGAGGTGCCAAGTAATCCATGAGTGTGATGAAATCACCTAGAGGGGGGGGGAATAGGTGATGATGCTAATCAATGGAACTAAATGCGGAATTAAAAATCTAGATGCAATGAGCACTCAAGTGTGATCCACTAGTGATGCACACACAACCAGGCCAAGCAAATATGATGAACAATATGGAATGTAAATGCAAGGCACAAAGTAAATAGAGATAGAGATAGAGAGAGCCAATCGATCAAACGCAAACACCAAGGTATGTTCTCGAGGTTCGAGCACCCAGCTCTACATCCCCGCCATCCCCAGATGGATTCTAACACTCTCACTATCACAAAGAAAGTTACAAGAACCACAACCTCCTCTTGAGGCAAAAGCACAAAGCCACACAAAGTAAAGGAATACAACTTAGTGGTATACAACAACAACCACAAACAATTTCTTGCTACTTGGTGGTTTAAGGCAACAACCACAAACAATCTCCTTTTTCTCACACAAAGCCTATAGACAATATAGTAGATTGTAGCTCAAGTGTGGAGAAAACCAAGGGATTTGAAACCAGCAACACAAAGAAAAATCTTTGGGAAATAGATGAAATCAAGATATAGAGATTCAATTCAAAAGCTTTTCCCAAAATCCCTTTTCTTTGGTTTTTCAAACCCTAATCAAAAACACAAGAAATAGTTTACTTTGAATCCAAAAACCAATTTTGATTGCAACAAAAACTCCAGAGAGATATAGAATTTAAGCCCAAAAATCTTGAAGAGAAATAAAGCTCTTTTTGGAATTTTTCAAACAAACAATATTTTTCTCTTAATAAAACTTATTTTAAATCTCTTCCCAATCACTCCTATTTATAGGAGAGGAGTAGGTTAAGAGATAATAAACACTTAAGGTTAATTAAGTAATATTAGATTTGAAATAAAACCCAATTTCAAATTTTAAACACAAAAGACAAAATAAATCAGCATTAAAAAATCTGCCCGTTACTGTTCAAACGGCTCGATCGGTCGACCTGCCGGTCGACCGGTAGTTCAAAAAATCTGACCGTTATGAGCTATCGGTCGACCGATCCGGTCGACTGATAAAAACAGTGAGCAAAACAAAGCTATCGGTCGACCGCTCCGGTCGACTGATGCCTGACTGAGACTCAAAATAATATTTCGGTCGACTGTCGGTAGACAGCCGGTCGACCGACAAACATGCACACGGATACGTGCATTCTGCCAGGACTCCGGTCGACTGGTCCGGTCGACCGGACCAGCCTGACACAGACACGGTCGACTGTCGGTAGACAGCCGGTCGACCGGTTCTGGTCAGAAAACCAAGTAAACAATATTTTAATAAATCCCACAAAATCTCTAAAATTCCACAAAAATAGTTTTGTCATATTATATTGAAAGATGAACTTGTGTTAAAAATCCCAACACAAATTTCAAACATATTTGACTATTTTTGTGTCAAAGAAATTTTGCCAAAAACAAAACTCGTATTTTCTAAAACTTGGAATCTTAAATAGAAAATACGTTTTGTCTAAAACTCTTCCAAATACAAAATTATGATATTTAAACACTTTTGAAGCATGTTGTATATGAATAGAAATTCAATATACAAGAAACATATATATATATATCATAATTTTTGTCATTAAGTCCAAAATAATGTTTTGATAAAAATACCAAAACATAAAACACATGAAATAGATTATCAAACTAAGTTTGTTTAAGCAATAGAAGCATGCATGTATATAGAACAAATCATATATACACTAAACCATGTAAACTTGTTTTGATATAAAATCTATTCATGAAAACCAAGATCGGTTAAACCAAAAACCGAAAATATTCAAAACGTGAAACATGTGTGTTGTGAACTTGAGCTTATCATACTATACTAATCTTTACAATTAAGATCTAAACCCAAACTAAACTATGGATACCTAAGTCTTCTTGTAGAGCGCAATCTCCAAGTCTTCTTGTAGAGCGCAATCTCCAAGTCGGCTTGATCCAAAACTCCTTTGAATCACCGAGCAATGCAATATATCATCTTTGATGCTTAGGCTCTTGAATCATCATGTGCAAGCTTCCAAATCATCTTGTTGAAGCTAAACACCAACTAATATCTTGATTAATGATCTGAAACTAAAACACAAGATTATTAGTACACATAACTACATGAGTTAGTCATCATCAAAACTAGAGTGGAAAGCCTTTGGGCCAACAATCTCCCCCTTTTTGATGATGACAAAACTCATGGAGTTATATATGCATGGATTAAAGTAAAGCTTCAAAGAAGCTCCCCCTTAACTCATGTATAACAATAAACATAAAGATATATAATGAATGTTCATAAATATGTATGCATCAACATGCATAAAACACATAAAAACATGCTCTAGATACCAAACATATAGACATGCTCTAGATACCAAATTGAAACACATATTAAAATGTAACAACACAAAATACATGCATAAAACTACCATGCATATAAACTACAAATTCTTCTCCCCCTTTTTGTCACTCATCAACAAAGGGGTAAACCAAACAAAGTGAAATCAAATTCCTCTTCCCCTTTCAAGGGGTAAAAATCAAAAACAAAGCATGATATCAAATAAAGATGGGTCAATGAGGTGCATTGAGATACCAATTGAAATTATCAATACCAAAATTATACAAGGCATTGAAACAAGAATAATCATTTTATGTTAACATGAAAACAAGCAATGTAACCATGATACCAATAAACAATAAACCAAAGTTGATACCAATTTAATAAACAAGTGACCTCTTGATACCAAAAGAAGAAATTTTTCATTAAAAGCTCATGAAACCAATTGAAAAACAAAATTGCATCTTAATACCAATTACACTACAATGTTTAAATCATTTTCCATCATAAAGTTAGGGAGTGGGAAACAAACACAATGGTAGACCAAATACCAATTGAAATGTAAAATACGAGTTTTCTCCCCCTTTATGAAATACAAAAGAAAATATGCATAGGCTTGAAATAAGATACCAATTGAAAATTAAATCAATTGAAACATGATATTAAAATTCAAGCTTAGCAAACTCAAAATTATGAAGAAGCTTGTATAAGTATACCAATTTAAAAACTCAAGCTCATCATAGCCAACATTTGTGCTCTAAGACATAGGAATATAATAGGCACAAATAAATCATCTATATATGTATGTAGGAAATAGATACCAATTGAAATTGATACTATATGGAGTGTAAGCATACATACATAAAACAAACACATATGAGTATACAAAAAATATGTCATATTGATACCAATTGAAAGAATTCAACGATACCAATTGAAATAACAAAAGTAAGGACAAGTGTATGACTCATATCAACTACCACCCACCAAGATAAGTTTTAAATGATTTTCAAGATGAAGCATACTTGATCATGGTCTCCCATCCAACCGCCCATAGATGGTAGGGGTTTTCAAAAATAGATTTGAACAATATAGTATGTTTGAAAATCACTACCTCATGAAGAATATCACAACTAGTTATATAAGTCAACTAGCACGAAATCCTTCAAGATAAAAGTAACTAGATTTTTCATGAAACATGGAGATCACAAAATCACTAAAACACTCAAAAACCATCCATATGGATATTACACTAAACACTATGTATAATACCAAAGTGTAGCCGAATTCCCCGTGAAAGGCTCTGGACTAACCCCTCTAGATTCCCCGTAAAAAGGGTTGAGGTGCCGCGTTTGGCTCTCTTGTTGAATACAAGTGTTAGCAAATAATCCCAATAATATATGTATACATGAAAACTAAATCATGATACCAATTTGAAAATTAAATCATGGGAAAGCATCAAGTAGAGTGTACAAGTGTTGTGAAAAACATATCATCATGACAATTAAGCTCAATATGGAATTCATCAAAAAAAATATGAATCATAAGAGAATCATGAAATCTATGAAATCATCATAAATCATGAGAATCATAATCAAGCATGGAAATCATCACAAATGATCTAAGCTTCAAGGCATATGTATGTCATGTACAAACTTTAGTATACATACATATCCCAAACATAAGGAGTCCACAAAAGATTATGCATGAAGGCATGTGGCTCAAGGATGTACATGTATAAATAAGAGTTTGGACAAAATAGATATATACATGAAGTCAAAAACGCAAGATCATAAAACATATCCAAAAGTGGGTCAATCACATAAATTGGTACAAGATAGAATACATGAATCATCAAAACTAGACTATACTAGTACATCAAATGAATACAAATGAGCATTCAAGCACAAACATATATAAAGGTCTATTTGTAGCTCATTAGTTGCTCAAGTATAAATTCTAGTCTTAATGAAAACAATCATTCAAGCATGTAGTCAACACATGAAGCACAAAACGAGTCAAGAATCAACATGAAAAATAATCATGATAATCAAAAACATGGAATATCAAAACAATCACACAAATCCACATGATCAATATGATAAGAACATGTGCATTAGATCTTATGATTAACATGATAGCTAAAACAAAGGAGAACACAAAATATGGGTCCATATTAAACATGGGTGTCTCAATCACTAATCATGTAAAGCATAATTCTAATGGACATGGTAATTATCATACTAATCAAGAAACTACAAACATGCTATAAGTGAATGCACATGAAAGCATATACATATAAATGGGAGTTAGAGAATGATACCAAAACCGATGAAGATGCATCTCTAGATCTCCAAACCATGGTGGTCCTTTCCACCAAATTCCCTTGAGTGTGAAGCATCCAAATGATTTTCTTTTAGGCTAAGAACGCATCCACCTCAAGGCACCAATACTCTCACGTGATGCGAGAGCCTCCACCTACATCAAACATCAAAGTGGTGGATCTTGTACCCATTTTCTTGTGGGTCCACGGGGGTTAGTATCTTTCCTAACCCACACAAGATTAGTTGCTAAATTTTCATGATAAATGCGATCATAACAAAATCTAGCAAGGTGGCCTTTTCGACCACAATGTGTACATGTGTACACGTGAGCATACATATGATGATGGTGATCATGAGAAGCATGTGTATGCATAGAAGAGTGTGCATGCAAGGTTGGAACTTGTTTCTTGCGAACTAAGGTTTCCAAACGTGAGTGATTCATGGCACAATGGCTCAAAGTGGAGCCTAAACAATCAACACTTTTCTTCAAAACATTTATATCATTTTCTATGTTAGAAGACAAAGTGGAGCATGCAATAGGTGTGCTAGAACAAGAAGTAATACTATCATGGCACACATGCATATCAATCTTATTTTGCAAAGATTTATTTTTAATCAAAACCAAATCCAATTCTTTTGAAATAGAATCAATTTTATTTTTCAAAGTAAGATTTTCCTTGAAAACAAGATCCAATCTAGAAGACAAAACCTCATTGTGCTCAACAATATCATCACAATCATCAAGATCATTTTTATTTTTCAAAACTTCAATCTCTTTTAAGGCAATGTCTAGTTGAGATTGTAGTGAGTCACGTTCACTAGTAATCTCTTCCTTCTCTTGCAAAACCGATTCAAAAGTTGAACATAAATCCTTTAATTCTCCTTTTAAATCAAAATGTTTCTTTTTCAAAGAGTTATGTTTTTCCATAAAACTTTCAAGTTTAGAAGCAAGTTCAACATTCAAATTTTGAACTTCAAAACAACCATTGCAAAAAGAACTAGAGCTTTCATTAAGAGGGGAATTTGAATGTACCTCATGAGAGTCATTCCCATATGCCATAAAGCCAAGCTCTTCGGAAGCTTCTCTTTTAGATTTCCTTATCTTGTTGATGATCACGGGTAGCTCCGGAGAAGTTAGAATACTCCAAACTGCAAAAGCCGAATCATATTTAGCAAATATAGGAAAAAGATGTTCATTTAAAGATGCTTGAAGTGTCCTAAGGGCTAATGCATTGGCCTTCTTATGCTTACTAGTATTTGGGTGGTCTTCTATAGTGATGGCTTGATAAACTAGATGACCTAGATTCTTTAAATGCCTAGTCATGTCTACCTTCCATGCATCAAGTCTAAAATGGTCAAACATAGGAGGGCTAGCCATGAATGCAATCTAAGATGTGAGTGCAAATGAAATGCAAATGAAGATTAGCAAACCAAGATCTTTTACTCCTAGGTTGTTAAACCAAAATATCAGGAGCACTAGCTCTGATACCAATTGAAATCACCTAGAGGGGGGGGTGAATAGGTGATGATGCTAATCAATGGAACTAAATGCGGAATTAAAAATCTAGATGCAATGAGCACTCAAGTGTGATCCACTAGTGATGCACACACAACCAGGCCAAGCAAATATGATGAACAATATGGAATGTAAATGCAAGGCACAAAGTAAATAGAGATAGAGATAGAGAGAGCCAATCGATCAAACGCAAACACCAAGGTATGTTCTCGAGGTTCGAGCACCCAGCTCTACATCCCCGCCATCCCCAGATGGATTCTAACACTCTCACTATCACAAAGAAAGTTACAAGAACCACAACCTCCTCTTGAGGCAAAAGCACAAAGCCACACAAAGTAAAGGAATACAACTTAGTGGTATACAACAACAACCACAAAACAATTTCTTGCTACTTGGTGGTTTAAGGCAACAACCACAAACAATCTCCTTTTTCTCACACAAAGCCTATAGACAATATAGTAGATTGTAGCTCAAGTGTGGAGAAAACCAAGGGATTTGAAACCAGCAACACAAAGAAAAATCTTTGATAAATAGATGAAATCAAGATATAGAGATTCAATTCAAAAGCTTTTCCCAAAATCCCTTTTCTTTGGTTTTTCAAACCCTAATCAAAAACACAAGAAATAGTTTACTTTGAATCCAAAACCAATTTTGATTGCAACAAAAACTCCAGAGAGATATAGAATTTAAGCCCAAAAATCTTGAAGAGAAATAAAGCTCTTTTTGGAATTTTTCAAACAAACAATATTTTTCTCTTAATAAAACTTATTTTAAATCTCTTCCCAATCACTCCTATTTATAGGAGAGGAGTAGGTTAAGAGATAATAAACACTTAAGGTTAATTAAGTAATATTAGATTTGAAATAAAACCCAATTTCAAATTTTAAACACAAAAGACAAAATAAATCAGCATTAAAAAATCTGCCCGTTACTGTTCAAACGGCTCGATCGGTCGACCTGCCGGTCGACCGGTAGTTCAAAAAATCTGACCGTTATGAGCTATCGGTCGACCGATCGGTCGACTGATAAAAACAGTGAGCAAAACAAAGCTATCGGTCGACCGCTCCGGTCGACTGATGCCTGACTGAGACTCAAAATAATATTTCGGTCGACTGTCGGTAGACAGCCGGTCGACCGACAGACATGCACACGGATACGTGCATTCTGCCAGGACTCCGGTCGACTGGTCCGGTCGACCGGACCAGCCTGACACAGACACGGTCGACTGTCGGTAGACAGCCGGTCGACCGGTTCTGGTCAGAAAACCAAGTAAACAATATTTTAATAAATCCCACAAAATCTCTAAAATTCCACAAAAATAGTTTTGTCATATTATATTGAAAGATGAACTTGTGTTAAAAATCCCAACACAAATTTCAAACATATTTGACTATTTTTGTGTCAAAGAAATTTTGCCAAAACAAAACTCGTATTTTCTAAAACTTGGAATCTTAAATAGAAAATACGTTTTGTCTAAAACTCTTCCAAATACAAAATTATGATATTTAAACACTTTTGAAGCATGTTGTATATGAATAGAAATTCAATATACAAGAAACATATATATATATCATAATTTTTGTCATTAAGTCCAAAATAATGTTTTGATAAAAATACCAAAACATAAAACACATGAAATAGAATATCAAACTAAGTTTGTTTAAGCAATAGAAGCATGCATGTATATAGAACAAATCATATACACACTAAACCATGTAAACTTGTTTTGATATAAAATCTATTCATGAAAACCAAGATCGGTTAAACCAAAAACCGAAAATATTCAAAACGTGAAACATGTGTGTTGTGAACTTGAGCTTATCATACTATACTAATCTTTACAATTAAGATCTAAACCCAAACTAAACTATGGATACCTAAGTCTTCTTGTAGAGCGCAATCTCCAAGTCTTCTTGTAGAGCGCAATCTCCAAGTCGGCTTGATCCAAAACTCCTTTGAATCACCGAGCAATGCAATATATCATCTTTGATGCTTAGGCTCTTGAATCATCATGTGCAAGCTTCCAAATCATCTTGTTGAAGCTAAACACCAACTAATATCTTGATTAATGATCTGAAACTAAAACACAAGATTATTAGTACACATAACTACATGAGTTAGTCATCATCAAAACTAGAGTGGAAAGCCTTTGGGCCAACATGTGAACTATATGTGTGCAAATACAAATGATAGATTAGCAACCAAGATCTCACTCCTAGGTGGTAACCTAATATCAGGAGCGTAGGCTCTGATACTAATTGAAAGTACACCTAGAGGGGGGTGAATAGGTGTACGGCTAATCTAATGACAAATAATGCGGAATTAAAAATTAAATGCAACACACTTAGTGTAACCAAAGAGTGTAGCCGAATTCCCGGTGAAAGCTCTAGACTATCTCCTCTAAATTCCTCTAAATAAGAGTTGAGTGCTATATGAAGCTCTCTTTGTTGAACACAAGTATGGGCACACAATCAAACCAAGTATGTATATGATATGAACAATATGAACAATGCACAATGTAAGAGAGAGAGAGAGAGAGTTAGAGAAAGTAGATCAATCATAAACACCAAGATATGTTTCGAGGTTCAAGCACCCAGCTCTTGTCCTCGCCTTCACACAGAAGGATTTTTACTAACTCGTCCACATAGGACTGCCCACACAGGGAACCTTCACTGAGGATTTGGGCAAATATAATTGCGAGTTCGCAATTCCTCTCTCAACAATACAACCTCTCACTAGAGGCTAGGCACAAATCCAACACATGATCAACCTCTCTCACTAGAGGGATACCAACAAACTCAATCACCTCTACACTTAGAGGGATACCAAACCCAATTGCACAACCTCCTCGCACTTAGAGGGAAAGGCACAAAGCCAAGCAAAGATAAGGGTTTATAACACTTGGTGGTTTTAACAAACTACAAACCAATTCTTTCTCACAAAAACAAGATCCTATAAATAGGATAGATATAATAGCTCAAGTGTGAGAAAAATAAAGAGTTTGAAAATAAAAAACACAAAGAAACTCTTGGGAAACTTCTAAAATAACTATAGAAATGAAGATCAAAAAACAATCCCAAAGACTTCTCCTTTTCTTGATTTTTCCAACCCTTTAAAAAACAAATAAAGATCAAGTATTTTGGCACAAAAACTCTTTTAAAAACTTACTGAAAGATGAAAAATTTTGCTCTTAAAATTCTTCTTTAAATCAGCCAAAGAAATGGGGTATATATAGCCCCAAACAGATTTGCCCGTTGGCAGCCAGGAAAGGGCAATTTTGCCCTTCCAGTCGACCGGTCAACGGTCAGATTTCTGACCGTTGTGGCTCCGGTCGATCGCCTGGTCGACCGGGCCTGGAACCGAGAGCAATGGCTCTCTGTCTGGTCAATCGCCCGATCGACCGGAACTGGATACAGAGATCAGAGCTCTCTACCGGTCGACCGGCCGGTTGACTGGGGCCATTTCCAGAAAGCAGAACTCTCTGGACGGTCGACAGCCCGGTCGACTGGCCCAACAGTTCAAATAGCCGTGCACGTCAGTCGATCGACTTCTGTTGCGGTCGCCCGTCCGATCGACTGGCAGAAGGCAAGCCAGTTAATATTAAGGGATTAAAAATTTGGTTATTTTACCTTCTAAAAAATCCCATAAAATACACATAAATTTCACAAAAATAAGTTCTTATAAGATCTTTGAAATACAAATATGTGTGACTAAAATTCAACACATATTACAAACTATTTGAACCATTTTTGTGATATTGAAATTTGACGTAAACCAAAAATGGTTTTTTCAAGAAACCAAACTTTTAAAGAAAAATACTGTTTTTCTATAAACTTGTATGAATACAAAATCATGATATTGAAACAACTTTGAAGCATATAGTATATGGATAGAATCCAATATACATATAAAGATTTATATCTATGTTTTAGACAAGAAATCCAATATTGGTTAAATCGAAAACAAAAAAACCAATAAACTTAAAACAAGTGTGTGTGTGTGTATTGTGAACTTGAGCATATTAATACTATCTAATCTTTACAATGAGATCTAAACAATCTTAACTAAATAAACTGAAGTCTTCTTATCTCCAAGCCAACTCGATCCAAAACCGATCCAGTGAGCTTGACTTCAACCAAGTACTAGATGCGATCTTGATGCTCGAGCTCTTGAATCACCATGTGAAAGCTCCAAAAACACCTTTATTTAAGCCAATCACCTACTAATATCTTGATCAAATATCTGAAACTAAATATCACAAGATTATTAGTAAACTATAACTACATGAGTTAATCATCATCAAAACTAGAGTGAAAGGCCTCTGGGCCAATAGAGCGGGCCTAATTATGCTACACCACTGTTCTTTGAGGTTTCGCCTCTCAATCTCCAACCTTAGACACTGATTTGACAAGAATCAAACTCTAACAACTTCCCCCTTAGATCAATCTCCTAAATGTGTCCGAGATGTCCCTAGGGGCCAACGTCTAGTAAGTTTTATTTAGGCTTGGGTTGTGTGAGTGGGGAGGTGATTTTTGGGCTAAGGGGGTGTAATGACTTCCCCACCTTATGGTGTATTGGGTTTTGCCCTTAAGTTCAATTTGGGCAAGTGTACAATATAGATAAGAATGAACACAAAAAGAGAGTAAATCACCCACGTGTTTGTCCTAACTATATGCTATGCAATATGTAACCTCCATCGAGATCACAACAACACAAGGGTAAAATACAGTATATTGGAATGAAAATTAACACGTGCCAATGTCTAAACCGTTTTAAAGCATTCAATTTATATATTTTAGTTCTTAAAATTATTACAGTGCACAGGTAATATAAATAAAAACTAGCAGTAGATATAAGAATATACAAAAATTTACCCAACCACACAAAAGCAAGTGTGGACTTCTTCAATGCTAAAACTTTAACATGCACACCAAAAAACAAAGAAGAAAAGTTAACAAAAATGTGAAATCAAACCGTTCCCATCTCTAGCAATGGCGCCAAAGTTGGATCGGGGGAATACCGTGCATGAAAAGTGTCGTTTTGAAATCAAGAGTTAAAAGTGCGTGCTTTGGCTTCTCGATACTTCCGTTATAGGATAGAGGCTAAACGGATTAAATCCAATGGACGGGAAGCGATAGAAGCTTTATTAGAAGGTTCACGTATGTGTTAAAGTTTTTTCTATGTTTTAAAGAATGAAAAGAAAAGAAACTACAGAATGAAAAGAGAAGTACGATGAAATACAAAGAAGTGGGAAACATAGAAAAGAATATATTTGTGATTTTTGGATAGTATTTCTAAAACAAAGTGAAAAAGAAAGAAAACTCATGGCTACTAACTACTAATGGCTCCACTAACCAGACTGACGTCTTAGTGATAGTTGCCTCACATGTATCCTTGGCCGTCACTAGTCCTTGGTTCAAGAGCGTTTCAAAGTATGACTCATGTGATAACTTTCACATCCAAACTCAACAAAATAAGTACAAGTTACACTTAAACCATCAAAACTAAATAAGAGTAAGCATGGAGTGAAGTAATGTTAGCTTGTTAGAGAGTTAGGATGTTAGAGTGTTAGATCCATCATCATGAGCCATTAATAGCTCTTACAAGAGTAAGCCCAAGTAGAGGCTATTAAATTCATGTGGATTATCAAATAAGAAGTTAGTAGTTAGTAGTTAGTTGCCATGAGAGAAAATTAGCTAAACATGTAAAAGGCGTTAGAGCAAAAACAAAAAGAGGTAAAGAGAGAACCTTTCATAGCTTATCACGTTCTATTACAAGCACTCTTACTTTTCAAACTGTATCACCCTCTCTTCTATTACAAGATCTAAAAGAAATTGAAAATATAAAGAGGAAGAAGAAGAACTAACCTAAACTAAACTGTTCTAAACTACAGCATGGAAGGAAAACTACACTACTCTCTATATATCTCCCTGAAGAAGAACCCTAGGGGTATTTATAGGCACCAGGGAAAAGGGGGCCAGGGGGACAACCCCTGGCCTTAAGTATGGGTGGGGCCGTGCCTGTATGGCCGCAAAAACACGGCCATAGCCGCTTTTTTGCGAATCTTCTAGAGCCGCGCACTGTCCAACTGTCCCATGTTGGCTGCAGGTCCAGGTTTCTGGTTTTGTGCCCCTGCTTTTGGCGAAACTGTTCTCCAAGGTCAATGGCTATATTATAGGCCTTTAATCACCATTAAATGGTGATTTAGGGTCTTTTTCTTTATTGCACACCATGAACCTAGAAACATACAAGAGCGGTATTATTAGCAGAATTTAATATTAAATAAATGTGAAGATGTGGTATGAAATATGCAGTTTTAGAGACTAATCAGCATCTCTATTTTGCATTATTATCATCATATTTGCACATTTATTTTTGATTATTCTTTTTTTAAACTTTGCTATTTAACTCTCTTTTTTATTAAGGTGTGTAGTTACTTAAATGGGAAGATAAGGCTACAAGAAGCTTCTATTTTATCTCTCATCCTATCTAAATTTAGGTTTTAATTTAAATTAATTTGAAATTAAGAGGAGAAAAGGATATATCAACATCTTCATAATTCTAATTGAAAATCAATAGATATATTTTTAGAAGATGGATATGATAAAATTAAATGGAGTTCAAAATCAATTAAGACTGGACACCTCTTGGTATTTTGATCATAACTTCTGCTACAGATATTAAATTTAATGATTTAAGATGCTATAAGAAGAAAACTTAAAGGGTTACAATTCATATATTGGACACCTGATGACTCCAATTCAGCCATCAGATAAGTCATATTCAGCAGTCAACATGCTGATTTGCTGCAGATTAATTGATTTGTCACATATATTGCATTTATATTGTCACCTTACCATGATTTTTAGCTAATAAATCCTATTAATAAGTTTTCTTTTTTTTTTCTAAATGTAGGCCCAAGTTCTCAAAGAAAGAAAAGAGAAACAAGCCCAAAGGCCCACCAAATTCTGAATTAATTCAGAATAAATTCGAAATGAAGAAATCAGGGCTAAATCTTGGCATATCAAGAGGTTGAGAAGAATCCACCCTGAATCGAGCGATTGAAGCCACAAAATCAAAGGCTGTTTCATTAATGTTTGGAGCAGAAACAAGAAACCAGCAAACGATATGGGACAAATACCAAACAAGGGATCTCCCCTTTTGGTGTGGCCACCTGGCCACACCAGGGCCGCGGAAACGCGACCCAAGCCACGTTTCTGCGGCTATCTTGTGGCCGTTGGGGGAGCGTTTGCTCCCCCAATCTTCCCGGAATCCTCCCTGTTAGGGTTTTGCCTATAAATACTGGTTTCAGCAAAGAAAAATGTAGTGAAGACTAAGATTAAGTTTGTATTTATTTTCTTAGGATTTAGGCTCTTTGTTAGCTAGCACAAAAGTTATAATCTTGTTATTTATTTTGTAGTCCAGTATCAAAACTTGTGAGAGAGAGGAATTGAGTGCTTGTACTTAAAGATTGAAGTGACATCAATACAAAAGTCGAGCCAAGTTTTCTTCCACTTGCAGTACGGTATGGCTTGTATTATTTCTATGCTTTCTTCTTCATTATTTTCTATGAGTAACTAAACGTTTTTCTGGGCTAGCTATCATAACTCTCTCTTGTTCTTCTTCTCTTCTGTTTTTAAAAGAAAAAGACCCAATGAATCATATGCATGCCTCACTTAAAAGCCTTTCTTTTTGAAAGTGTTCTTGAAGGCATATGAGGATGGGTTTGGATTATTGAATTCTCATCTCTTTCACGAACATCTCTTGAATTATTTTTACTTCATTCTTACTTCTTCGCGCTTGATGCTTTAATATTCAATTCTAACGATTTCTTGAAGAAAAGACTCAACTCTTCTAACCATCTTATGTGCTTTACTTAAAGCTTTCTAAAAAATTAACTTTAAGTTTTGCAAATGATCATTTTGAGGCACTTGATATTTTAATGGAAGAATGAACAATTGAGTAGATAGTGAGCCCAGATTTGCTTTCTTATTATAAAATAACAAAATAATTCTCAAGCTTTCTAAATCACCTTCTCCAAAACCTTTTCTAAAAGTTACAATTTCTCTTTTAATCATCTCTTTCTTTCCATTCACTTTTTCATAAAAAACGAACACAATTCCTTGCTTTAAAACGATTCACCGAAAAGATTCCATCGCATTCCTCCTCGTGGACACGACCCGTTAGCCACGAGCTACATGGTAAACTCTTAAACTCTTTGATTGTTCTTTCTTTTAGCAATCAATTTTTGGCGCCGTTGCCGGGGAGAGAACAGTGTAGTTGTTTTAACAAGTTTTGTGTGTTATTTCAGGGACTTGAAGATCAAGATCTAGCCTTCAAGCTTTGCAAGAGAAGACTTGCAAATTCTGTGCCCCTACTCTTGAAAGTAGGAAACAGAATTTCAAGAAATTGCGTAGCAAAATCTGAAAAAAATTCGTTGGACTACTAAAAACTCTTTTTTGCAGGACATATTACTCGCAAAAATTTAAGTTTTTGTATGCCATATTTGTGCTATTTCTGCTATCCAACATCCCTGTTTTAAGACAACAGTAAAATACTTATTGAAAAATTAAAAAATTGATTAAACGTTTACATTTTAGGTACGAGTCTTTTCAATTCATTTACTTTACTGTTGAAGAGTGCTGGAGAAAGGTACGTACGCATTGCATTCAGAATAGGACTCATTTCTTGGTTGATTTATATCGCTTTGAGTGAATCTTATTTATCTTGTACACTTGCACAAATTGATTTTAAGGGCAACACCCAATAACAAGATAAGGTGGGGATTTAATCACCCTTCCTTGGATCAAAAATCAGACTCCAAGCACTCACAAACCTAAGCCTAAGTAAAATCTGATAGACGTTAGCCTTAGGGACATCTCAAACTCACTAGGAGATTATCCTAAAGAGGGAAGGTGTTGAAAATTGACTCCTGCCAAATCAGTGTCTAGGAAGGGGATTGAGGGCCGAAAGACCGAAAATTGGTGATTACTTAATTAAGAAACGTCTTTATGGAAAACCTCCCACCAATCTTGCCCTGACCTGGCTGATTAGCTTGTGGTCAAAGTCTACATTCTACCTCTTATGGACAATCAACCAGTTAGGAGTTTTCTAGGTCGAGGTTACCTTAGACTAGGCTTGGTTGATTTCTATTATTGACTATTGGTTAAACTTGTTCGTCTTTGTGATAGTGTTTGTGTATGCAAGTGTGGTCGAGAGACCCTAATTCATCTAGGTTGACTAGAAACACATCACCACCCAAGTTTGAACCAAGACCAGATCCGGTAATGGCTCAATCAACATCACTGCAGGATAGGTTCTACTCCATTAGGACCTCACTTCCATCCTGCATTCTACTTCCATCGGTTGGTGAATACAATTTTGAGCTCAAGCCTCAATTCATCAACACACTCCCCAAGTTTCATAGCCTAGAGTCCGAAAATGCCTACTTCTTCATAAGAGAATTTGAGGAAGTATGTCTAATGATGAAAATCTCACACCTTGTAGACGATGCTATTAGGTTGAGATTTATCCCTTTCGCACTTAAGGACCTAGCAAAGAAGTGGCTCTACGGCTTAGCGGCCGGTTCTATCACATCTTGGGATAGTTTCATCAAGATCATCTTGAAGAAATTCTATCCAATCTATAAAACCGCTCTCATTAGGAAGACGATCATGCAATTCAATCAAGAACCTAGTGAACCATTCTGGAGGTACTTTGAACGCTTTAAAGACCTCCTTGTCCAATGTCCACATCATGGAATAGAGAAATGGCGACAGTGCCAAATTCTTTATGACGATTTAGACTACTCCACCAAAATCCTATTAGAAAGTATGTGCCAAGGGGGTTTCTTGCAGAAAGATGAAGATGAAGGATGGGATTTGTATGAAAATCTAGCTGAGAAGACCATCCAATGGGAATCTGCTAGTGAGACCTCCAGGAATCCTAACTCCATCTCTTCAAAAGGAGGTCTCCATTCTATCGAATCGTCCATCGCTAATGAGGCTAAGTTAGCTAACCTGGCTTAGAAGACTGGAAGCTCTAGAAACAAAAGAACCAAGTCCAGTCAATCAAGTCAGCTCGAACCAATTTCCAACCCCCGGCTGCACTTACTGTCAAGCCATGAATCATGTGTTCGAGGAGTGCCCTGTGTTTCAGGCTCAACAACCCTACCATGAACCGATGAATGCTGCCTTTTCAAGGCCGAACAATAACCCTTACGCACCAACGTACAATCCTGGCTGGAGAAATCACCCTAATTTCTCATGGAGCCAAAATAACTCTGACCATTCACGATCAAATCATGCTAGCCACTTTCATCATGGTAATAATTCTTCCAATCATCAACCCAACTTCTACAATTTCCATAATAATTCTCCCAACCATCCATTAAATTTTTCAAATTATCAACAAAACTTTCCCAACCAAGCTCCATAATCCTCCTTCCAGAATCCTCAATTAGAAAGGAGAATGACTGACTTTGAAAGAAACATGGAGAGATATATGAAAAACTAAGATTCTCTCATGCAAACTATCCAGAGGTTAGAGGTTCAATTGAGTCAACTAGCCACTCCATAGAATGAGAGACAAAAGGGTACCCTGCCTAGTCAGCCAGTCACCAATCCGAGGAATTCTCAGCAAGCTCATTTGGCTGAGGATCATTCATTCAATCAATGTAATGTTGTTCATATATTGAGGTCAGGAAAGAGAGTTGAAAACCATGTGTTAACACCAACCAATCCCATTCAGAACAACCACAATCAAGCTTCCACCTCATCTAATCCAATTTCTTCCAATTCTGACGAATCTGAAGAAGACAAGTTAGCCAGCCAGGTGCACCAGCCTATAGTACCATTTCCTAATAGGCTGAAAAACAACAAGCAAAATCCTCACATGGACAAGATAATCACGATATTTAACCAAGTGAAGATAAATGTGCCACTTCTTGATGCCATCCAACAAGTTCCTTCCTATGCCAAGTTTCTTAAGGACATGTGCACCAAGAAGAGAAAGACTAATGTTCCAAAAAAGGTTTTTTTAGCCGCTAACATTAGTGAGCTATTATCGGGTCCTATCCCTGTCAAGTATAAGGATCCAGGTAGTCCCACCATTGCCTGCACAATAGGACAAGCCGAGATTAGTCGTGCATTTCTTGACTTGGGGGCAAATATCAACTTGCTTCCATTCTCTGTTTATCAACAACTCGGGTTGGGCGATCTTAGTCCAACTCGAGTCACCATCCAACTGGCTGACCATTCTGTTAAAGTTCCAAAAGGAGAGATTAATGATGTCATGATCCGGGTAGGAGAGTTCATTTACCCTGTCGATTTTATAGTTCTGGAGCACAACCTGTGTCCAACTCTAATCATAGGGCTCAAACTCCTGTTATCCTAGGGCGACCATTCCTTGCTACTGCTAATGCCTTCATCAATTGTAGGAATGGGTCTATGAGGTTAACTTTTGGAGACATGACTAGAGAAGTCAATGTCTTCAATTTAGGAAAACAACCCAGCGATATCGAGGACCAAACATTTGAAGTCAACCTAATTGAGAACTTGACAAGTGAACATGGGAAAGAAATGGAATTAGAAACAGAGTGTGAATTCGGGTTAGAGTCTGATGACTCTTGATTAGGTTGTAGATTCTGCTATGAATTGGGCCTCAAACCTTATTTCACCAGCATTGGAGCCAACAGATTTGACTAGTCCTATCAGTGAGCCTTCCTCTTCCTTAGAATTGAAAGCCCTACCTGCGCATCTCAAGTACGCCTATCTAGGCGAACAAGAGACCTTTCCTGTTATCATTGCCTCCCATTTAAATGACAGGGATGAAGAAGATCTGAAAGCTATTCTAAGAAAACATAGGGAAGCCATTGGGTGGACTATGACTGATATCAAGGGATTAAGTCCAACCATTGTTCAACTTTGAATTCATCTCAATGAAGACGCCACACCTAAAAGAGACCCGCAGCGTAAGTTAAACCCTATAATGCAAGAGGCTGTTCATGCTGAAACCATAAAACTCTTAGACAATGGTATAATTTATCCCATCTCTGATAGCCAATGGGTTAGTCCTGTCCACGCGGTTCCAAAGAAATCTGGTTTCACCGTAGTGGAAAACGAGAACAAAGAGTTGGTTCAAACTCGACTTCCCACAAAGATCCGAGTTTGCATCGACTATAGGAAACTGAATGCTGCAACTCGTAAGGACCATTTTCCACTTCCCTTCTTTGATCAAATGCTTGAACGTTTGGCGGGTCACGAGTATTACTGTTTCTTGGACGGTTACTCGGGCTATAATCAGATCCCTATCGCTCCTGAGGACCAAGAAAAGACCATGTTTACATGTCCATTTGGGACATTTGCTTATCGTCGAATGCCCTTCGGCTTATGCAATGCCCCAGCAACGTTTCAACGTTGCATGTTGAGTCTTTTCTCTAATATGGTAGAACGATTCTTAGATATCTTTATGGATGATTTCTCCATCTACGGAGATTCATTCACTCAATATCTCCACCATTTAGAACTCATCCTCCAACGCTGTGCTGAGAAAAATCTGACACTGAACTGGGAGAAATGCCACTTCATGGTAAAACATGGAATTGTCTTGGGTCATGAAATCTCCAAGAAAGGAATTGAAGTGGATAGAGCCAAAATCGAGGTTATTGCTAAGCTTCCCATGCCTAAATGCGTTAAGAACGGTAGATTCTTCCTAGGACACGCTGGTTTCTACCGAAGATTTATCAAGGATTTTAGCAAAATTGCTAGGCCCTTGACTAATCTGTTAGCTAAGGATGTGTCCTTCACTTTCGATGCTGAATGCATAGATTCTTGGGAGAAGCTTAAGAGAGAGCTTATTTCTGCACCAATCATATCTACACCGGATTGGTCTAAGCCGTTTGAGATCATGTGCGATGCTTTCGATTTTGCCATAGGCGCTGTCCTAGGACAACACATTGATAACAAGCAGCAAGTGATCTACTACTCTAGTAGGACTCTCAATGATGCTCAACTGAACTACACTACGACTAGAAGGAATTCTTGGCAGTAGTGTTTGCCTTAGATAAGTTTCGTCCCTACCTACTAGGGTCCAAAACCACCATTTTCACCGATCATTCTGCGCTTAGGTACCTCATGATGAAGAAGGATGCCAAGGCCCGACTCATTTGTTGGATCCTCCTTCTTCAAGAATTCGATCTTGAAATTTGAGATAAGAAAGGCGTAGAAAATGTCGTTGCTGACCACCTCTCACGGATCCCTAATTCTCCATGCAACTAATTACCCTATAAATGAGGATTTTCCTGATGAACATCTCTTAACTATCTCTAGGGAACCTTGGTTTGTTGATATAGTAAATTACTTAGTCACAAATCAAACTCCGTCTCATTGGTTCAAAAATGATGTTTACCAGTTCTTATCCCAAGTCCGGTACTTCTTTTGGGAGGAACCGTATCTTTTAAGTACTGTTCTGACCAAATTATTAGGAGATGCATTCCCGATGAGGAGGTTAAGAGTGTTCTATCCTTTTGTCACGAACTTGCATGCGGTGGACACTTTGGTCCCCGCAAAACTGCTGAAAAGGTGCTACAAAGTGGGTTTTATTGGCCCACTCTGTTGAAGGATACTTATAAATTTTGTAAGACGTGCCCTAGATGCCAAATGGTAGGAAGGATTTCAAACTGAAATATGATGTCCCTAAACCCAATTCTAGAAATAGATTTCTTTGATGTTTGGGGCATCGACTTTATGGGTCTATTTCCAAATTCATTTGGGAACCAATACATATTGGTTGCTGTGGATTACGTGTCCAAGTGGGTAGAAGCCATTCTTTGTAAAACTAATGATAACAAAATTGTCATAAAGTTTTTGAAATAGAACATTTTTTCCCGCTTCGAAACCCCTCGTGCTATCATCAGTAATAATGGCACTCACTTTTGCAATAGATCTTTTGAAGCTCTTATGCGAAAGTATGCCATAACTCACAAGTTGTCCACACCTTATCATCCTCAAACCAGTGGGCAAGTTGAGGTTTTAAATAGACAAGTCAAGCTTATATTGGAGAAAACTGTGAACCAAAACCGGAAAGATTGGTCCATTAAACTGGTAGATGCTCTATGGGCCTACAGGACCGCTTTCAAGACGATTCTAAGAATGTCTCCCTATAGGTTAGTCTATGGCAAACCTTGTCACTTGCCCGTTGAGTTAGAGCACCGAGCCTTATGGGCAATCAAACATTTGAATTTCAACTTGACTAAGGCCGGTGACCTTCGAAAATTACAAATTTCCAAATTTGAGGAATTGAGAAATGAGGCCTTTGAAAATGCTAGGATCACTAAAGATAGAGTCAAGATTTTTCATGACAAGCACATCATAAGAAAAACCTTTGTCCTTAGACAAAAAGTCTTACTATATAATTCTAGGCTTCATCTTTTTTCAGGAAAATTGAAATTGAGATGGACTGGACCATTCGTTGTAAAAATCGTGTTTCCACATGGTGCAATTGAGATCAGTGACACCAAGAATGGAAATAACTTTAAGGTAAATGGTCAATGCCTTAAACCTTTCTTGGAATCGGTACCAGTAAATGAAATGGCAATAGGTCTTTTTGACCCAGTGTATCGGTAACTTTCCTCCTTTCCCTTTTATTTCATGCATTTATACATTTCTTTCATATATTTGGGACAATGCATGAGATAAGTGTGGGGGAGGGTTCTAACATGACTGATATAAAAAAAAGAAAAAAAAGAAAAAAAACTTTTTGAAAGGGGTTGACAATATTTTGATATATTTTTTGTAAGAAATTAAGTCAATTTTAAGGAAGAGGAGAATCATAATTAGGATTTCTTACACTTGATCAAATAAGATAACTTGTTTGATTTTTAGGGTCAGGAAGAAAATTTGTGAAAGTAATTTAGTCTTGATATTTACCTTGATGACATATACACACAAAATACACTTACACACTTAGGGTTTAAAAACAGAGATTCTTATGCCTTATAAAAAATATGATGAAAAAGAAAAAAAAGAAAAAAAAAACAAGTCTAATTATTGCTTAGCTAGGTGCTTTGGCCTAAGCAAGCCTTAGTATTTATGCAAAAGATAATTAGATAAGTTTGAAAAAAATGTGTATATAAATCCTCTGATTAAGCTGGGTATTTATGCCTCATGAAGCCTAAGTATTCATGCCTAAAAGGGGTACATCTTATAAATAAAAATCTTAGTTTCGTGGCCTTATCTGCTCGAGTGTTTAAGTCCTTAGGGGTGTTTTCTCACCTGGTGCCCTAAAACTGTCCGGTTTGGGTGTCACCGACTGAATGCTCGTTACATGGGCAGATTAGAAAGCCTAATGAAATTGAGGAATAAATTTCACCAAAAATAAATAAATATAAGGCATAGGAGTTAATGTTAAAGAACCCTTAGTCAACTTCACAGTCACGATGGTGTATACGACCCAGGGTAAATTAATAGACTAGATGAGAAGTACAATTTGACGCCTTACTTTAATTGATGACATATTTTTGAATAGAGACTAAGTTTAGGAATGAAAATTGATATTCTTATAACTTATAGATTACTTAATGCCTTACAAATATACTTCAAATATTTTCTCTTTTCAAAATGCTTTTTAAAAATTCTAACTTCTTTCTCTTTCTTTTTGGATTTTGTGGGTGCAATCTACAGAAAACCCTCACGAGACAAAACTCGTCCTCTAGGGGTAACTTAGAGATTTAACGGCTTGTTACACATGCTCAGTGCAATCAAGTGACCTGCAAAAGTGATCTAATAATTGATTAGAGTTAGTCTGATGTTTTGCTTGAGGGCGAGCAAAAGATAAGTGTGGGGGTGTGATTTGTCACATATATTGCATTTACATTGTCACCTTACCATGCTTTTTAGTTAATAAATCCTATTAATAAGTTTTCTTTTTCTTTGCTAAATGTAGGCCCAAGTGCTCAAAGAAAGAAAAGAGAAACAAGCCCAAAAGCCCACCAAATTCTGAATAAATTCAGAATAAATTCGAAATGAAGAAATCAGGGCTAAATCTTGGCATATCAAGAGGTTGAGAAGAATCCTCCCTGAATCGAGCGATTGAAGCCACAAAATCAAAGGCTATTTTGTCAACGTTTAGAGCAGAAACAAGAAAACCAGCAAAAGATATGGGACAAACACCAAACCAAGGATCTCCCCCCTTTTGGTGTGGCCACCTGGCCACACCAGGGCCGCGGAAACGCGGCCCAAGCCACGTTTTTGTGGCTATCTTGTGGCCGTTGGGGGAGCGTTTGCTCCATCAATCTTCCCGGGATCCTCCCTGTTAGGGTTTTGCCTATAAATACTGGTTTCAGTAAAGAAAAATGTAGCGAAGACTAAATTAAGTTTTGTATTTATTTTCTTAGGATTTAGGCTCTTTGTTAGCTAACACAAAAGTTGTAATCTTGTTATTTACTTTGTAGTCCAGTATCAAAACTTGTGAGAGAGAGGAATTGAGTGCTTGTACTTGAAGATTGAAGTGACATCAATACAAAAGTCGAGCCAAGTTTTCTTCCACTTGCAGTACGGTATAGTTTGCATTATTTCTATGCTTTTTTCTTCATTATTTTCTATGAGTAACTAAACATTTTTCTGGGCTAACTATCATAACTCTCTCTTGTTCTTCTTCTTTTTGTTTTTAAAGAAAAAGACCCAATGAATCATATGCATGCTCACTTAAAAGCCTTTCTTTTTGAAAGTGTTCTTGAAGGCAAATGAGGATGGGTTTGGATTGTTGAATTCTCACTTCTTTCACGAACATCTCTTGAATTGTTTTTACTTCATTCTTGCTTCTTCGCGTTTGATGTTTTAATATTCAATTCTAACTATTTCTTGAAGAAAAGGCTCAACTCTACTAACCATCTTATGTGATTTACTTAAAGCTTTCTAAAAATATTAACTTTAAGTTTTGCAAATGATCATTTTGAGGCACTTGATATTTTAATGGAAGAATGAACAATTGACGCGTGAGATAGTGAGCCCAGATTTGCTTTCTTATTATAAAACAACAAATTAATTCTCAAGCTTTCTAAATCACCTTCTCCAAAACCTTTTCTAAAAGTTGCAATTTCTCTTTTAATCATCTCTTTCTTTCCATTCTCTTTTTCATAAAAAATGAACACAATTCCTTATTTTAAAACGATTCACCGAAAAGCTTCCATCGCATTCCTCCTCGTGGACACGACCCGTTAGCCACGAGCTACACGGTAAACTCTTAAACTCTTTGATTGTTCTTTCTTTTAGCAATCATTAATTCAGAATTGAATTTTTAGATTGAATTAGTTTTGATTAAATCTCCTAATTTGTTTCATATTGTGATTGGTTTTGAGGCCTATTTAAAGTGTTGAAATCTCTCATAATCAATCATTTTCACATCAGAGATTATAACTTAAGATTTTTCTTTAGTTTATCTTATAGTGATTGGCTCTGAGGCCTATTTAAAAAGCTGAAATCTCTCATAATCAATCATCTCCACATCAGAGAGCATAACTTAGGATTTTTCTTTAGTTTCTCTTTCAAATTTATGTTGCAATTTTTAGGGTCTAGTCTAGCTCAAGTTTGTAAAGAAGGAGGAGGCGCTTGTAATTAAAGGTGACAGCATCAATAATAAGATTTTTCTTTCTAATTTATCTTTATTTAATTGCTTTCTTTACTTGCTTCCTTTTTACCATGCTTTCTTTATAATCTCTCATGAGTTGTTAATCTTCTTCATGGCTAATTGGTCACATATATTGCATATATATTGTCACATTACCATGTTTATTATCTAATAAAGTCTATTAATAAGTCATATTTTTCTTTGAAAAATACAGGCCCATTGCTAAAGGAAAGGGAGAGAAACGAGCCCAAAAGCCCATCAAAATTCTAATTTAATTTAGAATTAATTTGAAATTAGAAAATCAAGGCAGATCATGACAAATTAGAGAAGTTGAAAGCCGGTTAAAACAAATCTTCCCAAATCAATTGATTAAAGCCAAAGATCAAAGGCATTTTTGTCAAATCCAGGAGCTGAAAACGGGAAGACTAGCAAGAGATGAAGATGTATCACTAAACCCAGGAGTACCACCAACCGAGTGTGGCCACATGGCCACACCCAAGCCACGAAAACATAGCCAAAGCCGCATTTCTGCAGCTTTGTTAGCTCTATTGAACACTACCCCTATCTTCGTACGCTCTCCCCCGTTTGATTTTCCCTAAAAATATTGCATTTTTCAGAAAATAAGGACTAAAAATTAGTTTAAGTTTCTCTCTTTGTTTTTAGGGTTTAGGTTCTTTGTTAGATAGTATAGAGAAGTCGTATCTCTGTTTTTTAATTTGTAATTCAGTCCAAAACCAGTGTGAGAGAGAGAGATGAAAAGAGTGATTGAACCTGAAGTTGAAGTGATATCAATAAAGGATCAAGACTCTCTTCTTCTTCAATTCACGGATATGTCTTATTTCATTTACATGTCTTACTTTATGATTGAAACTTAAACGAGGGAATAAATATGTACAAAAATAAAAATAAATAAAGAAGTAAAAGGTTAGATTCTTCTCATCGTTCAATTCTATCCGCTGCAGCAAGGTCCAAAACGGGTCGTGTTCCACTGGGAGGGAGGCGATGGAAACGTTGGCAGCACGGTATATCTATATTCAAGACTTAGAAGAAAGGTTGCTTATAGTTTGAAATAAGAAAGTAGAACTAATCAAGAGGTAGAGTCTAGGTCGCTAATCTACCTTCATGACTAGTCTTGATCTAGGGGCTATTGATTGAGGATTGAACCTGCATAAAAATACAGAATTTCAGAACTTTATAATAATAGTACAAGGTGCTCAATTCTACTGCTATAGCAAGTTGCTATACGGGTCGTGATCTACAAGGAGGGACTAGCGGTGAAAGCTTCTTTAGTAAATTCTATTTATGCTACAATTAATGGTTAAAATTCTTCTTTAGCTTCTTAAAAGAAAAGAGAAAAATGGAGTTTAGTTAAGTTATGAAGAAAGTGGTAGATAGAGAAGGTGGAGAAAATAGAAGTGGACATGTACAAAGAAGTTGAAAAAGAGTAAAAGAGATTTAGAAGATTGTGGTGTTGGTAATTTACACTAAAATTAAAAGAAAAGAAAACTAAAACCTAAAAAAAATTTACTTACCTCTTTGGCGCCAGCTTATCTTTGACCCGTATCGATGATGTACCATTGCTTGAAGGCGAGCGAAGTATGACAAATAGGATCTTGGCTATTCCCGTATTACACTATGAATTGATTACACTATGAATTGAAGGGGCAAGATACACTATTATAGAAATGGATATCCATCACCATAAGCTATCAACGGCACTTGCAAGGGCAAGGCAACTTCGAGGCTATCGGTTTCACTTGGATTCACAAATACAGCAGAGGAAGTAAACGAAAACAAGAGTAAAGATGAAAAAGAAACTTCGATTCCATTCAAATAATAATGGAAGAAAAGATTACTTACACTGGTGTCACCTTCAGCACAAGCTTGCTCTCATTCTTCCATGAAAGTATCCTCTCCTCTCAGTTACATAAAGAAAATAAAAATTGCATGAAAGAAAATAAAAACCTAAGTTACAAACTACAAATAGCCTAAATTCTACTCTCTGCTTGGTCATTCACCTTTGCCTTTGAGAACACATTTTGAAAAAAAAATTTGAAATATTATCGTAAAATTTAAGTAAACTATAACTTATAGGAAAACCGAATTTTTTATTCCTAAACTTAGTCTCTATTCAAAAATTTGCTATCAATCAAAGTAAGGAGTAAATTTATGCTTCTCATCTAGTCTATTACTTTACCCTAAGTCATATGCACCTTCGTGACCGTGAAGTTTTGACTAAGGGTTCTTTAACTCTAACTCTTATGCCTTGTTTATTCATTTCTTTTTTATTTTTATTTATATTTTATTTTTTGTGGTATTATTTCTTAATTCTATTAGGCTTTATAATCTGCCCATGTAACGAGCCTTTAATTAGTGACTCTCAAACCAAATGGTCTTAGGGCATCGAGTGAGAAAACTCCTAAAGGATTTAAGGACTCAAGTAAATAAGGCCACAAAACTAAGGATTTTATTATATGAACCGCTTTGAGAAGTGTGTAAGTGTATGAAGTATGCATATTTCATCCAGATAAAAATTAAGACTCAATTACTTTCACAAATTTTCTTCCTAACCTTTAGAAATCAAACAAATAATCTTATTTTGACGAAGTATAAGAAATCTTAATTTTGATTTTCCTATTCCTTAAAATTGACTTAACTTCTTACAAAAAATGTCAAAATTTTATTTCCATTTTCAAAAAGTTTTTAAAAGTAAAGAAAATATTAATTTTTTCTTTTCTTTTTTAATAAAAAGAAAAACCTAAGTTATGTTAGAACCCTCCCCCACACCTATCTCATGCATTGTCCTCAATGTATGAATTAATGTATAGATGCATGAAAAAGAAGAAAGGAAAGGAAAATATACCTTAAGGTGGTGGTTATGGTTGTGGTCTGATTGGGTCAAGCGTTATTACCCAATCAAGATAATATGGTGGTTCACGAACTCCACCTTTATTGACCTCCTTTCTATTTACATATTTATAGTCCCCAATATGAATAGAATCATGAAAGATCCTATCGTGAAACTTACTCCCTTTATATGACCAGTCCTGACAAATCATCACAGAGTCATCATGGCCTATACCTATATCCAACAAAAGAATGTGACTTGGGAGAATAGTTGACTTGGACTCAAGAATGATTGGTTCAGTAACTAATACTAACTCGAAAAAATTAACTTTGGGTTCGAGAGTTAGTTTTAGTTCAAGCGTTGAGTCCAAGTCAAGGATTGATATTCGTATTCTTTTTCTATTAATGGAATGTGACTATCCAAAATTGGTGATTCAATTTCTAAATCTATGGGTACAAGAATAAATGTTGGCTCAGAAAATTGGTCCAAATTGGGTAAGAATACCGGAGCCAAAATAGATTCGAAGATGGAAACTGAATCACAAAGTTGGGGATCCGGTTCACATTTATGATCAAGTTCAATCTCATTAAAAATAAAAACTTGCCAATTTGTCAATGGGTTGATATTGGTCAAGTTCAAAGCTTTGTGGTGAAACTGAATTTTGGTCAAATTCTTCAAGATACCATGATTCTTGGTTTTCCATCAATATGGCTAGGAGGGTTGGGAATAGTCAAAAATTGAATAGGGAGAGTTTCCTTATTCCTACGCATGTCCTCCAATCTACTAATTCTTGTTTCTATCATATCGAGTGGATCATTTTAGCATTGAATCATGGTTTCCATACTCTTTTCTAAGTTGTTTCCATACTCTTTTCTAAGTTGGCATGTTCTCCTTGAAAAATAGAATAAGAATCTGTGACTTGAAAATTTTGACGGGATTTTGAGTCTTCTAAAATTTGAATTCGTCGCTCAAGCTCATTTAAGGCTTCCATCCTCTTTTCCTAGTCAATTGATTCTTCTAATGGTTGTTCGGGAGAAGGAGTATATGAAGCTGGATGTTGGTAGGGTAACTTATAATATGACTCAAGGGAGTTGTATCCTCATTGACTCTGCAAAGAGTAGTGATGATTATTCCAGTCTTGTTCATAGTATTGAGATTGGGGCATGTAATGATTCGGATAAGACCAATCTGGCATACTAGATTGGTTAAAGTTATGATATGTCGGGTTGGTAATATCCGACAAAAAAAATGTTAGGGTGTAATATGGATTACCATTAAAATTTGAAAATTTATTGTTATAAGCCGTATCACACAGGAAATGTTAAAAACAAACAAAGAAAAACAAACAAATAAGCAAACAAATAAAAAAAATCTAACCTAAGTTAGGGTTTACACCCTTGACCAAGAAGACTCCTAACAGGTTAAACTATCCATGGGAGGAATATTACTAAATCTGATCACAAGTTAATCAGCCAAGTAGGGGCAAGATTGGTGGGAGGTATCCGCGCAAAAGCGACGGGTCCTAATTAAACCAAACCACCAGCCTTCGGGGTTTCACCCCTCAATCTCCACTCTTAGCCACCGATTTGGCAAGAGTCAGATTCAAATCAACTTATCCTATTTTGTAGTTTATAACTTACATTTTTTATTTCCTTTCATGTAATTTTTGTTTCATTTATTTAACTAAGATGATAGGAGAGTTTCATGGAGGAATGAGAGCAAGCTTGTACTGAAGGTGACACCGGTGTAAATAAGTCTTTTCTTTCATTGTTAGTTGAATCAAATCAAGGTTTTTTTCTTTACTCTTGTTTTCTTTTGCTTTCCTCTGCTGTGTCTATGAATCCAAATGACTCCGATAGCCTCGAAGTTGTCTTTCTCTTGCAAGTGTCGTTGATGGCTTATGGTGATAGATAGCCATTCCTATGCGAGTGTAGCTTGCCTCTTCATTTCGTAGTATAAATCGGGAATAGGGAAGATCCTATTTGTCAAACTTCGTTCTCCTTCAAGCAAAGGTAAATCATCGATAAGGGTCAAAGGAAAGCAAGCACTGAAGAGATAAGTAAGTACTTCTTTTAGGTTTTCTTTCTTTTCTTTTAACTTTTAGTTTAGATCACACCATCAACTCTCAACTCTATTCACTCTTTTTAATCTCTTTGTATAAATCTATTTTCTAATTTCTCCACCTTCTCATTCTACCACTTTCTTCCTAACTTGATTGTAAATTATTTTTCTTTTCTTTTTAAGAATTAAAAGAAAAATTTTAACCATTCTTTGTAGCATAAAGAGAACTTACTAAAATGCTTCCATCGCTAGTCCCTCCTTGTGGATCACGACTCGCATAGCCACTTGCTATAGTGGATGTATTGAGCACTTGCATATTCTATTCCTAAAGTTCTGAAATTCTATATTCTTGTGTGTGGGTAAAATCTCAATCAAATTTTGGCCAAAATTTGATTGAGATAAAACCTTCACACAAAAATATAGAATTTCAGAACTTAAAATAAAGAGTGCAAGGTGCTCAATACTACCACATAGCAAGTGGTTATGTGGGTCGTGATCCACAAAGAGAGACTTGTGATGGAAGCTTTTTTAGTAAGTACTCTTTTAAGTTACAAAGAATGGTTAAAGATCTTATTTTAGTTCTTTAAATGAAAATGAAAAAGAGTTAAAGTTATGATATGCCGAGTTGGTAATATCTGAAAAAGAGGTCGAGGTGTAATATAGATTACCATTAAAATTGAAAAAATAATTGTTATAAGCCATATCATATAGGAAATGTCAAACACAAATATAGAAAACAAACAAATAAGCAAACAAATAAAAAGAAAAAAATTCTAAACAAAGTTAGGGTGGACCTTTAACATAGACGACTCCTAACTCATTAGATTATCCATGCGAGATATAATGCAGACTTTGACCACAAGCTAATCAGCCAGGTCAAGGCAAGATTGGTGGAAGGTATTTGCGCAAAAGCGACGGGCCTAATTAAGCCAATCCACCAGCTTTTGGGGTTTTACAACTCAATTCCTTTCCTTAGACACTGATTTGGCAGGAGTCAAATTCTAACACCTTCTCCCTTAAGATAATCTCCTTATTGAGTCCAAGATGTCCGTCGGGCTAATGTCTACTCATTAATTAGGCTTGGGTTAGTGAGTGAGGAGATTGTGTTGGCCTAAAGGCCTTCCACTCTAGTTTTGATGATGATTAACTCATGTAGTTATGTGTACTAATAATCTTGTGATATGTAGTTTTAGATCATTAGCTAAGATATTAGTTGGTGATTAGCTTCAACAAGATAGTTTGGAAGCTTTCACATGGTGATTCAAGAGCCCAAGCGTCAATGATCATATATAGCACTCTTGGAGTCAAGCTCGGTGGATCACGGAGTTTAGGATCGAGTCGACTTGGAGATTGCGCTCTACAAGAAGACATCGGTACCTAGTTTAGTTTTGTGTTTAGATCCAATTGTAAAGATTAGAATAGTATGATATGCTCAAGTTCACAACACATACGTTTTATGTTTTGAATATTGGTTTTCGGTTTTTGGTTTAACCGATCTTGGTTTTCATGAATAGATATTATATCAAAACAAGTTTACATGGTTTAATGTATATTAGATTTGTTCTATATACATGCATGCTTCAACTACTTAGACAAACTTAGTTTGATATACCTATTCATGTGTTTTAGGTTTTGTATTTTAACAGAACATATTTTTTGGAATTAATGTCAAAAACATGGATATATGTTTCATGTATATTGGATTTCTATCCATATGCATCATTCTTAAATGTTGTTTAATATCATGTTTTTGTATTTGGAAGAGTTTTGGACAAAATGTATTTTCTATTCAAAAATCTAAGTTTTAGAAAATACAGTTTTTGGATTTTGGTAAAAATGATAAGACACAAAAATGTTTCAAAATGTTTGTTATTTATGATGAAATTTTTATCACAAGTTTATATTTCAATATAAAATGATAAAACTATTTCTGTGTAATTTTAGAGATTTTATGGGAATTTATTGGATAATAAATACCTTGTTTTTCTGGCCTAGAACTGCAGCTACCAGGCTAGGTCGGTCGACCGGACGGTCGACCGTACCATGTAGCCGGTCGACCGAAGCTGTCGACCGACGTGCACGGATACGTTCACGCTGGCTGCACCATGAGTCGATCGACCGCACGGTCGACCGACAGAGAGCAGTTTGCTCTCGGGTTGTCCCCGACCGAGCGGTCAACCGGACAGAGAGCGTTGCTCTCTGTATCTGGACGGTCGACCGCCCGGTCGACCGGCTGCCAGCGGTCAAAATATGACCGTTGGGCGGTCGACCGAGCGGTCGACCGGTAGTTCATTTTTGGCAGGATCTGCTGCCAACGGCTATATTTTTCTAGGGGCTATAAATATCCCATTGGAAAGAGGTTTTCTCTAAGATTTTTTGTGCGAATTTTTCCTGACTCTCTAGTGTTTTCAAAGCAATCAAAAGTAGTTTTTGTGCTTTAAATTGAACAATCTATTTGGTGTTTTTGCTAGGGTTTGGAAAATCAAAGAAAAGGGTTTTTGGGAAAAGTGTTTGATTCAACTTCTTCATCTTGATTTCTAGTTTTTCCCAAGGATTTTCTTTGAGTTTTTGATTTCTATTCCTTTGGTTTTCTCCACACTTGAGCTACATCTACTATCTCATTCTATAGGATCTTTGTGTGGGAAAGAAATTGTTTGTAGTTATTGTTTAGACCACCAAGTTGTAAACCCAATCTTTGCTTGGCTTTATGCCTTTCCCTTATTGTGTTGAGGAGGTTGTGCATTTGGGTTGTATCCCTCAAGTTGTGAGGTGATCCTTGTGTTGCTTTGTGGTTATCCCTCAAGTTGTGAGGAGATTATTTGTTGGCTTGGAGTTGTGCCTCAAGGAGGAGGTTATTGTTTGTAAGGAGAGGAGTTGGGTACTCCTTGTGATTGTATTGCCTCAAATCCTCGGTGGAGGTTCCCTTTGTGGGAGTCCTTTGTGGACAAGCTAGTGGACTCGAAATCCTTCATGGTGGTGAAGGCGGGGATGTAGAGCTGGGTGCTCGAACCTCAAAACATATCTTGTTGTTTGCGCTTGATCCCTTGACTCTTACTCTATCTCTCTCTTTACTTTGTGCCTTGCATCATTTCATATTGAACATACATACTTATATGCTTGGCTTGGATTGTGTGCATCACTTGTAGCTTGCATCTTGCATAATTGCAATTAGTTTTTAAATTCCACATTTAGTTCAATAGATTAGCATTATCACCTATTCACCCCCCTCTAGGTGATTTCAATTGGTATCAGAGCCTACGCTCCTAATATTTAGGTTTAACCACCTAGGAGTGAGATCTTGGTTTGCTAATCTTCATTTGCATTTTTTATTTGCACACATTTAGTTTGCACTCATGGATAGCCCTCCTAAGTTTGATTTTTCTAGACATGATATTTGGAAGGCCAAGATGAGTAGTCATTTAAAAGCACTAGGACATCTAGTTTATCAAGCCACAACTGTAGAATCCTACCCAAATAGTAGCAAGCATAAAAAGGCAAATGCATTAGCACTTAAGACACTTAGAGCATCTCTTAATGAAGATCTTTTACATGTGTTTGCTCATTATGATTCGGCTTTTGCAGTTTGGAGCATATTGACTTCTCCCGAGCTACCAAGGATTATCAACAAGTTGAGGAGATCTAGGAGAGACATGTCTGACGAGCATTGCCTCATGGTCCAAGATAAAGACTCCCTTGAGGTACAATCGGATTCTCAACTAGATGATAGCTCTAGTTCATATTGCTATGGATGTTTAGAAGTTCAAAATCTTAATGTAGAACTTACCACAAAGCTTGAAAAATTCTTGGAAAAACATGAACTTTTGAAAAAGAAAAATTTTGATTTAAAAGAAGAAATGAAGGATTTGTGTTCTACTTTTGAATTGGTTTTACAAGAGAAGGAAGAGATTACTAGTGAACGTGACTCACTTAGATCTCAACTAGACCTTGCCCTAAAAGAGATTGATGTTTTGAAAAGCAAAAATGATTGAGATGATGTTGTGAAAAACAATGAGATTTTATCTTCGAAATTGGATTTTGTTTAAAAGATAACCTTGTTTTGAAAAATGAAATTGATTTCATTACAAAAGAATTGGATTTAGTGTTAAATAAAAATAAATCCTTGCAAAATGATTTAGATTCTCATGTTTGCCATACTAGTGTAGCTTCTTCTAGCACTCCTATTGCATGCTCCACTTTATCTTCTAGCATTGAAAATGATATAAATATTTTGAAGAAAAGTGTTGATTGTTTGGGCTCCACTTTGAGCCAATGTGCTTTGGATCATACACGCTTGGAAATCTTGGTTCGTAAGAAACAAGTTCTATCTTTGCATGCACACCCATCACGGCATACACATGCTTCCCACGGTCACCACCATCACATGTATGCCCATGTGTACACTTGTACACATTGTGGTCGAAAAGGCCACCTTGCTAGATTTTGTTATGATCGTTTACATGTTGAAAATTTAGCAAATAATCTTATTTGGGTTAGAAAAGATACTAACCCCCGTGGACCCAAAAGAATATGGGTACCAAAGACCACTCCTTTGATTTTTGATGTAGGTGTGGGCTCTTGCATAACGTGAGAGTGTTGGTGCCTTGAGGTGGATGCGTTCCAAGCTTAAAGATAACTATTTTTGGATGCATCACTTGCAAGGAAGGTTTGGTGGGAGGACCACTTTGGTTTGGAGAACTAGAGAGGTGCCTTCATCGGTTTTTGTATCAATCTCTAACTCCCATTTATATTTGCATGCTTTTCATGTTCATCTATTTATAGCATTTTATGTTTATTGTTCATTAAGTTTATGCAATGTAGATTAGATTTGTGTTATACACTTGAGACACCCATGTTTTATGTGGATCTATATTTAGTGTTCTCCCCTTGTTTAAACTAATATATATACCCTAGATCTAATGCACATGCATGTATAGCTTATGAGATCACCCATGTTTATATGGACCCATATGTTGTGTTCTCATCATTGTTTAGCTATTATGTATTTCATAACTCTAATAGTATGTGGATTTACATAATGATCGTTTTTATGATTATCATGTTGATTTATGTACCGTTTTATGCTACATGATTTGATTACTTGTTTAGATGTTAGTTTTCATTAAAACTAGGATATATACTTATACATAGAATGCGCCACAAATAAATTATTATATGTTTGGACTTGAATGCTTATTTGTACCCATTAGATGTGCTAGTATAGTCTAGTTTTGATGATTCATGCATTCTAACTTGTATTCCTCATTTTGGATATGTTTCTATGATCATGAGTTTTAACTTTATGTATATGTCTATCTTATCCAAACTATTGATTATACATATACATCCTTTGAGCCACGTGCCTTCATGCATATACTTTAGTGGACTCATTATGTTTAGGATATGTATGTATACTTTAGTTTGTACATGACATACATATGCCTTGAAGTTTAAATCGTTTTGATGATTTTCATGTTTTTAGGTAATTTCAATTGGTAATGAAAATTTAGTTTTTCATGTGTTAATGTTTTTAAAGGAATTTCATTTGAGCTTGAATGCAAAATTTTCATGATTATGTATTTCACATTACACACGTTCACTCACTTTATTATGTTTCTCATGAGTATGTTTTCATGAGTATGATTTAGGCTTTATGGACTTTGAGTGTTTAGTGATCATGTGATTTTCATGTTTCATGAAAAATATTTTTGTGTTATTCCTTGCTTGAAGGATTTCGTACTAGTTAACAAGTTTTCATTTAACTAGTTGCGATATTCTTCGTTTTGGTAGAGATTTTCAACCATACTATAGTTTCATATCTATTTTTGAAAACCCCTACCTTTAAAGGGCGGTTGGATGGGAGATCATGCTCTTGTATGCTTTATAGTGAAAATCATTTTAAACATGAACATGATTGGGAGGTTATGTTATATAAGATATACACTTGATTATATTGTTGTTTCAATTGGTATCATTGAATTCTTTCAATTGGTATCAATAATTGACATTTCTTGTATACTCATATTTTTATGTATGTATGCTTCATTTCATAGAATATCAATTTCAATTGGTATCTAACTTTTCATACATATATATGTGTTTTGTTTATGCAAAGCTTGATTTTCAATTTTGTCTTAATGGTATCAATTTTCAATTGGTATCCATACACAAGCTTTTGCATTATTTTAGCTTGTATGTCATAAAGGGGGAGAAAATCTTGTATTCTATCTTTCAATTGGTGTTTTATTTTTCACTCCCTTGCTTTATGATAGAAAATAATAATTTCAATTAATTTATGATTGAAAAATGTCAATTGGTATCTCATGCTTTAAAGAACAATAATCAATATCAAGATTTTTGTTTCAATTTCAATTGGTATCAAAATTTTGTAATGTTTAATTTCAATTGGTACTTATTGTATCAAGATTTTTGTTTGTCATTTGGTATAGTTTCACTTTTATTGGTATTTATGTGCACCTCATTGACATTTTTTTTTAATTGATATCATGTATGTTGTGACCCTTTGTTGATATTGTTATTGTTTTTGACAAATAGGGGGAGAAGAATTTATTTTATTTTATATGTTTACCCCTTCTTGGTCTTTTGTTTTTGACAAAAAGGGAGAGAAAAATTTGTTTTTGTGTTTTTAACCCCTTTGTTGATGATTGACAAAAAGGGGGAGAAGAATTTGAGTTTATATGCATGTTTTGTATGCATGTTGTTTATGGTTTTATTAAGTTCATTTGGTATCAAAGAGCATTATTGGTATCAAGAGTTTTATTTAAAGAACATGTTTATTTTTTGGTATCAAGAGCCTCATTCGTTTTGTTTTGCAAATTGATATCAAGATCATGTTTTGAAAATATATTGGTTTTATTTAAATTGGTATCATGAGCATAGTTTAGAAATATATGTGTTTTATGCATGTTGATGCATACATGTTTATGAACATTCATTGTATATCTTTATGTTTATTTGTTATGCATGAGTTAAGGGGGAGCTTCTTTGAAGCCTAACTTTAATCCATGCATATATAACTCCATGAGTTTTGTCATCATCAAAAAGGGGGAGATTGTTGGCCCAAAGGCCTTCCACTCTAGTTTTGATGATGATTAACTCATGTAGTTATGTGTACTAATAATCTTGTCATATTTAGTTTCAGATCATTAGCTAAGATATTAGTTGGTGATTAGCTTCAACAAGATGGTTTGAAAGCTTTCACATGGTGATTCAAGAGCCCAAGCGTCAAAGATCATATATAGCACTCTTGGAGTCAAGCTCGGTGGATCACGGAGTTTAGGATCGAGTCGACTTGGAGATTGCGCTCTACAAGAAGACATCGGTACCTAGTTTAGTTTTGTGTTTAGATCCAATTGTAAATATTAGAATAGTATGATATGCTCAAGTTCACAACACACACGTTTCATGTTTTGAATATTGGTTTTCGATTTTTGGTTTAACCGATCTTAGTTTTCATGAATAGATATTATATCAAAATAAGTTAACATGGTTTAATGTATATTAGATTTATTCTATATACATGCATGCTTCAACTACTTAGACAAACTTAGTTTGATATACCTATTCATGTGTTTTAGGTTTTGTATTTTAACAAAACATATTTTTGGAATTAATGTCAAAAACATGGATATATATATATATATATATATATATATATATATATATATAATATATATATATGTTTCATGTATATTGGATTTCTATCCATATGCATCATGCTTAAATGTTGTTTAATATCATGTTTTTGTATTTGGAAGAGTTTTGGACAAAATGTAATTTCTATTCAAAAATCTAAGTTTTAGAAAATACAGTTTTTGGATTTTGGTAAAACTGATAAGACACAAAAATATTTCAAAATGTTTGTTATTTGTGATGAAATTTTTATCACAAGTTTATATTTCAATATAAAATGATAAAACTATTTCTGTGTAATTTTAGAGATTTTATGGGAATTTATTGGATAATAAATACCTTGTTTTTCTGGCCCAGAACTGCAGCTGCCAGGCTAGGTCGGTCGACCGGACGGTCGACCGTACCATGTAGCCGGTCGATTGAAGCTGTCGACCGACGTGCACGGATACGTGCACGCTGGCTGCCCCATGAGCCGGTCGACCGACTGAGAGCAGTTTGCTCTCGGGTTGTCCCCGGCCGACTGAGCGGTCGACTGGACAGAGAGCGTTGCTTTCTGTATCTGGACGGTCGACCGCCCGGTCGACCGGTTGCTGCCAGCGGTCAAAATATGACCGTTGGGCGGTCGACCGAGCGGTCGACCGGTAGTTCCTTTTTGGCAGGATCTGCTGCCAACGTCTATATTTTTCTAGGGGCTATAAATACCCCATTGGAAAGAGATTTTCTCTAAGATTTTTTGTGCGAAATTTTCCTGACTCTCTAGTATTTTCAAAGCAATCAAAAGAAGTTTTTGGGCTTTAAATTGAACAATCTATTTGGTGTTTTTGCTAGGGTTTAGAAAATCAAAGAAAAGGGTTTTTGGGAAAAGTGTTTGATTCAACTTCTTCATCTTGATTCTAGTTTTTCCCAAGGATTTTCTTTGAGTTTTTGATTTCCATTCCTTTGGTTTTCTCCATACTTGAGCTACATTTACTATCTCATTCTATAGGATCTTTGTGTGGGAATGAAATTGTTTGTGGTTGTTGTTTAGACCACCAAGTTGTAAACCCAATCTTTGCTTGGCTTTGTGCCTTTCCCTCATTGTGTTGAGGAGGTTGTGCATTTGGGTTGTATCCCTCAAGTTGTGAGGTGATCTTTGTGTTGCTTTGTGGTTATCCCTCAAGTTGTGTGGAGATTATTTGTTGGCTTGGAGTTGTGCCTCAAGGAGGAGGTTGTTGTTTGTAAGGAGAGGAGTTGGATACTCCTTGTGATTGTATTGCCCAAAATTCTCGGTGGAGGTTCCCTTTGTGGGAGTCCTTTGTGGACAAGCTAGTGGACTCGAAATCCTTCACGGTGGTGAAGGCGGGGATGTAGAGATGGGTGCTTGAACCTCGAAACAAATCTTGTTATTTGCGCTTGATCCCTTGACTCTTACTTTATCTCTCTCTTTACTTTGTGCCTTGCATCATTTCATATTGAACATACATACTTATATGCTTGGCTTAGATTGTGTGCATCACTTGTAGCTTGCATCTTGCATAATTGCAATTAGTTTTTAAATTCCGCATTTAGTTCAATAGATTAGCATTATCACCTATTCACCCCCCCTCTAGGTGATTTCAGATCGTTTGTGCGCTTAGGGAGGGTAATGACTTTCCCAGTTTATCTTGTTTATAGGATAAGCCCTTAAGTCAATTTAGTGCAAAGTGTGCAGGATACAAAAAAGTAGCATTCAACTAGCAAAAAATCACTCAAGAATGTTTTCTAAACTATTTGCTATGCATGCGTACCTTTTGCTCCAACACTCTTCAATAGTAATATAAAATGTAAACAAATTAGACACGTGCCTAAATGCAAGTCTAAACCGTTTTTAGCATTTAACAACCATTATTTTACTGTTGATGTTAGGAAGTATATACACTGAGACAAACAAAGAAATAAATAGCTACAGGATTTTAGCTTTGTAATTCAGCCAACCTGTAAAAATACAGGTTAGTAGTTCACTCAGATTGCCACTGGAATCTAGCAAATCTGAGGGCTTTTCGGCTCTGCTTTCTAGAGCAGAGCCTAGTGCCACTTATCACTGCAGCAAAAATTCCTTGTTGTCAAACCTGTACACTAAGAACAAATAAGAAAGTTAACCAAAAATGTAAATTTAAAAAGTGATTAACTTACCGTTCCTCCCCGGCAACGGCGGCAAAATTTGATTGAGGATTGAACCCGCACAAAAATACAAAATTTCAGAACTTTTATAACAATACTGCAAGGTGCTTAATGAAAGTACACCTAGAGGGGGTGAATAGGTATACTGCTAATCTATGAACAATAATGTGAAAATTAAAAACTAATGCAACACACACTTAGTGTAACCAAAGAGTGCAGCTGAATTCCCGGTGAAGGGCTCTGGACTAACTCCTCTGAATTCCTCTAAATAAGAGTTGAGGTGCTATATGATGCTCTCTTGGTTAAACACAAGTATGGGCACACACAAACAACACAAGCATGTATATGATATGACAATATGAATCAATGAACAATGTAAGAGAGAGAGAGTAAGAGAAAGTGAATAAAACACAAACACCGAGATATGTTTCAAGATTCGAGCACATCGCTCTACGTACCCACCTTCACACAGAAGGATTTTCACACCTCGTCCATACAGGACTTCCCACACAGGGACCCTCCACTGAGGATTTAGGGCAAATACAATCGTGAGTATACAACTCCTCTCTCAACCAATACAACCTCTCTCTAGAGGCAAGGCACAAACAAATCACCTCTACACTTAGAGAGATAGGTACTTAATCAACAACAAATCAATCACCTCACACTTGAGGGATTCCAACACAATCTCCACCTCTCACTAGAGGGAGCCAAATACCACTTCTACTATCACCTCACCCTTGAGGGATAACAACTCAATCACCTCTCAGTAGAGGGATATCACAATCAATGGAAGGTTTACAACTTGGTGGTCTAACAACTACAAACCAAATCTTCTCACTAAAACAAAGATCCTATAGATAGGATAGAATGATAAGCTCAAGTGTGAGAAATAAAGAGTTTAGAAATCAAAAACATTAAAAAAAACTCTTGGAAAACTTCTAGAATGAATGTAATGTGAAGATCAAAAACAATCCTAAAGACTTCTCCTTTTCTTGATTTTTCCAACCCTTTTAAAAACAAATAAAGATCAAATCTTTTAGCTTAAAAACTCTTTTGAAAACTTGCGTTAAAACACTTGAGAAGATGAAAATTTGATCTTGAAAATTCTTGTTGAAAAATCAACTCAAATGGGGTATAAATAGCCTATTTGGAAATCTGCCCGTTGGCAGTTGAAAAGAGCCAGTTTGCCCTTTCGGTCGAATTGCCAACGGTCAAAAATTTGACCGCTGAGCCCAGCGGTCGACCACTCGATCGACCTTGCCTAGAACCAGAGAACAACGGCTGTCTGGCCAGTCAACTGCCCGGTCGACTGAGCTGGATACAGAGAGCAGAGCACTCTGTATGGTCAACCGCCCGGTCGACCGGAGGCATTTCCAGGGAGCAAGGCTCTCTGGCGGTCGACAAACTCGGTCGACCGGCCTCCCTAGCAAGGTTGCGTGCACGTTTTGTGCACGTCGATCGACCGGCCCGGTCGACCGCTCACTGCTACGGTCGACTGGCCCGGTCGACGGTATTCAGCTAGCCTGACAGATTTGGGACTTAAAAACTTGAGTTTTTATCTTTTATAAAATCCCATAAAAACACATAAATTCCATAAAAATCAGTTCATGTTATATCTTTAAAATACAAGCATGTTTGAGTAAAAAATCAAATCTTGTTACAAATATTTTTAACCATTTTTATGACATGGAAAATTTGCCTTAAACCAAATTCTGTATTTTTCAAAACTTAGATTTTTGAAATGGAAATCCGATTTTTTTCAAAACTCATGTAGATACAAAAACATGATATTTAAATAACTTTGAAGCATATAGTATATGGATAGATCCAATATACATGTAAAGAATTATATCTATGTTTTTGACATTAAATCCAAAAAAAAGTTTTGTCTAAATATAAAACTCCAAACACATGAATAGTGTAATAAAATAAGTTTTTCTAAGTATATGAAGCATAGATGTAAATAAATCAAATCTAATATACATTAAACCATGTAAATTTGTTTTGATTCTATCTATTCATGAAAACTAAGATCGGTTAAACTGAAAACTAAAATCAAAACATGAAACTCAAAAAATGTGTACATGTTGTGAACTTGAGCATATCACACTATCTAATCTTTACAATGGATCTAAACTAAATCTTAAACTAAACAAACCGAAGTATTCTTATAGAACGCCGTCTCCAAGTTGACTCGATCCAAACGCGATTCACCGAGCTTGACTCCAACCGAGTGCTAGATGTAAACTTGACGCTCAAGCTCTTGAATCACCATGTGAAAGCTCCAAAACACCTTTGTTGAAGCTAATCACCTACTAATATCTTGATCAAATATCTGAAACTAAATATCACAAGATTATTAGTAAAGTATAACTACATGAGTTAATCATCATCAAAACTACAGTGGAAAGCCTCTGGGCCAACAATCTCCCCCTTTTTGATAATGAAAAAACTCATGGAGTTATATATGTATTGATTAAAGTTAACCTTCAAAGAAGCTCCCTCTTAACTCATCCATAGCAATAAACAATAAGATATGCAATGAATGCTATAAAAGTAAACATGCTTTTGGTACAAAATTTTAAAATAAACATGTTCTTAAAATACCAATTGAAAATATAAATTTAAAATAAACATGTTCTTAAATGATTGCTCTTGATACCAATAAAAATTTCAATAAAAGCTCTTGATACCAACAAAATAAAACAACAAAATATGTTCTTGATACTAATATCCATGTTCTTGATACCAATATCAACAAAATATAAAACAAATTTTTTTAATATAAACTTAAATAAACATGAACATACATATATATATTAAACATGCATATATACTAAAATACTTCTCCCCCTTTTTGTCAATCATCAACAAAGGGGTTAAAGTAAACAATAAAACAATGTTCTTCTCCTTTTTGTCCGAAACAAAAATCAACAAGGGTGAATTCAAATCAAAACATTATGATACCAATTGAAAAATATATATCAATTTAGTGCAAAGGCATACGTAGAAACATCATGATACCAAATGATTATACCAATTGAAAATAAACTAAACATTTTGAAGATAACAAACAAAAATTTTGATATTAATTGAAAGATATAAACATAAAAGTAATATTGATACCAATTGTAAAAAACTAGTACCAATTGAAAAAAAAATTCATTAGGAGCGTATGATACAAAATTAAAAATTAATATCATTTTCAATCATTTTTCAACATAAGGTGTGAGAGTAAGATATCAAATGTAAATAAAACCAATTGAAAGGTGAAATATGAATTTCACCCCTTTTATGAAATACCAGACAAAATGGCGCATAAGCTTGTATAAGATACCAATATTGAGAATGAAACACATACCAATTGAAAGATACAATGATATCAATTGAAAACAAAATAAGATCAAGTGTATAACTCATACTTCTTACCACCCATTTCATGCACATGTTTTAAATAGATTTTCAATAATGAGTATACAAGGTATGGTCGCCCAACCAACCGCCCTTGAAGGGTAGGGGTTTTCAAAAATAAGTTTGAAAATAATATAAATGTTTGAAAACTCTACCATAATAAAGAATATGAACTAGATTTATGAAATCTTATAAACTAGTATGAAATCCTTCTAGTAAGGAATAAAATAAGAATATATTCCATAAATATGAAAATCACATGATCATCAAACACTCAAAGGTCTATAAGCACATATTGTCTCATGAAAATAAATCATGAGTAAACAAGAATGATGTGAGTGTATAAGTATAATGTGAAAGATAAAGTAATGAAAATAGGCAATAAGCTCAATGTGAAATTCCTTAAAACATTAAAGTCATCAAAACTAGAATCCTTCAAGGTAAATGTATGTTTTGTATAAAATAGAGTATACATACATATCCAAACATAAACGAGTCCACAAAAGTATATGCATGAAGGCAAGTGGCTCAAGGATTATATGTATAACTAATAGTTTAGGCAAAATAGACATATACATGAAGTTTAATATAAACATGAAAAACATGGAATACAAGTCAAAATGTATGAATCATCAAAACTAGGCTAAACTAGTACTTCTAATAAGTACAAATGGGCAATCAAGCATAAACATATAATAACCTATTTGTGGCTCATTAGTTGTACAAGTATATACCTAAGTTTCAATGAAAACTAACATCTAAACATGTAGTCAAAACATGAAGCATAAATAAACTCATAAATCAACATGATCATTATGTAAATGCACATGTCTTAAATCTATGATATATATGATAGCTAAACAAATGTGAGAACACAAAAGTATAAGTCCATATTGAACATGGCTGATCTCAAATACTAATCATGCATATCACAAGTCTAATATGTTGGCCCAAAGGCCTTCCACTCTAGTTTTGATGATGATTAACTCATGTAGTTATGTGTACTAATAATCTTGTGATTTTAGTTTCAGATCATTAGTCAAGTTATTAGTTGGTGATTAGCTTCAACAAGATGATTTGGAAGCTACCCACATGTTGATTCAAGAGCCCGAGCGTCAAAGATCATATATAGCACTTGCTCGGTGGATCAAAGAGTTTTGGATCGAGTCGGCTTGGAGATTGCGCTCTACAAGAAGACATCGGTACCATAGTTTAGTTTTGGGTTTAGATCCTAATTGTAAAGATTAGAATAGTATGATAAGCTCAAATTCACAACACACACGTATCATGTTTTGGTTTTCGGTTTTTGGTTTAACCGATCTTGGTTTGCATGAATAGATATTATATCAAAACAAGTTTACATGGTTTAATGTATATTAGATTTGTTCTATATACATGCATGCTTCAACTCTTAGACAAACTTACTTTGATATATCTATTTCATGTGTTTTAGGTTTTGTGTTTTAACAAAACTTATTTTTGGAATTAAAGACAAAAACTATGATATATATATATATACATATGTTTCATGTATATTGGATTTCTATCCATATGCATCATGTTTCAAAATGTTTAAATATCATGTTTTTGTACTTGGATGAGTTTTAGACAAAATGTATTTTCTACTCAAAGAATCCAAGTTTTAGAAAATACAGTTTTTGGTTTTTGGCAAAATTTCTATAACACAAAAATAGTCCTTATTGATTGATATTTGAGCTAAACTTTTTACCACATGTTTATATATCAATGCAAAATGATAAAACTATTTTTGTGGATTTTTAGAGATTTAATGAGAATTTTTAGGAATAAAAATTTCATGTTTTTGCTGACCAGAACAGTGTCTGCCAGGCTAGGTCGGTCGACCGGAACGGTCGACCGCACCATGTAGCCGGTCGACCGTCAGGGTCGACCGACGTGCACGGATACGTGCACGCTGGCTACACTTGTAGCCGGTCGACCGTGCCGGTCGACCGACTGAGAGCAGTTGCTCTCTATTTGTTTGGGTCGACCGGGGCGGTCGACCGGCAGCTGTGGACGGTCAAAAATTGACCGTTGGACGGTCGACCGTGCGGTCGACTGGCAGGGCATTTCTGGCAGTTCTGCTGCCAACGGCTATTTTCCAGATTTGCCTATAAATACCCCATTTGAGAGAGCTTTTCTCTAAGAATTTTTGGGCTAAAATTTTCATTCTCTCAGGTGTTTTTGCTGCAATCAAAATAGGTTTTTGGATTCAAATTGAACAATCTTTTTGGTGTTTTCATTAGGGTTTGAAAAATAAAAGAAAAGGGTTTTGGGAAAAGCTTTTGAATTGAACTTCTCTATCTTGGTTTCATTAATTTCCCAAAGATTTTCTTTGAGTTGCTGGTTTCAAATCCCTTGGTTTTCTCCACACTTGAGCTAAAATCTACTATCTTCTCTATACGATTTTGTGTGGGAAAAGAGATTGTTTTGTGGTTGTTGTTTTAGCCACTAAGTTCAAAAGAAAAGAGATCTTTGTAAGAGAGAGTTTGTGGTCTTTTGACTACTCAGAGATTACTTGTATTGGTGCTTGTGATACTGGGTACTCCTGTGGAGTGGGTACGCCAGTGATTGTGTAACTGTCTTTGTGACAAGTTAGTGGATTAGAATCCTTCATGGGGAAGGCGGGGATGTAGAGCTGGGTGCTCGAACCTCGATAACATATCTTGGTGTTTGCGCTTGTTCTATTGACTCTATCTCTCTATCTCTTTACTTTGTGCCTTGCTTATTATTCATATTGCTCATTCATATTTGCTTGGTTTGGTTGTGTGCATCACTTGTTGATAGCACTTGAGTGTTTTTTTTTTTAAGTTTTAAATTTCGCATTTAGTTCATAGATTAGCATTGTCATCTATTCACCCCCCTCTAGGTGACTTTTCAATTGGTATCAGAGCTAGTGCTCCTGATATTTAGGTTTAACCACCTAGGAGTAAGATCTTGGTTTGCTAATCTTCATTTGCACTCATAATAGTTTGCACTCATGGATAGCCCTCCTATGTTTAACTTTGCTAGACATGATATTTGGATAGCCAAGATAAGTAGTCATTTAAAAAGCCTAGGACATCTAGCTTATCAAGCCTCTACACAAGAATCCTTCCCAAATAGTAGCAGGCATAAAAAGGCCAATGCATTAGCACTTAGGGCACTTAGAGCATCTCTTAATGAAAATCTTTTACATGTTTTTGATCGATATGATTCGGCTTTTGCAGTTTGGAGCATGTTGTCATCTCCCGAGCTTCCAAAGATTATCAACAAGATAATGAGATCGAGGAGAGACGTATCCGGAGAGCCTTGCTTTATGGTCCATGAGAATGACTCCCATGAGGTAAAATCGGACTCTCAAATAGAAGATAGCTCTAATTCTTATTGCTATGGATGTGGTGAGGTTCAAACCTTAAATGTTGAACTTGTCTCTAAACTTGAAAAACTTTTAGAAAAACATGAACTTTTGAAAAAGAAACACCATGATGTAAAAGAAGAATTGAAAGATTTATGCTCTACTTTTGAAACTGTTTTGCAAGAGAAGGGAGAGATTGCTAGTGAACGTGACTCACTAAGATCTCAACTAGACCTTGCCCTAAATGAAATTGAAGTTTTAAAATGCAAAAATGATTGTGATGATGTTATGAAAAACAATAAGGTTTAATCTTCTAAATTGGATCATGTTTTAAAAGATAACCTTGTTTTGAAAAATGAAATTGATTTCATAACAAAAGAATTGGATTTGGTTTTGAATAAAAATAAATCTTTACAAAATGATATTGATATTCATGTTTGCCATTCTAGCATAGCTTCTACTTCTAGCACTTCCATTGCATGCTCCACTTTATCTTCTAGCATTGAAAATGATATAAATAATTTGAAGAAAAGTGTTGATTGTTTGGGCTCCACTTTGAGCCAATGTGCTTTAAATCACATCGTTTGGAATCCTTGGTTCGCAAGAAACAAGCTCCAACTATGCATGCACACCCATCACGGCATACACATGCTCATCATGGACACAATTATAACATGTATGCTCATGTGTACACTTGTACACATTGTGGTCGAAAAGGCCATCTTGCTAGATTTTGCTATGATAGATTACATATTGAAAATTTAGCAACTAATCTTGTTTGGGTAGGAGAGATACTAACCCCCGTGGACCCACAAGAAAATGGGTACCAAAAACCACCTCTTTTATTTTTGATGTAGGTGGGAGCTCTAGCATCACGTGAGAGTCTTGGTGCCTTGAGGTGGATGCGTTCTGAGCGTAAAAGAGAACCATTTGGATGCTTCACTCTCAAGGAGTTTTGGTGGGAGGACCACTGTGTTTTGGAGACATGGAGAGTTGCCTCTTCGATTTTGGTAACAATCCCTTATTCCATTTATTATTTACATGCTTTCATTTCATCATTTATAGCATGTTTATAGTTTCATGATTAGTATGATAATCACCATGTTTATTAGAATTATGCTTTACATGATTAGTTCTTGAGACACCCATGTTTGATATGGATCCATATTTTGTGTTCTCCTTATGTTTTAGCTATCATGTTAATCATAGATCTTATGCACATGTCTTTATCATAATAATCATATGGATTTTTGTGATTATTTTTGATACTCTATGTTTTGATTATCATGATTGTATTTTCATGTTGATCTTTGACTCGTTTTACGCTTCATGTGTTGATTACTTGCTTGAATGATAATTTTCATTAAGACTAGAATTTATATTTGTACAACTAGTGAGCTACAAATATATCTTTATAATGTTTTGCTTGAAAGCTCATTTGTATTCATTAGATGTACTAGTATAGTCTAGTTTTGATGATTCATGCATTTGACTTGTATTCACATATTTTGGTTAACTTCATGTATATGTCCATCTTGTCCAAACTATCATATATACATATACATCCTTGAGCCACGTGCCTTCATGCATATTATTTTGTGGACTCTTCATGTTTGGGATATGTATGTATACTTTAGTTTGTACATGACATACATATGCCTTGAAGTTTAAATCATTGTGATGATTTCCATGTTTGATTGTGATTTCATATTTTAAGGTGATTTTCATGGATTTCATGATTCACGTGTGTTTCATATTTTAAGAAATTCGATATTGAGCATGATTTTCCATTTTTCATGATGATATGTTTCACACAATACTTGTACACTCACCTTAGTTGACGTTTTCTCATGACTTAATTTTCATAAGTATAATTTGTGCCATATGGATTTTGAGTGTTTAAGTGATTATGTGATTTTCATGTTTCATGAAAAATCTTTGTATTTTATCTTGAAGGATTTCGTACTAGTTGACTCATATAACTAGTTGTGTTATTCTTCATTTGGTAGTGATTCTCAAACGTGCTCTATTTTCAAATCTATTTTTGAAAACCCCTACCATCAATGGGCGGTTGGATGGGAGACCATGTTCAAGTATGTTTATCTTGAAAAATCATCTAAAACTTAAACATGAATGGGTGGTAGGAATATGATGTATACACTTGATCTTATTGTTGTTTCATTTGGTATCATTGAATTCTTTCAATTGGTATCAATCTTGACATTTCTTGTATACTCATATATTTGTGTGTATGTATGATTTCATTTCAAAGTATATCAATTTCTATTGGTATCTACTTATCATACATACATATGTTTTAGTTGTGCTTACTATATCCCTATATCCTTAAGCACAATTCTTGTTTATGATGATAAGCTTGAGCTTCTACTTTGTTTCAATTGATTTAGTTTTCAATTGGTATCTTATTTCAAGCCTTACCATAGTTTTTATTGGTATTTCATAAAGGGGGAGAAAATCTTGTATTTCATCTTTCAATTGGTATTTAGTATTCCACTCCCTACTTTATGATAGTGTATAATAATTTCATTGGCAATAGTTGCAATTGGTATCAAAATCATATGTGTTTATATGTTTAATAATTTCTTTGATATTAAAGATCTATGTTTATTTTCAAATTGGTATCAACATTTAAGTTTAGAAATTCAAAATTTGTTATGTTTAATTTCTATTGATATCATGATTGTTAATTTTCAATAGGTATGATTGTTTGTTTACTTATCAATTGGTATTAAGATTTTTGTTTTTCAATTGGTATAGTTTCACCTTTTAAATTGGTATCAAAATGCACTTCATTGACACATTTTTAATTGGTATCATATTTGAGTTTAGTCAAAAAGGGGGAGAGCATCCCTTGATTGATTCCTTGTTTTGTATATAAAAAGAACATTTTTTTAATGAGTTTTGTTTTAAGGGGAAGAAGAATTTCTTTTAAATCGGTTTGTTTTGTTTTTAACCCCTTTGTTGATGATTGACAAAAAGGGGGAGAAGAATTTGAGTTATATGCATGTTTGTATGGATGTTTTATGTGTTTTTATACTAAGTTTATATTGGTATCCAAAGCATTATTTAAAGAACATGTTTAGTTTTGGTATCAAGAGCTTGTAAAAGAGATCATGAGTTTTGTTTTGAATATATTGTGTTTAATTGATATCTAGAGCATGTTATGTTTAGTTTAATTGGTATCAAAAGCATGTTTACTTTATTAAAGATTTTTATTGGTATCAAGAGCATGTTTATTTGATTTTGCTAATTGGTATCTAGAACATGTTTTATGTTTTATGATTTCATTAGTATCTAGAGCCATTTATTAGTTGTTTATCCTATGCATGAGTTAAGGGGGAGCTTCTTTGATGCTTAACTTTAATCCATGCATATATAACTCCATGAGTTTTGTCATCATCAAAAAGGGGGAGATTATTGGCCCAAAGGCCTTCCACTCTAGTTTTGATGATGATTAACTCATGTAGTTATGTGTACTAATAATCTTGTGATTTTAGTTTCAGATCATTAGTCAAGTTATTAGTTGGTGATTAGCTTCAACAAGATGATTTGGAAGCTACCCACATGTTGATTCAAGAGCCCGAGCGTCAAAGATCATATATAGCACTTGCTCGGTGGATCAAAGAGTTTGGACCGAGTCGGCTTGGAGATTGCGCTCTACAAGAAGACATCGGTACCATAGTTTAGTTTTGGGTTTAGATCCTAATTGTAAAGATTAGAATAGTATGATAAGCTCAAGTTCACAACACACACGTATCATGTTTTGGTTTTCGGTTTTTGGTTTAACCGATCTTGGTTTGCATGAATAGATATTATATCAAAACAAGTTTACATGATTTAATGTATATTAGATTTGTTCTATATACATGCATGCTTCAACTCTTAGACAAACTTACTTTGATATATCTATTTCATGTGTTTTAGGTTTTGTGTTTTAACAAAACTTATTTTTGGAATTAAAGACAAAAACATTGATATATATATATATATATATATATATATATATATATATATATATATATATATATATATATGTTTCATGTATATTGGATTTCTATCCATATGCATCATGTTTCAAAATGTTTAAATATCATGTTTTTGTATTTGGATGAGTTTTAGACAAAATGTATTTTCTACTCAAAGAATCCAAGTTTTAAAAAATACAGTTTTTGGTTTTTGGCAAAATTTCTATAACACAAAAATAGTCCTTATTGATTGATATTTGAGCTAAACTTTTTACCACATGTTTATATATCAATGCAAAATGATAAAACTATTTTTGTGGATTTTTAGAGATTTAATGAGAATTTTTAGGTTTAAAAATTTCATTTTTTTTGCTGACCAGAACAGTGTCTGCCAGGCTAGGTCGATCGACCGGAACGGTCGACCGCACCATGTAGCCGTTCGACCGTCAGGGTCGACCGACGTGCACGGATACGTGCACGCTGGCTACACTTGTAGCCCGTCGACCGTGCCGGTCGACCGACTGAGAGCAGTTGCTCTCTGTTTGTTTGGGTCGACCGGGGCGGTCGACCGGCAGCTGTCGACATTCAAAAATTGACCGTGGGACGGTCGACCGTGCGGTCGACCGGCAGGGTATTTCTGACAGTTCTGCTGCCAACGGCTATTTTCCAGATTTGCCTATAAATACCCCATTTGAGAGAGCTTTTCTCTAAGAATTTTTGGGCTAAAATTTTCATTCTCTCAGATGTTTTTGCTGCAATCAAAATAGGTTTTTGGATTCAAATTGAACAATCTTTTTGGTGTTTTCATTAGGGTTTGAAAAATCAAAGAAAAGGGTTTTGGGAAAAGCTTTTGAATTGAACTTCTCTATCTTGGTTTCATTTATTTCCCAAAGATTTTCTTTGAGTTGCTAGTTTCAAATCCCTTGGTTTTCTCCACACTTGAGCTAAAATCTACTATCTTCTCTATAGGATTTTGTGTGGGAAAAAGAGATTGTTTTGTGGTTGTTGTTTTAGCCACTAAGTTCAAAAGAAAAGAGATCTTTGTAAGAGAAAGTTTGTGGTCTTTTGACTACTCAGAGATTACTTGTATTGGTGCATGTGATACTGGGTACTCCTGTGGAGTGGGTACGCCAGTGATTGTGTAACTGTCTTTTGACAAGTTAGTGGATTAGAATCCTTCATGGGGAAGGCGGGGATGTAGAGCTGGGTGCTCGAACCTCGATAACATATCTTGGTGTTTGCGCTTATTCTATTGACTCTATCTCTCTATCTCTTTACTTTGTGCCTTGCTTATTATTCATATTGCTCATTCATATTTGCTTGGTTTGGTTGTGTGCATCACTTGTTGATAGCACTTGAGTGTTTTTTTTTAAGTTTTAAATTCCGCATTTAGTTCATAGATTAGCATTGTCACCTATTCACCCCCCTCTAGGTGACTTTTCAATTGGTATCAGAGCTAGTGCTCCTGATATTTAGGTTTAACCACCTAGGAGTAAGATCTTGGTTTGCTAATCTTCATTTGCACTCATAATAGTTTGCACTCATGGATAGCCCTCCTATGTTTAACTTTGCTAGACATGATATTTGGATAGCCAAAATGAGTAGTCATTTAAAAAGCCTAGGACATCTAGCTTATCAAGCCTCTACACAAGAATCCTTCCCAAATAGTAGCAAGCATAAAAAGGCCAATGCATTAGCACTTAGGGCACTTAGAGCATCTCTTAATGAAAATCTTTTACATGTTTTTGATCGATATGATTCGGCTTTTGCAGTTTGGAGCATGTTGTCATCTCCCGAGCTTCCAAAGATTATCAACAAGATAATGAGATTGAGGAGAGACGTATCCGGAGAGCCTTGCTTTATGGTCCATGAGAATGACTCCCATGAGGTAAAATCGGACTCTCAAATAGATGATAGCTCTAATTCTTATTGCTATGGATGTGGTGAGGTTCAAACCTTAAATGTTGAACTTGTCTCTAAACTTGAAAAACTTTTAGAAAAACATGAACTTTTGAAAAAGAAACACCATGATGTAAAAGAAGAATTGAAAGATTTATGCTCTACTTTTGAAACTATTTTGCAAGAGAAGGGAGAGATTGCTAGTGAACGTGACTCACTAAGATCTCAACTAGACCTTGCCCTAAATGAAATTGAAGTTTTAAAAGGCAAAAATGATTGTGATGATGTTATGAAAAACAATAAGGTTTTATCTTCTAAATTGGATCATGTTTTAAAAGATAACCTTGTTTTGAAAAATGAAATTGATTTCATAACAAAAGAAATGGATTTGGTTTTGAATAAAATAAATCTTTGCAAAATGATATTGATATTCATGTTTGCCATGCTAGCATATCTTCTACTTCTAACACTTCCATTGCATGCTCCACTTTATCTTCTAGCATTGAAAATGATATAAATAATTTGAAGAAAAGTGTTGATTGTATGGGCTCCACTTTGAGCCAATGTGCTTTAAATCACACTCGTTTGGAATCCTTGGTTCGCAAGAAACAAGCTCCAACTATGCATGCAAACCCATCACGGCATACACATGCTCATCATGGACACAATCATAACATGTATGCTCATGTGTACACTTGTACACATTGTGGTCGAAAAGGCCATCTTGCTAGATTTTGCAATGATAGATTACATATTGAAAATTTAGCAACTAATCTTGTTTGGGTTAGGAGAGATACTAACCCCCGTAGACCCACAAGAAAATGGGTACCAAAAGCCACCTCTTTGGTTAGGAGAGATACTAACCCCCGTAGACCCACAAGAAAATGGGTACCAAAAACCACCTCTTTGATTTTTGATGTAGGTGGGAGCTCTAGCATCACGTGAGAGTCTTGGTGCCTTGAGGTGGATGCGTTCCGAGCTTAAAAGAGAACCATTTGGATGCTTCACTCTCAAGGAGTTTTGGTGGGAGGACCACTGTGTTTTGGAGACATGGAGAGTTGCCTCTTCGGTTTTGGTAACAATCCCTTATTCCATTTATTGTTTACATGCTTTCATTTCATCATTTATAGCATGTTTATAGTTTCATGATTAGTATGATAATCACCATGTTTATTAGAATTATGCTTTACATGATTAGTTCTTGAGACACCCATGTTTGATATGGACCCATATTTTGTGTTCTCCTTATATTTTAGCTATCATGTTAATCATAGATCTTATGCACATGTCTTTATCATAATAATCATATGGATTTTTGTGATTGTTTTTGATACTCTATGTTTTGATTATCATGATTGTATTTTTCATGTTGATCTTTGACTCGTTTTACGCTTCATGTGTTGATTACTTGCTTGAATGATAATTTTCATTAAGACTAGAATTTTTATTTGTACAACTAGTGAGCTACAAATATATCTTTATAATGTTTGTGCTTGAAAGCTCATTTGTATTCATTAGATGTACTAGTATAGTCTAGTTTTGATGATTCATGCATTTGACTTGTATTCACATATTTTGGTTAACTTCATGTATATGTCCATCTTGTCCAAACTATCATATATACATATACATCCTTGAGCCACGTGCCTTCATGCATATTATTTTTTGGACTCTTCATGTTTGGGATATGTATGTATACTTTAGTTTGTACATGACATACATATGCCTTGAAGTTTAAATCATTGTGATGATTTCCATGTTTGATTGTGATTTCATATTTTAAGGTGATTTTCATGGATTTCATGATTCACGTGTGTTTCATATTTTAAGAAATTTGATATTGAGCTTGATTGTCCATTTTTCATGATGATATGTTTCACACAATACTTGTACACTCACCTTAGTTGATGTTTTCTCATGACTTAGTTTTCATAAGTATAATTTGTGCCATATGGATTTTGAGTGTTTAAGTGATCATGTGATTTTCATGTTTCATGAAAAATCTTTGTATTTTATCTTGAAGGATTTCGTACTAGTTGACTCATATAACTAGTTGTGTTATTCTTCATTTGGTAGTGATTCTCAAACGTGCTCTATTTTCAAATCTATTTTTGAAAACCCCTACCATCAATGGGCGGTTAGATGGGAGACCATGTTCAAGTATGTTTTATCTTGAAAAATCATCTAAAACTTAAACATGAATGGGTGGTAGGAATATGATGTATACACTTGATCTTATTGTTGTTTCATTTGGTATCATTGAATTCTTTCAATTGGTATCAATCTTGACATTTCTTGTATACTCATATATTTGTGTGTATGTATGATTTCATTCCAAAGTATATCAATTTCTATTGGTATCTACTTATCATACATATATATGTTTTAGTTGTGCTTACTATATCCCTATATCCTTAAGCACAATTCTTGTTTATGATGATAAGCTTGAGCTTCTACTTTGTTTCAATTGATTTAGTTTTCAATTGGTATCTTATTTCAAGCCTTACCATAGTTTTTATTGGTATTTCATAAAGGGGGAGAAAATCTTGTATTTCAACTTTCAATTGGTATTTAGTATTCCACTCCCTTACTTTATGATAGTGTATAATAATTTCATTGGCAATAGTTGCAATTGGTATCAAAATCATATGTGTTTATATGTTTAATAATTTCTTTGATATTAAAGATCTATGTTTATTTTCAAATTGGTATCAACATTTATGTTTAGAAATTCAAAATTTGTTATGTTTAATTTCAATTGATATCAAGATTGTTTATTTACAATTGGTATGATTGTTTGTTTACTTATCAATTGGTATTAAGATTTTTGTTTTTCAATTGGTATAGTTTCATCTTTTAAATTGGTATCAAAATGCACTTCATTGACACATTTTTAATTGGTATCATATTTGAGCTTAGTCAAAAAGGGGGAGAGCATTCCTTGATTGATTCCTTGTTTTGTATATAAAAAGAACATTTTTTTATGAGTTTTGTTTTAAGGGGAAGAAGAATTTCTTTTAAATCGGTTTGTTTTGATTTTAACCCCTTTGTTGATGATTGACAAAAAGGGGGAGAAGAATTTGAGTTTATATGCATGTTTGTATGGATGTTTTATGTGTTTTTATACTAAGTTTATATTGGTATCCAAAGCATTATTTAAAGAACATGTTTAGTTTTGGTATCAAGAGCTTGTAAAAGAGATCATGAGTTTTGTTTTGAATATATTGTGTTTAATTGGTATCTAGAGCATGTTATGTTTAGTTTAATTGGTATCAAAAGCATGTTTACTTTATTAAAGATTTTCATTGGTATCAAGAGCATGTTTATTTGATTTTGCTAATTGGTATCTAGAACATGTTTTATGTTTTATGATTTCATTAGTATCTAGAGCCATTTATTAGTTGTTTATCCTATGCATGAGTTAAGGGGGAGCTTCTTTGATGCTTAACTTTAATCCATGCATATATAACTCCATGAGTTTTGTCATCATCAAAAAGGGGGAGATTGTTGGCCCAAAGGCCTTCCACTCTAGTTTTGATGATGATTAACTCATGTAGTTATGTGTACTAATAATCTTGTGATTTTAGTTTCAGATCATTAGTCAAGTTATTAGTTGGTGATTAGCTTCAACAAGATGATTTGGAAGCTACCCACATGTTGATTCAAGAGCCCGAGCGTCAAAGATCATATATAGCACTTGCTCGGTGGATCAAAGAGTTTTGGATCGAGTCGGCTTGGAGATTGCGCTCTACAAGAAGACATCGGTACCATAGTTTAGTTTTGGGTTTAGATCCTAATTGTAAAGATTAAAATAGTATGATAAGCTCAAGTTCACAACACACACGTATCATGTTTTGGTTTTCGGTTTTTGGTTTAACCGATCTTGGTTTGCATGAATAGATATTATATCAAAACAAGTTTACATGGTTTAATGTATATTAGATTTGTTCTATATACATGCATGCTTCAACTCTTAGACAAACTTACTTTGATATATCTATTTCATGTGTTTTAGGTTTTGTGTTTTAACAAAACTTATTTTTGGAACTAAAGATAAAAACTATGATATATATATATAAGTTTCATGTATATTGGATTTCTATCCATATGCATCATGTTTCAAAATGTTTAAATATCATGTTTTGTATTTGGATGAGTTTTAGACAAAATGTATTTTCTACTCAAAGAATCCAAGTTTTAGAAAATACAGTTTTTGGTTTTTGGCAAAATTTCTATAACACAAAAATAGTCCTTATTGATTGATATTTGAGCTAAACTTTTTACCACATGTTTATATATCAATGCAAAATGATAAAACTATTTTTGTGAATTTTTAGAGATTTAATGAGAATTTTTAGGATTAAAAATATCATGTTTTTGCTGACCAGAACAGTGTCTGCCAGGCTAGGTCGGTCGACCGGAACGGTCGACCGCACCATGTTGCCGGTCGACCGTCAGGGTCGACCGACGTGCACGGATACGTGTACGCTGGCTACACTTGTAGCCGGTCGACCGTGCCGGTCGACCGACTGAGAGCAGTTGCTCTCTGTTTGTTTGGGTCGACCGGGGCGGTCGACCGGCAGCTGTCAACGGTCAAAAATTGACCGTTGGACGGTCGACCGTGCGGTCGACCGGCAGGGCATTTCTGGCAGTTCTACTACCAACGGCTATTTTTCAGATTTGCCTATAAATACCCCATTTGAGAGAGCTTTTCTCTAAGAATTTTTGGGCTAAAATTTTCATTCTCTTAGGTGTTTTTGCTGCAATCAAAATAGGTTTTTGGATTCAAATTGAACAATCTTTTTGGTGTTTTCATTAGGGTTTGAAAAATCAAAGAAAAGGGTTTTGGGAAAAGCTTTTGAATTGAACTTCTCTATCTTGGTTTCATTTATTTCCCAAAGATTTTCTTTGAGTTGCTGGTTTCAAATCCCTTGGTTTTCTCCACACTTGAGCTAAAATCTACTATCTTCTCTATAGGATTTTGTGTGGGAAAAAGAGATTGTTTTTGTGTTGTTGTTTTAGCCACTAAGTTCAAAAGAAAAGAGATCTTTGTAAGAGAGAGTTTGTGGTCTTTTGACTACTCAGAGATTACTTGTATTGGTGCTTTTGATACTGGGTACTCCTGTGGAGTGGGTACGCCAGTGATTGTGTAACTGTCTTTGTGACAAGTTAGTGGATTAGAATCCTTCATGGGGAAGGCGGGGATGTAGAGCTGGGTGCTCGAACCTCGATAACATATCTTGGTGTTTGCGCTTGTTCTATTGACTCTATCTCTCTATCTCTTTACTTTGTGCCTTGCTTATTATTCATATTGCTCATCATATTTGCTTGGTTTGGTTGTTGCATCACTTGTTGATAGCACTTGAGTGTTTTTTTTTAAGTTTTAAATTCCGCATTTAGTTCGTAGATTAGCATTGTCACCTATTCACCCCCTCTCTAGGTGACTTTTCAATTGGTATCAGAGCTAGTGCTCATGATATTTAGGTTTAACCACCTAGGAGTAAGATCTTGGTTTGCTAATCTTCATTTGCACTCATAATAGTTTGCACTCATGGATAGCCCTCCAATGTTTAACTTTGCTAGACATGATATTTGGATAGCCAAGATGAGTAGTCATTAAAAAGCCTAGGACATCTAGCTTATCAAGCCTCTACACAAGAATCCTTCCCAAATAGTAGCAAGCATAAAAAGGCCAATGCATTAGCACTTAGGGCACTTAGAGCATCTCTTAATGAAAATCTTTTACATGTTTTTGATCGATATGATTCGGCTTTTGCAGTTTAGAGCATGTTGTCATCTCCCGAGCTTTCAAAGATTATCAACAAGATAATGAGATCGAGGAGAGACGTATCCGGAGAGCCTTGCTTTATGGTCCATGAGAATGACTCCCATGAGGTAAAATCGGACTCTCAAATAGATGATAGCTCTAATTCTTATTGCTATGGATGTGGTGAGGTTCAAACCTTAAATGTTGAACTTGTCTCTAAACTTGAAAAACTTTTAGAAAAACATGAACTTTTGAAAAAGAAATACCATGATGTAAAAGAAGAATTGAAAGATTTATGCTCTACTTTTGAAACTGTTTTGCAAGAGAAGGGAGAGATTGCTAGTGAACGTGACTCACTAAGATCTCAACTAGACCTTGCCCTAAATGAAATTGAAGTTTTAAAAGGCAAAAATGATTGTGATGATGTTATGAAAAACAATAAGGTTTTATCTTCTAAATTGGATCATGTTTTAAAAGATAACCTTGTTTTGAAAAATGAAATTGATTTCATAACAAAAGAATTGGATTTGGTTTTGAATAAAAATAAATCTTTGCAAAATGATATTGATATTCATGTGCCATGCTAGCATAGCTTCTACTTCTAACACTTCCATTGCATGCTCCATTTTATCTTCTAGCATTGAAAAAGATATAAATAATTTGAAAAAAGTGTTGATTGTTTGGGCTCCACTTTGAGCCAATGTGCTTTAAATCACACTCGTTAGGAATCCTTGGTTCGCAAGAAACAAGCTCCAACTATGCATGCACACCCATCAAGGCATACACATGCTCATCATGGACACAATCATAACATGTATGCTCATGTGTACACTTGTACACATTGTGGTCGAAAAGGCCATCTTGCTAGATTTTGCTATGATAGATTACATATTTAAAATTTAGCAACTAATCTTGTTTGGGTTAGGAGAGATACTAACCCCCGTGGACCCACAAGAAAATGGGTACCAAAAACCACCTCTTTGATTTTTGATGTAGGTGGGAGCTCTAGCATCACGTGAGAGTCTTGGTACCTTGAGGTGGATGCGTTCTGAGCTTAAAAGAGAACCATTTGGATGCTTCACTCTCAAGGAGTTTTGGTGGGAGGACCACTGTGTTTTGGAGACATGGAGAGTTGCCTCTTCGGTTTTGGTAACAATCCCTTATTCCATTTATTGTTTACATGCTTTCATTTCATCATTTATAGCATGTTTATAGTTTCATGATTAGTATGATAATCACCATATTTATTAGAATTATGCTTTACATGATTAGTTCTTGAGACACCCATGTTTGATATGCACCCATATTTTGTATTCTCCTTATGTTTTAGCTATCATGTTAATCATAGATCTTATGCACATGTCTTTATCATAATAATCATATGGATTTTTGTGATTGTTTTTGATACTCTATGTTTTGATTATCATGATTGTATTTTTCATGTTGATCTTTGACTCGTTTTACGCTTCATGTGTTGATTACTTGCTTGAATGATAATTTTCATTAAGACTAGAATTTATATTTGTACAACTAGTGAGCTACAAATATATCTTTATAATGTTTGTGCTTGAAAGCTCATTTGTATTCATTAGATGTACTAGTATAGTCTAGTTTTGATGATTCATGCATTTGACTTGTATTCACATATTTTGGTTAACTTCATGTATATGTCCATCTTGTCCAAACTATCATATATACATATACATCCTTGAGCCATGTGCCTTCATGCATATTATTTTGTGGACTCTTCATGTTTGGGATATGTATGTATACTTTAGTTTGTACATGACTTACATATGCCTTGAAGTTTAAATCATTTGTGATGATTTCCATGTTTGATTGTGATTTTATATTTTAAGGTGATTTTCATGGATTTCATGATTCACGTGTGTTTCATATTTAAGAAATTCGATATTGAGCTTGATTGTCCATTTTTCATGATGATATGTTTCACACAATACTTGTACACTCACCTTAGTTGATGTTTTCTCATGACTTAGTTTTCATAAGTATAATTTGTGCCATATGGATTTTGAGTGTTTAAGTGATCATGTGATTTTCATGTTTCATGAAAAATCTTTGTATTTTATCTTGAAGGATTTCGTACTAGTTGACTCATATAACTAGTTGTGTTATTCTTCATTTAGTAGTGATTCTCAAACGTGCTCTATTTTCAAATCTATTTTTGAAAACCCCTACCATCAATGGGCGGTTGGATGGGAGACCATGTTCAAGTATGTTTTATCTTGAAAAATCATCTAAAACTTAAACATGAATGGGTGGTAGGAATATGATGTATACACTTGATCTTATTGTTGTTTCATTTGGTATCATTGAATTCTTTCAATTGGTATCAATCTTGACATTTCTTGTATACTCATATATTTGTGTGTATGCATGATTTCATTTCAAAGTATATCAATTTCTATTAGTATCTACTTATCATACATATATATGTTTAGTTGTGCTTACTATATCCCTATATCCTTAAGCACAATTCTTGTTTATGATGATAAGCTTGAGCTTCTACTTTGTTTCAATTGATTTAGTTTTCAATTGGTATCTTATTTCAAGCCTTACCATAGTTTTTATTGGTATTTCATAAAGGGAGAGAAAATCTTGTATTTCATCTTTCAATTGGTATTTAGTATTTCACTCTCTTACTTTATGATAGTGCATAATAATTTCATTGGCAATAGTTGCAATTGGTATCAAAATCATATGTGTTTATATGTTTAATAATTTCTTTGATATTAAAGATCTATGTTTATTTTCAAATTGGTATCAACATTTATGTTTAGAAATTCAAAATTTGTTATGTTTAATTTCAATTGATATCAAGATTGTTTATTTACAATTGGTATGATTGTTTGTTTACTTATCAATTGGTATTAAGATTTTTGTTTTTCAATTGGTATAATTTCACCTTTTAAATTGGTATCAAAATGCACTTCATTGACACATTTTTAATTGGTATCATATTTGAGTTTAGTCAAAAAGGGGGAGAGCATCCCTTTATTGATTCCTTGTTTTGTATATAAAAAGAACATTTTTTTATGAGTTTTGTTTTAAGGGGAAGAAGAATTTCTTTTAAATTGGTTTGTTTTGTTTTTAACCCCTTTGTTGATGATTGACAAAAAGGGGGAGAAGAATTTGAGTTTATATGCATGTTTGTATGGATGTTTTATGTGTTTTTATACTAAGTTTATATTGGTATCCAAAGCATTATTTAAAGAACATGTTTAGTTTTGGTATCAAGGGCTTGTAAAAGAGATCATGAGTTTTGTTTTGAATATATTGTGTTTAATTGGTATCTAGAGCATGTTATGTTTAGTTTAATTGGTATCAAAAGCATGTTTACTTTATTAAAGATTTTCATTGGTATCAAGAGCATGTTTATTTGATTTTGCTAATTGGTATCTAGAACATGTTTTATGTTTTATGATTTCATTAGTATCTAGAGCCATTTATTAGTTGTTTATCCTATGCATGAGTTAAGGGGGAGCTTCTTTGATGCTTAACTTTAATCCATGCATATATAACTCCATGAGTTTTGTCATCATCAAAAAGGGGGAGATTGTTGGCCCAAAGGCCTTCCACTCTAGTTTTGATGATGATTAACTCATGTAGTTATGTGTACTAATAATCTTGTGATTTTAGTTTCAGATCATTAGTCAAGTTATTAGTTGGTGATTAGCTTCAACAAGATGATTTGGAAGCTACCCACATGTTGATTCAAGAGCCCGAGCGTCAAAGATCATATATAGCACTTGCTCGGTGGATCAAAGAGTTTTGGATCGAGTCGGCTTGGAGATTGCGCTCTACAAGAAGACATCGGTACCATAGTTTAGTTTTGGGTTTAGATCCTAATTGTAAAGATTAGAATAGTATGATAAGCTCAAGTTCACAACACACACGTATCATGTTTTGGTTTCGGTTTTTGGTTTAACCGATCTTGGTTTGCATGAATAGATATTATATCAAAACAAGTTTACATGGTTTAATGTATATTAGATTTGTTCTATATACATGCATGCTTCAACTCTTAGACAAACTTACTTTGATATATCTATTTCATGTGTTTTAGGTTTTGTGTTTAACAAAACTTATTTTTGGAATTAAAGACAAAAACTATGATATATATATATATGTTTCATGTATATTGGATTTCTATCCATATGCATCATGTTTCAAAATGTTTAAATATCATGTTTTTGTATTTGGATGAGTTTTAGACAAAATGTATTTTCTACTCAAAGAATCCAAGTTTTAGAAAATACAGTTTTTGATTTTTGGCAAAATTTCTATAACACAAAAATAGTCCTTATTGATTGATATTTGAGCTAAACTTTTACCACATGTTTATATATCAATGCAAAATGATAAAACTATTTTTGTGAATTTTTAGAGATTTAATGAGAATTTTTAGGATTAAAAATTTCATGTTTTTGTTGACCAGAACAGTGTCTGCCAGGCTAGGTCGGTCGACTGGAACGGTCGACCGCACCATGTAGCCGGTCGACCGTCAGGGTTGACCGACGTGCACGGATACGTGCACGCTGGCTACACTTGTAGCCGGTCGACCGTGCCGGTCGACCGACTGAGAGCAGTTGCTCTCTGTTTGTTTTGGTCGACCGGGGCGGTCGACCGGCAGCTGTCGACGGTCAAAAATTGACCGTTGGACGGTCGACCGTGGGGTCAACCGGCAGGGCATTTCTAGCAGTTCTGCTGCCAACGGCTATTTTCCAGATTTGCCTATAAATACCCCATTTGAGAGAGCTTTTCTCTAAGAATTTTTGGGATAAAATTTTCATTCTCTCAGGTGTTTTTGCTGCAATCAAAATAGGTTTTTGGATTCAAATTGAACAATCTTTTTGGTGTTTTCATTAGGGTTTGAAAAATCAAAGAAAAGGGTTTTGGGAAAAGCTTTTGAATTGAGCTTCTCTATCTTGGTTTCATTTATTTCCCAAAGATTTTCTTTGAGTTGCTGGTTTCAAATCCCTTGGTTTTCTCCACACTTGAGCTAAAATCTACTATCTTCTCTATAGGATTTTGTGTGGGAAAAAGAGATTGTTTTGTGGTTGTTGTTTTAGCCACTAAGTTCAAAAGAAAAGAGATCTTTGTAAGAGAGAGTTTGTGGTCTTTTGACTACTCAGAGATTACTTGTATTGGTGCTTGTGATACTGGGTACTCCTGTGGAGTGGGTACGCCAGTGATTGTGTAACTGTCTTTGTGACAAGTTAGTGGATTAGAATCCTTCATGGGGAAGGCGGGATGTAGAGCTGGGTGCTCGAACCTCGATAACATATCTTGGTGTTTGCGCTTGTTCTATTGACTCTATCTCTCTATCTCTTTACTTTGTGCCTTGCTTATTATTCATATTGCTCATTCATATTTGCTTGGTTTGGTTGTGTGCATCACTTGTTGATAGCACTTGAGTGTTTTTTTTTAAGTTTTAAATTCCGCATTTAGTTCATAGATTAGCATTGTCACCTATTCACCCCCCCTCTAGGTGACTTTTCATAATAATCATGACATTTAACATACTAATTATGAAACATCAAAACATGCTAAAAATGAATAATATGAAAGCATGTAAACATAATGGGAGTTAGAGATTGTTACCAAAAATCATGAGGGTACATCTCTATGTCTCCAAATCATGGTGGTCCTTCCACCAAACTCCCCTTGAAAGTGATGCATCCAAAATTATCATCTTTAGGCTCGGAACGCATCCACCTCAAGGCACCATCACTCACGTCATGTGAGAGCTCATACCTACATCAAATAAAATAGGAGTGGTCTTTGGTACCCATACTCTTTTGGATCCATGGGGGTTAGCTCCTTTCCTAAACAAACTTATTTGCTAAATTTGAAGCATGTATTTTATCATAGCAAAACTTAACAAGGTGGCCCTTACTTCCATAATGTGTACAAGTGTACACATGAGCATATAAAGTGTTATGGGTGTGAACGTGAGGAGCATGTGTATGCCGTGGTTTGTGTGCATGCATAGATGGAATTTGTTTCTTTCGAAACATAGATTCCAAATGTGAGTGGTTCATGACACAATGGCTCAAAGTGGAGCCAAAATAATCAATACTCTTCTTAAGCATAGATATATCATTTTCAATTATGGTAGAAGAGGTGCATGCAATAGGTGAGCTGGAATGTGAAGCTACACTAGCATGGCAATCATGAGAGTCAATATCATTTTTCAAAGATTTATTTCATTTAAGCACTAAATCTTTTGAAATCAAATCAATTTTGTTTTCAAAGAAACATTTTCTTTTACAGCAAAATCAAGTTTTGAAGATAAAGCCTCATTTTTTTAAAAATATTTCACAATTTTTTTTAGTTTTCAAAATCTTGTTTTCATTAAGAGCAAGATCAAGCTTAGAATTTAATGAATCCCTTTCATTAGAAATCTCATCTCTTTCTTGCAAAATAATATCAAATTTTGAAGACAAGTCCTTACTTTCTTTAGTTAACTTACAATTTTCTTTTTCAAAACTTTGTATTTTTCAAGGAGGTTCTCGCAAACAATAGATAGCTCTTCATTCAAAGCATCGGGATCAACATAATCATCACACGAAGAACTGGCACTATCTAATTGAGTGTCCGAATGTACCTCAAGGGAGTTATTCCCTTGGACCATGAAGCAACGTTGTTCGGATTCATCCTCATTAGATTCCTTCTCGACTTGGATTGGCAATTGAAGCTTTGGAGAGGTCAAGATATTCCACACTGCAGAGGCGGAATCATAATGAGAAACCATATTTAAATATTCTTTGCTAAGTGATGTTCTAAGTGCCTCTAGGGCTAGTGCATTGGCCTATATGCTTGCTATCGCTAAGGTAAGATTCCTTAGTAATGGCAAGGTAAACTTTATAACCTATGGCTTTTAAATGACAACTCATCAGAACCTTCCATATATCAATTTTAGAGATATCAAACATGGGAGGGACATCCATGAATGCAAATAATATGTGTGCAAATACAAATGATAGATTAGCAAACCAAGATCACACTCCTAGGTGGTTAGTGATTAAACCTAATATCAGGAGCGTAGCCTCTAATACCAATTGAAAGTACACCTAGAGGGGGGATAAATAGGTGTACTGCTAATCTATGAACAATAATGTGAAAATTAAAAACTAATGCAACATACACTTAGTGTATCCAAAGAGTGTAGCCGAATTCTCGGTGAAGGGCTCTGGACTAACTCCTCTGAATTTCTCTAAATAAGAGTTGAGGTGCTATATGAAGCTCTCTTGGTTAAACACAAGTATGGGCATACACAAACAACACAAGCATGCATATGATATGATAATATGAATCAATGCACGATGTAAGAGAGAGTATGAGAAAGTGGATCAAACGCAAACACCGAGATATGTTTCGAGGTTCGAGCACACAGTTCTACGTCCCTGCCTTCATACAGAAGTATTTCGACTAACTCGTTCACATAGGACTTCCCACACAGGGAACTTCCACTGAGGATTTAGGGCAAATACAATCGGGAGTACACAACTCCTTTCTCAACCAATACAACCTCTCTCTAGAGGTAAAGCACAAACAAATCACCTCTACACTTAGAGGGATTGACACTTAGCCAACAACAAATCAATCACCTCACACTTGAGGGATTCCAACACAATCTCCACCTTTCACTAGAGGGAGCCAAATACAACTTCCACTATCACCTCACACTTGAGGGATAACAACTTAATCACCTCTCACTTGAGGGATATCATAATCAATGGAAGGTTTACAACTTGGTGGTCTAACAACCACAAACCAAATCTTCTCACTAAAATAAAGATCCTATAGATAGGATAGAATGATAAGCTCAAGTGTGAGAAATAAAGAGTTTTGAAATCAAAAACATAAAGAAAAACTCTTGGGAAAACTTCTAGAATGAATGTAATGTGAAGATCAAAAACAATCCCAAAGACTTCTGTAGGATCTATAATCAAAGCAACACAAACACTAGAGGGGGGGTGAATAGTGTTTATGAAAATTTAAATCAAACTACTTGCAGGAAATAAAAAATTCACAAGATAAACTCAGAAAATTCAAACGCAAAGACAAGAGAGTTATCCTGGTTCGGTCCTTGTGACCTACATCCAGTCCCCAAGCAAACCGCTTGAGATTTTCCTTTCCTGATTTGTGTACACCCACAACCAATACCTTGTACACCACTTGACAAAATGCCCTTTGCCAAATGTGCACAACTCCTCTTTACACCAAGAGAACAAACACCTTGTACAACTTTCTTCTACACCAAGAAGACGCCCTTGTACACTGATCTTCTTTGAATGATTACAATGATCCTATAAGCCTTGAATTTGAATGTGCTTGTGGACAAGGTTTCTTATAGGAGGAATTTCAGAAATCTTCACAATGGAGTTTGGAATTTGGTGAAGAAACTAAAAGTGGAACAGGTTCTCAGAAAACAGAATTTTTGGAGAGAGTTTTAGGCTGAAAACTTTAGATTTTAATTGGTGATTTGACCTTAGGACAATACCCCTATTTATAGGTGAAATCCATAGTAAGTTAGGGTAGTTATCAGGCCAAATTTGAATTTTGAAACGTTGGTTAACACACCAGAATTCACCAACTGCACAGCAGTTATCAACTGCCATTAGTCGACTTGGATAGGAGATTAGTCGACTAGAAGAACAAAAATTTCAAAGATTAGTCGACTACTATAAGGGGTAATTCGACTATATATGGCTGATACAGATACTTAGTTTCTGGAAAACTGAATGTAGTCGACTATATAGGTAATGTTAGTCGACTGGATAAGGTGTTAGTCGACTATACATTTTTGGGAAGTCGACTAAGTTTGATGTCAGACAGAAACAGAGAGTAGGGAAATTTTGTATAGGTGATTAGTCGACTTGGAAAATATTATAGTCGACTAGGGTATCTGTTAGTCGACTATACAGGGTAGTCAAGTCGACTAAGTTTGATGCCAGAGAACAAACAGAAACTTGGGTCATTTGTTTTGGAAGTATTAGTCGACTAGGGGTTTTTGCAAGTCGACTATAGAATGGGTAGTCGACTATACTAGGAGGTCAAGTCGACTTATAAAGGTATTTGTGTGTGTGTTCAAGGCTTTTCACAATATTCTAAAGTTACAGAAAAATACCCAAAAATTGCAACAGAGGTAGAGTAACCAAAAATGTTTGTCCATCATCAAAATCTTTTCAACTTGATAGTAGGCTTCAACATTCTCCCCCTTTTTGATGATGACAACCTGTGTTTATGATAACTCCCCTGCAGCAAAACTCCCCCTGCAGTAAATAGGTTATAACAAATGATATATATATATATATAATCAAGTATTCTTGTTTGCCCCTGCAGAAAGTGTTAAGTGTCCCCTGTATTGCCATATGTCAATATCCATCACATATTTGCATAACACACATATGTCAATTTTCTTGTCACAACATATATGTTAATTTTTAGATTTTCAGAAATGAAACAGAACACACAGTTTTCAGAAATGAAACAAAACACACATATCAGAAATGAAACAGAACACACAGTTTTCAGAAATGAAACAGAACACACATATGTCAATTTTCTGATTTTCAGATATGGAACAGAACACACAGAAAAAATGAACACAGAACAACAGAATTTGCACAGAACAACAGAACACAGAACAAGAGAATTTGCACAGAACAAGAGAATTTGCACAGAAACACAACATTCAACACAAATGTTCTCCCCCTTTGTCATCAACAAAAAGTAGAAAACAGACTTTGTCATCATACGGAAGTACACATTCAAAAAGTCTTAAAACAGAAAAATACATAAAGATGCAAAGTTCAAAAAACAAAAACACGTAGAAACGTCAACGCCATAATCTTCACATGTCAAATCCGAGAGGAGGAGGTGGTGGAAAATGAGTCTTGAGGATGTTCAGAATCTCTGTTTGAGTGGACACAAATGAGTCCATCTGGAGTTGCATATGCTCAAACTGAGTCATCAATAAAGACTGATTTTCAAGCAATTGAGTCTAAGAGTCTTGAATAACTTGTTGTTTGGCATGAAGAGATTCAATCTCAACAGACAGAGAATTGTAGAAGGCATCAGTATAAGAAGGAGGTGGTTGTGATGAAGGTGGTTCAGTGAAAGGAGGTTGTGAAGAGGAAGAAGGAGGAGGTTGAGTGGAACTTTGTGGAGGAGGAGAGGGTGGTTGTGGAGGAGGATGAGGAATATCGGTAAGTTTTATACGGTGAAGAATGACACGATCAAACGGTTCGAATACCTTGATGACACTAGTTTCGGAATCAAGATCAATGTGAAATTTCCGAAACATGTGTGACAAAAATGCTCCATTAGGAAGGAAGGAAGTATGAGACTTAACCATAGTATCAAAGATAATTTTTGCCCAATTGACATCGAGGCCAGCCATAATTGCATAGACACAAGTGGCTAACTCTCAGGAATAGTAGTTATAGCTCCCGGTTTTAGGGCAAATATTATATGCAAGGATACGACCTATAAGACGGGGAATTAGTTTCAATTTGTTGTTCATCATAGGTAATCCTTGTCCAGGAAGAAAGATACTAGATAAGACCTCCTCATCATCCATATTAATATCATTTATCAAGAGACCGTTATAAGGAATTGAAAGGATACGGCCTATGGATTTAGGAGATAATTTTATGTTAATACCTTTAACCAATGAATATATATGGACATCATCCTCATTATCTTCAAAGGTTAAATTAGTATAAAACAAGTGAATTAAGAACGGATAATAGCCTTGCCTAGAATCCGTAGAAAACATGTGAATAAGACCACAATTTTGTAAATATGAGACAATGTCATAGTCATAAAAATCCTCATATTTAACAAATCTACCGGGTAGAATTTCTAAGGAAGAAAGTCTAATGAAATCCTCTTTTAGGGCAGGATTTTTTAGAAAAGCCCTAAAATCAATTTGAGAGGATGAAGATGATGGTGTGAACTTGGTTTTCTTTGACCTAGACATGCTTAGAACTAAAATTGAAGGAAGATAACACAAGAAATGAAAGGGAATTGCAGTGATTGAAAGGGAGTTACCAAGAATTTGAAGAGGAAGAGAAGTAAAATTCACTGCTGCAATCTTCTCCTTGCGGTCTGTAGTCGACTGGAAGTGATTGGCTGGGAAGAAAGAAATTGGTGGAAGTCTAGGGTTTTAATGAGGGAAGGGGTAGAATCAATTGTTGGGATCAAAACTAGAGTGAGATCAATGGTGAGGATTAAAATAGAGTGATATCGGATCCACAACTTAAGGATACGGGTCGGGTTTCGAAAAATAAAAACCGAAAACAGAACACAGATTTGCACAGGATTAGTCGACTTGAAGTTTGGTACTAGTCTACTAATACACTTACTAGTCGACTAGTCAATAACTATAGTCGACTAACTTTTTAGAAATCAAAAATCCATGTCTCTGTTGATGCAAATTAGTCGACTGGGTCACTGTTAAGTCGACTAGGTTTTGTATAAGTCGACTAATAGGTATTAGTAAGTAGACTAATAATGAAAAAAATGCCTTTAAAAAATTCTGAAAAAATATTTAAAAATCAGAAAAATTGCAAATACCCAAATCTCTTCAAAATTTTGTAAAAGTATCTTCTTTAAGAGGCTTTGTGAAAATATCTGCAATTTGATTATTAGTTGATATAAAATTTAAAGAAATATCACCTTTTAAAGCACGATCACGTAGAAAATGATGTCTAATATCAATATGCTTAGTACGTGAATGATGAACTAGATTTTTAGATAAATTAATAGCACGGTATTGTCACACATAATAGGTGAGTTTGTGATAGACATGCCATAATCAAGTAAGGTTTGTTTCATCCATATAATTTGAGCACATGCAACACTAGCAGCGATATATTCTGCCTCGGTTGTTGATAATGATACAGAATTTTGGTTTTTACTGAACCATGATACTAGTGAATGTCCCAAAAAGTGACAAGTACCACTAGTACTCTTCCGATCAGATTTACATCCAGCAAAATCAGTATCACTATATGATAGTAAATCAAATGTGCTTGATTTTGGATAAAATAAACCATAATTGATTGTGTTATTTAGATATCGAAAAATCCTTTTCACTGCTTTAAGATGTGATTCCTTAGGATTTGACTGATATCGAGCACATAAGTATACACTGAACATAATATCAGGTCTACTTGAAGTAATATATAGTAAAGAACCAATCATACCTCGATAGAGTTTCTGATCAACATTCTTACCATTTTCATCTTTGTCTAAAAATGTAGTCGTACTCATGGGAGTATTCTTATGACCAGAATTTTTCATGCCAAATCTTTTTAGAAGTACCTTTGCATACTTGCACTGGGAAATGAAGATTCCATCCTTCATTTGTTTTATTTGCAGACCGAGAAAGTAAGTAAGTTCGCCCATGTGGCTCATCTCAAATTCACTCTGCATGGTCTTAGAAAATTCTTGACAAAGATTATCGTTAGTAGATCCAAATAAAATATCATCAACATATATCTGAATGATTAAAATATCTTTATTAACATGTTTAATAAAGAGAGTTGTATCTGCTCTTCCCATCTTAAAATCAGAATTTAAAAGAAAACTTTTTAATCTATCATACCAAGCACGAGGTGCTTGTTTTAAACCATATAAAGCTTTCTTAAGTTTAAAAACATGGTTTGAAAATTTTTCATGTTTAAAACCTGGAGGTTGTTCAACATAAACAGTTTCCTTAATAAATCCATTTAAAAAGACACTTTTAACATCCATTTGATAAAGTTTAAAATTCATAAAATAAGAAAAAGCAAGTAAAATACGAATAGATTCAAGCCTAGCTACTGGTGCATAAGTTTCATCAAAATCAATACCTTCTTCTTGATTGTATCCTTGTGCTACTAACCTTGCTTTGTTCTTAATGACTTCACCTGATTCATCAAGTTTGTTCTTAAAGACCCATCTGGTATCGATGACTGGATAATCAGTAGGACGTTGTACAAGATCTCAAACATCATTTCTGACAAATTGGTTTAACTCTTCTTGCATTGCTATTGTCCAAAAATCATCTGCACATGCTTCTTTGATATTCTTCGGTTCAATGAGTGATATGAAAGCAATTTGTGTTATGTAGTTCAACTTGGATCTCGTCTGAACGCCTTGATTTATATCTCCAATAACCAAATCATGTGGATGATTCCTTACTTCAACATATGCTTTAGGTAACTCAGTAGGAGTCTCATCATCCTTAGAAATGTTAGTATCAATAGAAGATATAACAATATTATCAATAGGAGTATCTATGATATGATCATCATCATGTGGAGAAGTATTAGAAATAGGCTTAGTCAAGGATTCATCAAATTTAACATGTAATGATTCTTCAATAGTAAATGGTTTCTTATTAATTATTCTATATGCTTTACTTTGAGTGGAATATCCAACAAAAATGCCTTCATTGGATCTAGCATCAAATTTATCTAAAGCATCTTTTGTATTTAGGATAAAACATTTACATCCAAAAATCTTAAAGTAAGAAACTTTTGGAATCCTGTTATAAAACAATTCATAAGATGTTTTGTTTAAGATAGGTCGAATAAGCACACGATTTAAAACATAACATGCAGTAGCAATAGCTTCAGCCTAAAAATATTTTGGTAAATTACTGTCCATAAGCATAGTTCTAGCACATTCTTGCAAAGTCCTATTCTTTCTCTCCACAACACCATTTTGAGGAGATGCTCTAGGAAATGCAAAGTTATGTGTAATACCATACTTATCACAGAAATTTGCAAAAGATTCATTTTCAAATTCTCCTCCATGATCACTTCGAATAGTGACTATGTTTAGAGACTTTTGATTTTGAATTCTTTTACAAAAACTTGCAAATTCATCAAAAGTATCATTTTTATTTTTTAGAAAAATTACCCATGAAAAACGTGAATAATCATCAACAATAACAAAAACATATCTACTCTTGTTTAAAGAAGCAACACGAGTAGGACCAAATAAATCCAAATGCAACAATTCCAAAGGTCTATTGGTAGAAACTAAATCTTTAGATTTAAAAGATGATTTAACTTGTTTTCCTAATTGACAAGAATCACAAAAATAATCCTTTTTAAAAGATATTTTTGGAAGATCTTTAACTAAATCAAATTTAGAAATCTTAGAAATAGTTTTCATATTCAAATGACCAAATCTTTTATGCCATAAAAAATAATCATTATTAGAAGCAAGTAAACATAAGTTATCATTAGATGATATGCAGGTTATTGATAACTCATAAATGTTATTGTTATGAAAACCTTTAAATAAAATATCTTTCATGTTAGTATCATAAATAAGACATGCATCTTTTTCAAAAATAATTTTATAACCCTTATCACATAATTGACTAATACTTAATAGATTGTGTTTTAAACCTCTTACCAAAAGAACATTTTCATTAAGGGGTTTTGAAATGTTACCCACTATGCCGGTACCAATAACCTTTCCTTTGTTATTGTCTCCAAATATCACTGTACCTCCTTTTTTGATTTGAACGGAAGACAGTAGTTGAATGTGTACGGTCATGTGTTTGGAACACCCACTATCAAGTATCCACTTTTCTTTAAAAGGTACCTATAAGATAAAACAATTTGTATGGTACCCATCATGATAGGGTCCGAAAAAGATTAGCCTTTAGGAACCCAAATCCAATTGGAATTTGGTTTCTACTTGTTAGTATAAACATAGTTATCAGAATCACACACATTATGTATATAAGATGCAATATAAACATTTTTATCAACATTATTTAGATTCTTAGGAACCCATATATATTTGCATCTAATTCTTTTTGAAATAGTATTTCTTTTCACAAAAGAATTATATGGATTATTATTATAAAGATGCGTAGATTTTACAAAATTGGTTTTTAAAATCCAATACCAACATGAGTAGGTTTATAAATCTTATCTTTTGAAAAATCAAGACCAAAATGATTGTTAGACATCTTTTGAGAAGATAATAAAACATTTAAATTCTCTTTTCCTTTATTAAATTTAGTTACATTTTTCAAAAGATCTTCATACTTAATTTTGAAACTAGTCATGTCTTTATCCAAAATAGTAATTCTAGAATTTAAAGAAATAGTTTCCATTTTAAGTAAAGAATTCTCTTTTAAGAAAATTTCATTATCCCTTTTTAAAGATGCAATAACTTTTTCAAAATCTTCTTTTTGAGAACTTAAAGAAGATGTTTGAGAAACAAACTTGCATTTTCATTAATGAGTCTTTCATTTTTCCTTTATTAAAACTTTATTTTTAATGTTTTCATTTTTGAAATTATTAAATAGTTCATTAAAAGCTTCTAATAATTCATCATAATCTTGTACCTCGTCTTCTTGGGCCATGAAGCAGATATTGGCGATTTCAGTTGCTTCTTCTTCGTCAGAGGAAGATGTGTCGCTATCATCCCAAGTTGCTTGGAAAGCTTTCTTCTTCTTGTTGAACTTATTGAAATTCTTGAAGTGTCCTTTGATTTCATCAATAGGCAATCCTTCTTTATGTGGCCTGGTTTGTTACACTTAAAACAAGTAGGATTATCATTAGTATCTTTATTCTTTTTAAACTTACCTTGTTTTAAGAACCTTTTGAACTTTCTTGAAAGCATCGCCATCTCTTCTTCATCGTCATCCGAATTATCCATATCTGAGGTTCTATGGAAGGCAAGTACTTTCTTCTTGGATTGAAGTTGTTGTTCGTCCTTCTTCCTATCTTCGAGTTGTACTTCATATGCCATTAGATTACCAATAAGGTTTTCTAATGACAATGTTGAGAGATCATTTGCTTCTTCTATTGCCGTAGTCTTCTTCTTCCAATCTGGTGTGAGTGCTCGAAGGATCTTACGAACTCTTTCAACTTGAGTGTAGTCCTTTCCAAGGGATGCTAATGAATTGGTAATGTCGGTGAATCTTGTAACCATTTCAGATATGATTTTATTCTCCTTCATTTTGAATAATTCAAACCTGTGGACAAGAACAGATATTTTAGATTCCTTAACTTTATTTGTGCCTTCGTGTGTTACCTGAAGAGTATGCCATATTTGATGTGCAGAAGTGGATGTTGACACACGGTTGAACTCTTCTTTGGTTAAGGCACAAAATAGAGCATTCATTGCTTTGGCGTCAAGATTCGCATTCTTCTTTTGATCTTCACTCCAAGCATTGTAGTTGGTTGTTGGCTTGGTGTACGGTGCTTCTACAATGTTCCAAAGTTCGTAGTTGAGTGATTGCAAGTAGATCTTCAGTCTACACTTCCAATAATTGTAGTTGGATCCGTCAAATAGCGGTGGACGATGTGTAGAATGTTCTTCATTGAATTATGACGAAGGGAACTCCGTTGCCATCCTCGTATGGTTGTTGCCTTGAACCTGCTCTGATACCAAATGTAGGATCTATAATCAAAGCAACACAAACACTAGAGGGGGTGTGAATAGTGTTTATAAAAATTTAAATCAAACTACTTGCAGGAAATAAAAAATTCACAAGATAAACTCAGAAAATTCAAACGCAAAGACAAGAGAGTTATCCTGGTTCGGTCATTGTGACCTACATCCAGTCCCCAAGCAAACAGCTTGAGATTTTCCTTTCCTGATTTGTGTACACCCACAACCAATACCTTGTACACCATTTGACAAAACGCCCTTTGCCAAATGTGCACAACTCTTCTTTACACCAAGAGAACAAACACCTTGTACAACTTTCTTCTACACCAAGAAGACGCCCTTATACAATGATCTTCTTTGAATGATTACAATGATCCTATAAGCCTTGAATTTGAATGTGCTTGTGGACAAGGTTTCTTATAGGAGAAATTTCAGAAATCTTCACAATATAGTTTGGAATTTGGTGAAGAAACTGAAAGTGGAATAGGTTTTCAGAAAACAGAATTTTTAGAGAGAATTTTAGGCTGAAAACTTTAGATTTTAATTGGTGATTTGACCTTAGGACAATACCCCTATTTATAGGTGAAATCCATAGTAAGTTAGGGCAGTTATCAGGCCAAATTTGAATTTTAAAACGTTGGTTAACACACCAGAATTCACCAACTGCACAACAGTTATCAACTGCCATTAGTCGACTTGGATAAGAGATTAGTCGACTAGAAGAACAAAAATTCCAAAGATTAGTCGACTACTATAAGGGGTAAGTCGATTATATATTGGCAGTTGACTAAGTTTGATGTCAGACAGAAACAGAGAGTAGGGAAATTTTTGTATAGGTGATTAGTCGACTTGGAAAATATTATAGTCGACTAGGGTATCTGTTAGTCGACTATACAGGGAAGTCAAGTCGACTAAGTTTGATGCCAGAGAACAAATAGAAACTTGGGTCATTTGTTTTGGAAGTATTAGTCGACTAGGGGTTTTTGCAAGTCGACTATAGAATGGGTAGTCGACTACACTAGGAGGTCAAGTCGACTTATAAAGGTATTTGTGTGTGTGTGTTCAAGGCTTTTCACAATATTCTAAAGTTACACAAAAATACCCAAAAATTGCAACAGAGGTAGAGGTAACCAGAAATGTTTGTCCAACATCATAATCTTTTCAACTTGATAGTAGGCTTCAACAACTTCTCCTTTTCTTGATTTTTCCAACCCTTTTAAAAACAAATAAAGATCAAATGTTTAAACTTAAAAACTCTTTGAAAACTAGTGTTAAAACACTTGAGAAGATGGAAATTTTGCTCTTGAAAATTCTTGTTTAAAAACCAACTCAAATGGGGCATATATAGCCCATTTGGAAATCTGCCCATTGGCAGCTGAAAAGGGCCAGTTTTCCTTCCGGTCGACCGGTCAGTCGACTGGCCAACGGTCAAAAATTTAACAGTTGAGCCCAGCGGTCGACCATGCCCAGAACCAGAGACGGTTCTCTAGCCGATCGACCGCCCGATCGACCGAGCTGGATACAGAGAACTGAGATCTCTGTCCGGTCGACTGCCCAGTCGACCGGAGGCATTTCTAGAGAGCAGAGCTCTCTAGCGGTCAACTGACCCGGTCGACCGGCCTCCCCAGCAAGGCTGCGTGCACGTTCTGTGCACGTCGGTCGACCGGCCTGGTCGACCGCTCACTGCTATGGTCGACCGGCCCGGTCGACCGGCAGTTAGCCAGCCTGACAGATTCGGGACTTAAAAACGTGATTTTTATCTTTTATAAAATCCCATAAAAACACATAAATTCCATAAAAATCAGTTCATGTTAAATCTTTGAAATATAAACATGTTTGAGTAAAAAATCAAATCATGTTACAAACATTTTGAACCATTTTTGTGACATGAAAAATTTGCCTTAAACCAAATTCTATATTTTCAAAACTTAGATTTTTGAAATGGAAATCCGATTTTTTCAAAACTCATGTAAATAAAAAAACATGATATTCAAACAACTTTGAAGCGTATAGTATATGGATAGAATCCAATATACTTGTAAAGAATTTTATCTATGTTTTTGACATTAAATCTAAAAATAAGTTTTCTCTAAATACAAAACTCCAAACAAATGAATAGTGTATCAAAATAAGTTTTTCTAAGTATATGAAGCATAGATGTATATAGATCAAATCTAATATACATTAAACCATGTAAACTTGTTTTGATTCTATCTATTCATGAAAACCAAGTTCAGTTAAACCGAAAACCAAAACTAAAACATGAAACTCAAAACAAGTGTCTGTGTTGTGAACTTGAGCATATCACACTATCTAATCTTTACAATAGATCTAAACTAAATTTTAAACTAAAAAAACCGAAGTCTTCTTGTAGAACATGGTCTCCAAATTGACTCGATCCAAACGCGATTCACCGAGCTTGACTCCAACTGAGTGCTAGATGTAAACTTGAAGCTCGAGCTCTTGAATCACCATGTGAAAGCTCCAAAACACCTTTGTTGAAGCTAATCACCTACTAATATCCTGATCAATTATCTGAAACTAAATATCACAAGATTATTAGTAAACTATAACTACATGAGTTAATCATCATCAAACCTAGAGTGGAAGGCTTTTGGACCAACACTCAATTCTACTGCTATAGCAAGTGGCTATGCGTGTCTTGCTCCACAAGGAGGGACTTGCGGTGGAAGCTTCTTTAGTAAGTTATCTTTTGTGCTACAATTAATAGTTAAAATTCCTCTTTTTCTTCTTAAAAGAAAGAGAAAAATGAAGTTATAGTTAAGTTAGGAAGAAAGTGGAAGATAGAGATGGTGGAGAAAATGGAAGTGGATATGTACAAAGAAGTTGAAATAGAGTGAAAGAGATTTGAAAGATTGTTGTGTTGTAATTTACACTAAAATTAAAAGAAAAGAAAACTAAAACCTAAAAAAATTACTTATGTCTTCGGCACCTGCTTACCCTTGACCTGTATCGACGATGTACCTTTGCTTGAAGGCGAGCGAAGTATGACAAATAGGATCTTGGCTATTCCCGTATTACACTATGAATTGAAGGGGCAAGCTACACTATCATTAGAAATTGATATCCATCACCATAAGTAAACAATGACACTTGCAAGGGCAAAGCAACTTTGAGGCTATCAGTTTCATTTAGATCCACAAACACAGAAGAGGGAAGTGAACAAAAACAAGAGTAAAGAAGAAAAAGAAACTTCAATTCGATTCACATAACAATAGAAGAAAAGATCACTTACACCGGCGACACCTTCAGTACAAGCTTTCTCTCATTCCTTCATGAAAGTATCCTCTCCTCTCAGTTACATAAAGAAAATAAAAATTGCATGAAAAAAATAAAAAACCTAAGTTACAAACTATAAATTAGCCTAAATTCTACTCTCTGCTTGGTCATTCCCCTTTACCTTTGAGATTGTAGGTATTTATAGGAGAAATATAGAGTTTAGAGGAGTATGAAGATAGGGGAAGCTGGATATTTCTGAATTTGAATCCTCCCTTTATCTCTAAACTTGATTTGATATGGATATTCAGTTCTGATCTTCAGCTTGTTGGCATGTTAATTGCATAATATAACTTATCAAATGATAGAATTCGAAATTGTGATCAACTTAAGAGTTGTAGCGCGTTAAGTCTTCTTTTCAGATCATCTTCAATCATTAGATTTGAATTTCGTTAGCGAAAGTTATTATTCAAATACTAAAATGTATCTTGTCAGAATCTGAGTCAAATTTGCTTCATCTCATCTGTTGACTTCTCTCTATCCATTTATCCCTTTAGATTTGGACTTTGCATTTGCCGTTATCCTTTGTTGATCTTTATATTTAATCACTTGATTCATCAAAAACTGAATTTAACCAATTGTATTTGGGATCTTCCTCCTCTAACCAAATAGATCTAGTTAAATTTGAATTTAACTGATATTTATTTGATTTTATCCTCTTTCTCCTCATGATTATCTTCTACAAAATACACATTTAAGATAAGGAATTTACCAGATTTCTTATATGATAAATATGAAAATATAATAAAGAATAATGCAATAAATGTTTGCAAAATGACCCCCACACCTATCTTTTGCTCGTTCTCGGGCAAACAACAAAACTAAATCAAAAATTATTAGACCACTTTCGCAGGTTACGCGATTGCACTGAGCATGTATAATAAGCCGTTAAACCTTTAGGTTACTTCTAGAGGACGAGTTTTATCTCGTGAGGGTTTTCAGTGGATTGCACCCACAAAATCTATAAAGAAAGAGAAAAATGTTAATATTTTGAAAATACATTTTGAAAGAAAAATATTTGAAATTTTATTATAAAATTTAAGTAATCTATAAGTTATAGGAAAACTGAATTTTTCATTCCTAAACTTAGTCTCTATTCAAAAATTTGCTATCAATCAAAGTAAGGAGTCAAATTGTGCTTCTCATCTAGTCTATTACTTTACTCTAAGTCATATGCACCTTCATAACCGTGAAGTTTTGACTAAGGGTTCTTTAACTCTAACTCTTATGCCTTATTTATTCATTTTTTATATATTTTTTATTTTATTTTTTGTGGTATTATTCCTTAGTTCTATTAGGCTTTCTAATCTACCCATGTAACGAGCCTTTAATCGGTGACTCCCAAATCAAATTGTCTTAGGGCACCGAGTGAGAAAACTCCCAAGGATTTAAGGACTCAAGCAAAAAAGGCCACAAAATTAAGGATTTTATTATATGAACAGCTTTTATGCGTGAATACATATGCTTAATGAGACACAAATACCCAGCTTAATCAGAGGATTTATATATATATATTTTTTCTTTTTTCTTTTTTAAATAAGGCATAAGAATCTTTATTTTTGAACCCTAAGTCTGTAAGTATATGAAGTATGCATATTTTATCAAGGTAAAAATCAAGACTAAATTACTTTACAAATTTTCTTCCAAACCTTTTGAAATCAAATAAATAATCTTATTTTGACCAAGTATAAGAAATCTTAATTTTTATTTTTCCTATTCCTTAAAATTGACTTAATTTCTTACAAAAAATATGTCAAAATATTATTTCTATTTTCAAAAAGTTTTTAAAAATAAAGCAAATGTTAATTTTTTTATTTTTCTTTTTTAATAAAAAGAAAAACCTAGGTTATGTTAGAACCCTCCCCACACCTATCTCATGCATTGTCCTCAATGTATGAACTAATGCATAGATGCATGAAAAAAAAGAAAGGGAAGGAAAATATTACCTTAAGGTGGTGGTTCCGGTGGTGGTCTGATTGGGTTAAGCGTTACTACCCAATCAAGATAATATGGTGGTTCACGAAATCTACCTTTATTGACCTCTTTTCTATTTACATATTTACAGTCCCTAATATGAATAGAATCATGAAAGATCATATCGTGAAACTTATTCCCTTTACATGACCAGTCCTAAATAGTTATTACGGAGTTATCATGGTCTATACCTATGTCCAACAAAAGAATGTGACTTGGTGGAATGGTTGACTTGGACTTAAGAATGATAGGTTCAGGAACCAATACTAGCTCGAGAAAATCAACTTTGGGCTCGAGAGTTAGTTTTAGTTCAAGCGTTGAGTCCAAGTCCAAGAATTGATATTCACATTCTTTTTCCATCAATGGAATGTGACTATCCAAAATTGGTGATTCAATTTCTAAATCTATGGTACAAGAATAAATGTTGGCTTAGAAAATTAGTCCAAATTAGGTAAGAATACTGGATTCAACATAGATTCGAAGATGGAAATGAATCACAAAGTTGGGGATCGGGTTCGCACTCATGATCAAGTTCAATCACATTAAAATGAAAACTTATCAATTCTTCAATGGGCTGATATTGGCCAAGTTCAAGGCTTTGTGGTGAAACTAAATTTTGGTCAAAGTCTTCAAGATACCATAATTCTTGATTTTCATCAATATGGTTAGAAGTGTTGGGAATAGTAAAAGATTGAATAGGGAGAGTTTCCTTATTCCTACGCATGTTCTCCAATCTACTAATTCTTGCTTCTATCATATCAAGTAAATCATTTTTGCATTGAATTATAGTTTCCATACTCTTTTCTAAGTTGACATGTTCTTCTTGAAAAATAGAGTAAGGATATGTGACTTAAAATTTTTGACAGGATTTTGAGTCTTCAAAAATTTGAATTCGTCGCTCAAGCTCATCTAAGGCTTCCCACCATTTTTTTCTAGTCAATTGAGTCTTCTAATGGTTGTTCGGGAGAAGGAGTAAAGGAGTATATGAAGCTGGATGTTGGTAGGGTAGTTGACAATTTGACTCAGGGGTGTTGTATCCCTATTAATTCTGTGAAGAGTAGTGATAATTATTCCAGTCTTGTTCATAGTATTGGGACTGGGGCATGTAATGATTCAGATAAGACCAATCTGACACACTATATTGGTTAAAGTTATGATATGTCATGCTAGTAATATCCAAAAAAGAGGTTGGGATATAATATGGATTACCATTAAAATTTGAAAAACTATTGTTATAAGCCATATCACACAGGAAATGTTAAACACAAACAAAGAAAAACAAACAAATAAGCAAACAAATAACAAAATTCTAACATAAGTTAGGATAAACCTTAGACCTAGACGACTCCTAACTAGTTAGACTGTCCAAGGGGGAATATTGTTGAATTTGACCACAAGTTAATTGGCCAGGTAGGGGTAAGATTGGTGTGAGGTATCCACGCAAAAGCGACGGGCCTAATTAAGCCAAACCACCAGCCTTCGGGATTTCGCCCCTCAATCCCCAATCTTAGCCACCGATTTGGCAAGAGTCAGATTCAAATCAACTTTCCCTATTTTGTAGTTTGTAACTTAGGGTTTTTAGTTTATTTTATGTAATTTTTGTTTTATTTTTGTAACTGAGATGAGAGGAGAGTTTCACGGAGGAATGAGAGCAAGCTTGTACTGAAGGTGACACGGTGTAAGTAAGTCTTTTCTTTCATTGTTATTTGAATCAAATCAAGGTTTCTTTTTCTTCTTTACTCTTGTTTTCGTTTGCTTTTCTCTACTTGTTTGTGATTCAAAATGACTCCGATAGCCTCGGAGTTGTCTTGCTCTTGCAAGTGCCATTAATAGCTTATGGTGATAGATAGCCATTCCTATACTAGTGTAGCTTGCCCCTTCATTTTGTAGTGTAAATCAGAAATAGGGAAGATCCTATTTGTCATACTTCGCTTGCCTTCAAGCGAAGGTAAATCGTCGATACGGATCAAAGGTAAGCAAGCACCAAAGAGGTAAGTAAGTATTTCTTTTATGTTTTCTTTCTTTTCTTTTAACTTTTAGTTTAGATCACACCATCAACTCTCAGCTCTATTCACTCTTTTTAATCTCTTTGTATAAATCCATTTTCTAATTTCTCCACCTTCTCATTCTAACACTTTCTTCCTAACTTGATTGTAAATTATTTTCCTTTTCTTTCTAAGAATTAAAAGAAGAATTTTAACCATTCTTTGCAGCATAAAGAGAACTTACTAAAAAGCTTCTCTCGCTATTCCCTCCTTATGGATTACGAATCGCATAGCCACTTGCTATAGCGGTTGTATTGAGTACTTACACATTCTATTCCTAGAGTTTTGAAATTCTGTATTCTTGTGTGCATGTTTTATTTCAATCAAATTTTGGCCAAAATTTGATTGAGATAAAACCTGCACACAAAAATACAGAATTTTAGAACTTAGAATAAAGAGTGCAAAGTGTTCAATACTACCGCAATAGCAAGTGGCTATACGGGTCGTGGTCCATAAGGAGGGACTAGCGATGGAAGCTTTTTAGAAAGTACTCTTTTAAGTTATAAAAAATGGTTAAAGATCTTCTTTTAGTTCTTTAAAAAAAATGAAAAAGAGTTAAAGTTATGATATGCCGGGTTGGTAATATCTGAAAAGAGGTCGGGGTGTAATATGGATTACCATTAAAATTGAAGAAATTATTGTTATAAGCCATATCACATAGGAAATGTCAAACACAAACAAAGAAAAACAAACACATAAGCAAACAAATAAAAAGAAAAAAAATTCTAAACTAAGTTAGGGTGGACCTTTGACCTAGACGACTCCTAATTGGTTAGACTATCCATGCGAGATATAATGCAGATTTAACCACAAGCTAATCAGCCAGGTCAAGGTAAGAATGGTGGGAGGTATCCGCGCAAAAACGACGAGCCTAATTAAACCAAACCACCAGCCTTCGGGGTTTCGCCCCTCAATCCCTTTCCTTAGACACTGATTTGGCAGGAGCCAAATTCTAACACCTTCCCCCTTAGGATAATCTCCTAATTGATTCCGAGATGTCTCTAGGGCCAACGTCTACTCAGTTTTAGTGAGTAAGGAGATTGTTTGTGGGCTAAGTGAGGATAATGACTTTCCCAGCTTATCTTGTTTATAGGAAAAGCCCTTAAGTCAATTTGGTGCAAAATGTGCAGGATATAGAAAAGAAGCATTCAACAAGCAAATAATCACTCAAGAATGTTTTCTAAACTATATGTTATGCATACGTACCTTTTGCTCCAGCACTTTTCAACAGTAATATAAAATGTAAACAAATTAGACATGTGCCTAAATGCAAGTTTAAACCGTTTTTAGCATTTAACAACCATTATTTTACTGTTGATGTTAGAAAGTATATACAATGAGACAAACAAAGAAATAAATAGCTACAGAATTTCATCTCTACAATTTAGCCAATCTGAAAAAATACAGGTTAGCAGTTCACTCAGATTGCCACTGGAATATAGCAAATCTGAGGGCTTCTGGGCTCTGCTTTCTAGAACAGAGTCCAGGGCCACTTATATGTCCACTGCAGCAAAAATTCCTTGTTGTCAAACCTGTACACCAAGAACAAAGAAGAAAGTTAACCAAAAATGTAAATCTAAAAAGAGATTAACTTACCGTCCCTCCTCGGTAACGACCAAAATTTGATTAAGAATTGAACCTGCAAAAAAATACAGAATGTCAGAACTTTTATAACAATAGTGCAAGGTGCTCAATTCTACCGCTGTAGCAAGTGGCTATGCAGGTCGTGATCCACGAGGAGGGATTAACGGTTGAAGCTTCTTTAGTAAGTTATCTTTTATGCTACAATTAATGGTTAAAATTCTTCTTTAGCTTTTTAAAAGAAAAGAGAATAATAGAGTTACAGTTAAGTTAGGAAGAAAGTGGTAGATAGAGAAGGTGGAGAAAATGAAAGTGGATATGTACAAAGAAGTTGAAAAAGAGTGAAAGTGATTTGGAAGATTGTGGTGTTGGTAATTTATACTAAAATTAAAAGAAAAAAACTAAAACCTAAAAAAATTACTTACGTCTTCGGCGCCTTCTTACCTTTGACCCGTATCGACGATGTACCTTTGCTTGAAGGCGAGCAAAGTGTGACAAATAGGATCTTGGCCATTCCCGTATTATACTATGAATTGAAGGGGTAAGCTACACTATCATTAGAAATGGATATCCATTACCATAAGCCATTAACGGCACTTGCAAGGGCAAGGCAACTTTGAGGCTATCGGTTTCATCTGGATCCATAAATAAAAACAAGAGTAAAGAAGAAAAAGAAACTTCGATTCGATTCAAATAACAATGGAAGAAAAGATCACTTACACCGGCGTCACCTTCAGTACAAGCTTGCTCTCATTCCTTCATGAAAGTATCCTCTCCTCTCAGTTACATAAAGAAAATAAAAATTGCATGAAAGAAAATTAAAACCTAAGTTACAAACTACAAATTAGCCTAAATTCTACTTTCTGTTTGGTCGTTCCCCTTTGCCTTTGAGATTGCAGGTATTTATAGAAGAAATGCAAAGGTTAGAGGAGTATGACGATAGGGGAAGCTGGATATTTCAGAATTTGAATTCTCTCCTTATCTCCAAACTTGATTTGATGTAGATATTCGGTTCTGATCTGCAGCTTGTTGGCGTGTTGATTGCTGAATATAACTTACAAATGAAAGAATTCAAAATCGTGATCAACTTAAGAGTTGTAGCTCTTTAAGTCTTCTTTCTGGAGCATCTGAATCATTAGATTTGAATTTTGGAAGCAAAAGTTATGATTCAAATACTAAAATGTATCCAGTCTGAATCTGAGTCAAATTTGCTTCATCTCATCTGTTGATCTTTCCTCTATCCATTTATCCCTTTAAATTTGGACTCTGTATTTGATGTTATCCTCGGTTGATCTTTAGATTTAACTACTTGATTCATCAAAAACTAAATTTAACCAATTGGATTTGGGATCATCCTCCTCTAACCAAATAGATCTAATTAAATCTGAATTTAACTGATATTTATTTGATTTTATTCTCTTTCTCCCCATGATTATCTCCTGTAAAATACACATTTAAGATACGAAACTTAGCAGATTTATTATATGATAAATGTGAAAATGTAATAAAAAGAAATGCAATAAATGTGTGCAATCAGTTGTATCCTTTTAAATTAATTAAACATTCATCTAAGTTGTTAACCCTAAATAAGAAGAGTAAGATGTCCAACTTAACTTGTCTACACTATGCCAAGCCAAACCCTAATTTTACCCTAAGCCAAAGTCAATCCCTAATAATTAAATTATGCTAAACCATACCCCTAAACTTAATCTAAAGCCAAACCCTACTCTAATCCAAAGCCAAGCCCTAATTATTTAAATCATTAAGTTGGAATATCATTATTAAACTTCAAAGGATTAATATAACCTTAGATTGCAAATCTATTAGACTAATCAACTAACCCTATATCTAACCCTAGTCGATCTAGTGATTATCTACCCTTAAATTATTCTAGCCTAGCATCCTTTTAGTTTTCTCCATCTTTTTATTTTTAAGATTTTTGAAGAAAAGAAAGAGAAGGAAGAAAGATTAAAAACAATACCAAAAACTAAACCAAGAACAAAGAAATAAAAAGGTAGACTTGAAATTAAACAAGAATAATAATATAAAAAAGAAAAGATAACCTTTATTGATGCAATCCTTGGGTACAAGCTCCTTCTCCTTCCTCCTTACAATAGCCAAGCCAAAGCCAACAGTAATTACAAAAAAAAGAACTAAAAAAGAGGCTAAACTAATCTAACAAAAAAACCCTAAATCTTTAACCCTAGCCTTATTCTTCTTCTCTCTGAATGAGGTGCTCTGTACATACTGCAGGGTATTTATAGGAGAAAACCAGAGGGATAGGAAGCGTATGAAGAAAGGAGGAGCTAAATATTTCTGAATTTGAATTCTTCTCTGATCTCCAAACTTATTTTGACTTATCCAGAATTTTATGTTGAAATTCAATTCTGATCTGCAACTTGTTATCATGTTGATCACTAAATATGGCTTACCAGATGGCTCAATTGGAAAGTGTGATAAACATAAGAGTTGTAGTCCTTCATGTCTTCTTTCTGGAGCATCTTGAATTATTAGATTTGAGTTTCAATAGAGAATGTTATGAATGAAATACTAAAGAGTGTCCGGTCTGAATCTGAATTAAATTCAGATTTTCTCTCCTTTATCTTCGTCTTGTGGTGCAAGCAAAATAGAAATCCATATCTATTTTTAATTAGGATGATGATTTATCTTGTTCTATCCTTCTCCTTCTCTAAATTTGAATAGCAATTAGGAGTCCTACTTTATCATTCCTCCTCGTCCCTTAGATTTTAAATTAATAATTTAAAATCTAAGTTTAGATCAGGTTAGATAAGATAGAAGCTTCTAAATTACTAAAATAAACCATGCATGTAGGCTTGTGAGCTTTTTGGGCTTTTAGGCTTCAATTGGGCGTCATTTATTTATTCTTTAATTACTCAAGGCCTGCACAACACTAAACAATAAAACGTTATATAGCAGTGCTTTATAAAAGAATAAGTAGGAAAATATGATGATAAATATGATGATAAATATGTACTTTTGACTACCTATCACACCTCCACACTTATCTTTTTGCTCTTCTCGAGTAAAAATAAAAAGAAAAAAGGAAAATAAAATAAAAACTAACCTATCCTAACTCACTTTCATAGAAATCACGGTTGTACTTAGCACGTGCAACAAATCGTTAAACCTCTAGGTTACCCCGAGAGGACGAGTGTTGTCTAGTGAGAGTTTTCAGTGGATTACACCTATAAAATCCATAAAAGAAAAAGAAAATGTTAGTGATTAAATTTTTTATTTTGAAAAAGGAGAGAAATATTTGAAATATGTTTGACGAAATTAAGCAATTTATAAGTTTTAGGATTATCATTTTTATTTATTCTTGAACTTAGTCTCTATACAATAATTTGTTATCAATTTTAGGTAAGAATTAAAATTGAATTTTTTATATAGTCTCTTTTATTACCCTAAGTCATATATCCTTATGAACGTAAATCTTTACTAGGAATTATTTAACTTAGACTCCCATGCCTCTTGATTATTATTATTATAATATATATATATTATATTATAACTCATCTAATTTTTTTTGTATAAGTATCAAGGCTTCTTCAGGCCTTTATACCTAATTAATTGACTATTAGATGTGTTAGTACATATATAGATAATATTTCTTAGTTTTCTTAGGCTTTCTAATTCACCCATGTAGCGAGCCTGAGGTCGGTGGTTCTCAAACCGGTCGGTTTTAGGGCACCGGGTGAGAAAACACCCTACGGACTTAAGGACTCGAGTGAACTAGGCCACAAAACTAAGGACTTTATTTATAAAATCATCTTTAGGTGTGAATACTTATGCTTCTTTAGGCATATGTATCGAGCGTAATTAGTGAAATTTTTTATTTAAATTATTATGTTGTTTTTTATAAAGCACAAGAGTATTTGTCTTAGAATCCTAGATGTGTAAGTGTATTAGGTATGCACATTTCATTAAGGTAAAAATCAAGACTAATTACTTATTCAATTTTCCTCCGATACCTAAAAATCCAACAATTTATTTCATTTTGACCAAGTTTTTAGAAATCCGAATCATGATTTTCCTAATTCTTAAGATTAACTTGGATTTCTTTCAAAAGATAAGTTAAAATATTGTTTCCTTTTTCAAATATATATATTTTAATTTTTGTTAAGTTAATATTAACCTTAAGTGAGTAAGTTAATGATTATATTAGTCTGGTTAGTAAATTGTTTTTAATTTTTAGAAATAAAAAGAAAAATTTTGTTTAGTTAATAACTTAAGGTTAGTGAGTTATGTTAACAGCAACCTACAGTTAGTCAATAATCTATGTTAAAATAAATATTTTTATTTTTTCTTATTTTTAATTATTTTTTATTTATTTTTTAATTTTTTAAAAGTTAAGCGTTAGTACCCTCCCCCACACTTATCTCATGCATTGTCCTCAATGTATGAATGAATGCATGTATGCATGAAAAAGAAGAAAGGAAAGGCAAAATGTGACCTCAAAGTTGTGGTTCTGGTGGCGGCCGGATTGGGCCAAGCGTTGCAACCCAATCTAACTCTTGTAGATCATCAAGGAACCTATCTTTTATGACCTCTTTCTGATGTACATTGTTATTATCCCCTAAATGTATAGAATCATGCACGACCCTAACAATGAAACTATCATCATTGTATGACCAATCTTGGAATACTGATTGAGGTAAAACCTGCACAAAAAATATAGAATTTTAGATTTAGAAATAAAGATGTGCAAGTGCTCAATTCTAACCGCTATAGCAAGTGGTTATGCGGGTCATGATCCACAAGGAGGGTTTTGCGATAGAAGCGTTTACATTTCTTATTAAAATCTTAATGAAGATAAAACGAAGATTCTTCTTTGTTTAAAGAAATGAAAAAGAAAAAGAAAGTTATGATAAAGTTAGAAAGAAAATGAGAGATGAAGAAGGTGGAGAGAAATGGAGAATGACTATTTACAAAGAAAGTGACTATGTACAAATGAGTCGAAAAAGAATGATTTAGAAGAGGTGGTGATCTATACTAAAGAAATAAAAGAAAAGAAAGAAAGAAGAGTGAAGAATACTTACCTAGGTTGATTGATGACTTACCTGGAAACCTTTGCATGTTCTACCTTGCATTCGGAGGCGTTCAACGCATAGACCATACGATCGAGCTCAGTCCCCGTGCGCATTATATCATCAAGCTGAGCAAGAATGAATTGATACGGATCTTGAGGAGGAGAACGTCTTCATGAACTATCGTTAGCACTCACACAACATCGTTATACTAATGCTTCTGGCTTCACTTGCAAACTCATCAAAAACAAAGGAGGTAAAGTAGAAAGAGGGAAAAGAAAATGAAAGTAAAGAAGAACATAAAAATATTACCTTTTATTGCTTGAAACGATGGAAGAAAGGAAAAGGGTAAATCAGTATCACTCTCAACATAGGCCTTCATCTCTTACATGAATCTTCATCTAACCTAAGCTTACATACACATTAAATCAAAAGAAAAGAAAAGCCTAAACTACAAAATGAAAAACTAGTCTAAATCCTATCTCTGCCTGCTCCTCCTTTTTGCTCAGCTAAAACCAGTATTTATAGGCAAAAAACCTAAAGGAGAAGATCCCAGGAAGATTGAGGGAATCTCCTGGTCTGCTGTATTTCCTGTATCTTCTTCTGATTTTCTTATTTTTGCTTCCAAAGTTGACAAAACAGCCTTTGATTGTGCTTGATTCAGGGAGGATTCTTCTCAACCTTCCTTATATACCAAGATTTTGCCCTGATTTCTTCATCTTGATTCAGGGAGGATTCTTCTCAACCTTCCTTATATGCCAAGATTTTGCCCAGATTTCTTCATCTGATTCAGGGAGGATTCTTCTCATCCTTCCTTATATGCCAAGATTTTGCCCTGATTTCTTCATTTCAAATTTATTCTGAATTAATCAGAATTTGGTGGGCTTTTGGGCTTGTTTCTCTTCATCTCCTTAAGGAATGGGCCTGCAAATAAATTAAACATTTAATTAGGACAATGCAGATTTTATTGCATAATAAGTATGGAAATATGATAATAAATGTGCAACGTTAGTGACCAATCACACCCCTATACCTATCTTTTGCTCGTCCTCGAGCAAAACAACTAAACTATGTAAGATCACCTAGAGGGGGGGTGAATAGGTGATGGCTAATCTAATGGTCACTTATGAACAAATAATGCGGAATTAAAACTAAGTTGACCAAATTAAACTTCTTTTAATTGAACACTTATGTATAACACAAGAGTGTTGCCGAATTCCCCTTGCGAAGCTCTGGACAAACTCCTCTAGATTCCCCTTGAATGGGTTGAGGTGCCGCGTTGGCTCTCTTGGTTGAATACTAGTGTTAATAACAATCCCAAGCAAGTATAGCAATTTTTAGCACAAAGGTATATCATGTATATAAGAGATAAAGACTATAAAGTAATGCAAGATATAAGTGAGACAAAAAGAGTAAGAGAGCAAGAGTGAGCAATCGCAAACACAAAGGGTTTGTTTCGAGGTTCGAGCACACTTGCTCTACATCCCCGCCTTCGACACACGAAGGATTTCCACTATGCACGATCCAACCGGATCTCTCCTTGGTGCCGCAACACCTACAGGCCCTCGGACTCCCAAAATCCCTTACACACCACAAGCCTACCGGCTCGTCGAGGCCGCACCTCAAGCTACAAGAGTTCGCACCCGAACCCTAAACAACCACGAGCACACTTGCCCGTCTCCTCAAAGTACAAGATGAAATCTTGGTGATCTAAACACTTGATCACCTACAAAAACTCTCACTACAACACCTATAGGATGAATAGCTCAATGGATGCTCAAGTGTTTGTGTGAGAAAGCAAGGAAAGAATCTTTGGTGAAAATCTCAAGAAATCACTTTTACACTCTTATAAAATCTTCCCTTTTGATTGGAAGTATTAGCTCACTATTTTTGTGGAGAAAAACCTCTGAAATGAATATGAGAAAACAGGCTCTAAGGTCTCCAAAAATCTTGGCTCAAAATAATGACAAAACCCCCTTTTATAGAGGCCAGAAAAATCTGACCGTTGGGCTCTGTCAGTACTGCCGGTCGACCAGTCTGGTCGACCGCCAACGGTCAAGAATCCGACCGTTGGAGCCTCCGGTCGACCGACCCGGTCGACCGAGCAACTGGAGAAGAGAGTAAACTCTCTGTCGGTCGACCGGCCCGGTCGACCGAGATTTCCTGAGAGCAAAGCTCTCTGAAGCGGTCGACTGGCACGGTCGACCGTTCTCCAGTGCACACAGGCGTGCACGTCTGTGCACGTCTGGTCGACCGACCCGGTCGACCGGCCACTGTCAGTTCTGAAAAATCAGAACTGCCAGAACCTGAAAATTTTGGGATTAAAGATTGGTCTTTTTGGCTTAATAAAAAATCCCATAAATACTTAGAAATTCTACAAAAAATAGTTTTATGATATAGAAACATGCTTGCACAAAATCAAGGCATGTTATTAAAGATTTGACTATTTTTTTGTAACTTGGAAATATTGGCTCATAATAAAAACTGTTTTTCTAAAACAACATGTTTTTCTAAATTTTCATCAAATACAAAAACAAGATATACTTTAAAGCTTAGTGTGTATAGATATGATCCACTACACAATCAAGATGAAATATCTAGTTTTTGACATAAAGCACTAAACTTGGTTTTGGATATAAGATATGTAAACTTGAAATGCAAAGAACCAAATAGAATTTTGTCACAATGAAAATCTTTTCTCAACAAGAAAATCTTTTATGAAATGAAAACAATTCTATCAAGAGTGTGTGTGTGATATGACTTGAGCAATCCACCAACTATTCTATCCTTTACATTTTTATCTAAAACAAATAAAAATCTTATACCTAGACACAAGTCTTCAATTTCTTGAAGTCTTCCCTTGAAGGCTTCTCATCTTCTTGACTTGGTCCAAATGCAATCCACCGAGCTCATCTCTAAATGTGTTCTTGATGCATAGGTTCATGAATCGACCGGTGCTAGCTTCCAACTTGACATTTTATCCTTTGTTGAAGCTCCACACCTACTAAGATCTTGATAAGGAATCTGTCACTAATTAAACACAAGATCATTAGTAAACATAACTACATGAGTTGATCATCATCAAAACTAGAGTGATAGGCCTTTGGGCCAACAATCTCCCCTTTTTTGATGATGACAAAAACTCATGAAGTTATATATGCATGGATTAAAGTAAAGCTTCAAAGAAGCTCCCCCTTAACGCATGCATAATAAATAAGCAATAGATATTCAATGAAGCACATAAAAATGTATGCAAATGAATGCATGTAAAACAAAACAAATCTTTTATTTCTTGTGATGCATGAGTAAAAGCACAAGTCAAAATCTTTCTCCCCCTTAAGTAAGGAACAAATACTTCTCCCCCTTAAGGAAATCATGCATATAACTCAAATACTTACTTCTCCCCCTTAAGGAAATCATGCATATAACTCAAATACTTCTCCCCCTTTTTGTCAATCATCAATAAAGGGTTCAAAATTCAAATCATCAAACAAATTTTCTCCCCCTTTTTGTCAAAAATAAGGAAATCAAGGAGGGTAAAATCAAATCAATCAATAAGATTTATATGCAATATACATTCATGAAGAGGAAGACGCTAAGTTAACTTCCCTACACATATGTATTACATGAAGAAGGGATGACAAGCCCTAACTCACATAACACTGATTAGTACACAATATTGCATATTTTACATCATAACTCCCATGCATAATACAAATAAATAAGTGATTTTTACTCCTCTTCTCTACTTATTTGCAGGTACATACTTAAAGGAGAGTTAGCAAATTAATTACCTTAATTAGCAATAATTAAGGTGATTAATTAAAAGATTAAAGATAAAGCCAAATCCAAATCAGATCTCACCAAGATCCGCGCGCCAATTGGGAGATCCAAGTATCCTACGTGGCCAACAACCTAACAAACGAATCTCACCAGAAAGATCTGGACCAACGGCCCAGATCTGGCGGCAGATCCGCGGCAATCCGCGGCAGATCTAGGCCGTTAGATCCCCGGATTTTGTGGCAACAACCTACTCTCCAGAAGCTTCTCCAATATGCTATAAATACTGCATCATCACCTGCGAGCTGAGACTGATCAGAGAAGAGAGGAGATTAGTTTTAGGTGTTGTAATTTTCATTTTTCTCTAGGTTTTGTTCTTTAGTTCCCTCTTCTTCTCTATCCCTAGATTTCATTACAAAAGAGAGTGATTGTGAGGGAGAGAGCTTGTGTAATCAAAGGTGACAACTTGAAGCTATGCAAGGATTGATCCATCCTCCATTCCTCTACTTGAGTTTGATTCTAGTTTCTTGCATTCTTTAATTGCTTTCCTTATTGCTTTGTTTACTTCTTGCAATTTACTTTCATGTCTTGTATTTTTCTAATGGCTTCTTGTAGCTAATTTTCATTCCATGTACTAGTTTACCACTAGCTTAGCCACTTCACTACTCATGGGTGATTGCTTTTGTTAATCTTGCAAGTGTATGATCTTCTCTTCTCCGATGGTTAAACCACCATCTTGCAAATGAGAAAGTAATTAGGTCAACACGCTAGACGAATTCCAAGCCTATGGAGTGACAACATTAGGCAAAGCTTTCATTATCAAGGAGTTTGGTAAGCTTTGGCAAGCTAGCAAGGTAATCTAGTCTTGGATCTCTTTCTTTAAGTTTCTTGATTCTTTTCTTGTGAATACAATATCCACATCACTTCTTGATTTCTTTTCCACTTCCACCATGAACATATCCATCCTCTTTTGGTTTCTTTTGTATTTGCTTCACTAAGTTTATAATCAAGAGAAGGATACTAGTTTTATCACTTCACAACCTAACGTTTAAAGCTTCTATCGCGAGCTCTCCCTGAGATCCGACTCGGTATAGTCCTATACTATAACAGAGACAAGAAAGGGTACATCAAATACATTTACTACATAATAAGCACCCCTTTCCCGTCTAAACAAAATGGCGCCGTTGCCGGGGAGAGCGACGTATTTTTTTTGGTTTAAAGTGAAGTACTAAACTATTATTCTTCTCTGTTGCAGGTTTCAGGAGAAGAAAACAGGAAATTATTTACTGCAGTAACATCTAAGTGAACCTGGCTCTCTGCTCAAGAAAACAGAGACCAGGCTTCCACTGAAGTGCCGCGGACCCGCGGCATATCCAGTGGAAACGCGGCACTTTTGAGAGAAGTTCTCACCAAATTTCTGCAGGGCCTCTGGTTCTGAAAAATACTGCTGTTTCTATACTTGAAATCCTGTGTTGTTCACTGTATTCCTGCTTAATTAAAAAACAGTAAAATTGGTTGATAATTGCTAAAAATTGTTTAGACACTTGCATTTTAGGCAAGTGTCTCTTCAATTCTTTACTTTTACTGTTGAAGAGTGCTGGAGGCAAGGTACGTGTTTGCATTGTATAATAGACTAGGACAAACTCTTGCTTGATTTTCTTGCTTAGAGTGAATCCTTGTTATTTTCTTGTACACTTGCACAATTCAAATTTAAGGGCATACCCGTAAATAAGATAAGGTGGGGGAGGTCATTACCCTTTCCTTAGCCCGAAAATCATTTACCCAAGCACTCACTAACCCAAGCCTCTAATTTAATAAAAAGTAGACGTTGGCCCTAGGGACATCTCGGACTCAATTAGGAGATTATCCTAAGGGGGAAAAGTGTTGGAATTTAACTCTTGCAAAATCGGTGTCTAGGAAAGGGGTTGAGGGCCGAAAGCCCGAAGGTTGCTGGTTACTTAATTAAGGAACGTCTCCGGACGGAAAACCTCCCACCAACCTTACCCTTCCCTGGCTGATTAGCTTGTGGTTAGAGTCTGCACTAAACCTCCCGTGGACGGTCTATTTGTTAGGAGTCGTCTAGGTCTAAGTCTACCCTAACTTAGGTTAGAATTTTTCTTTCTTTTGTTTGTTTGTTTGTTTGTTTGTTTTTGTTTGTGATTGTGTGATATGGCTTACAATTACAATTCTTTCCATCCATATGTCACACACACTCCATATTCGGATAATTCCAACCCGGTGTTTTATAATATGCACCAACCACATACACCGGGTTGGCCTTATCCGAATCACTACGACCCATACCCCCCATCTAATAATTATAATGTCCAAAATAATTTCAACTCTTTACCGAGTAATTGGGGATTCCAGTACCCCGAGTCAAATTATCAAAATCCTTGTCCACCATATTCATTTCCTGAGTCCACTTCATATACTCCTTTTTCTGAACCTCCCTTTGAAGAAAAATCTGAATTGCAAAGGAGTATAGAAGCCAATTTACTGAGAGTTGAGCAACAACTTCAAAAACCATTTGTCTCTCCAATTCCACCATATTCTCAAGAATCTTACTCAGTTCCACCTTTTCATAATGAACAACCATTTGCTTGTGAACCGAGTAAAGATTTCTTGTGTGAGTCAACTTTTCCATCATCACACACTTTTGACTCACACTTCCAAGACAACACTTCCTCTTTCCATCAAAACAATGAAATCATCGATTATGGAAAGATGCTTGAAGACATGACCAATGCTCAAAATGCTAGGAATCGTGACATAGAATTGATGATCCAAACTCTTCATTCTCATCCTCTTTCTAATGTCATTAGCCACTCTAAATCCAAAGAGTCATGTAGTCTTGGAAGTCCAGATTCAATTTCAGCACACTCACCTGAACTTGTCCAAACTTCAGATCCAATTGATACATTGGCAAGTTTTTCATTTCCTACACTTGAACTTGTCCAAAATTCAAATCCTGTTGACATTTTGGCAAGTTTCTCATTTCCTAAAAATGAACTTGTCCACACTTCTGAAAATCCAATTGATATATTGGCAAGTTTTCCTTTTTCTGAAATTGAACTGGAACATGATTTTTATCCTGAACTTCCACTTGATAATTCCATATTACTTCCTGATTCAATCATGACTTCCATATCCTTACCGGTTTTCAATCCATTTCCAAAGTCAAAATTGAATCCATTTTCCATCCATTGTGAAATTGAATCACCAATCTTTTATGATGATCACATAGAACTTGGCCAATTCCATACTTCTGAAAATTCCATTGATAAATTGGCAAGTTCTCTACATTTAATTGAATTACATGAGGAATGTGATCTTGAACCCCAACTTTGTGCTTCAATCTTTCTTCCTGATTCCATAATGACTCCGGTATCTTTACCTCACTTCAATCTTTTCCCGGAGCCGACATTGGATCCTTTCCCAATTCACAATGAAGTTGAATCACCTATCTTTGAGGATCATATTGCACTTGCCCAATTTTACACTTCTGAAGATTCCATTGACATTTTGGCAAGTTCTCCATTTTGTGGAATTGAACTCAAAGAGAAATGTGACCTTGATTTTCTCGATCTCTTTACTTCTGAAACTGATTGTACAATTATTAAGGAAGATGTTGACTTAAGTTTTGAAGAATTGTACGGTGATGAGCTTGAATTTCTTAAAATTGGAAGTAAAGAGATATCACCCATATTAGGTCACATCCCATTGTTGGACAATGATTGTGGACTTGAGTTTTCATTTCTTGACTTGGACCCAATTTGTGAATTCACTTCGACTCCTGCACCATCACTTGACTTAATTCACTTCCCTGAGTCGGTGTTAGTTCCTGTTCATTCCGAGTCCAAGTCGACCATTCTATCATTTCATAATCCATTTTTGGACAAGGATCTTGACAAATTTGACTCTGAAATTATTAGGAAAATCTTGAAATTAGATGGGGTGGTCATGTATATAATTAAGAGCACACACGCATGCATCATTTTTATGGGTCATATTTCTGTGATTTTTGGTGGGTTCCTGAAAACCCAAAGAAAAGATGATTGGGCCATGTTCCGTGGACCAATCCGACCACCACCGGAACCACCACCCTAAGGTAATTTTTGTTCCTTCCCTTTCCATTTTGTTTCATGCATACATATATCATGATGCATTGAGGACAATGCATGAAATAAGTGTGGGGGAGGGTTTACTAACTTAGAGTTTTTAGATTTTCTTTCTTTTACATTTCTTTTAGAAAAAAATAATAATAATAAAAAAAAAATAAAAATAAAAAAAAAATAAAAATAAAAAAATAAAAACTTTTTGAAATAAGAAACAAAGTTTTGCTCTATTTTTAAGAAAATTAAGATGTATCTTAGAGATTAAGAAAGCCTTAATTATGACATCTTAAACATAGTTGAAATAATAGATCTTGTTTGAGATTATAGGCTAAGTAAGAAAAATTGGTGAGATATTCTTATCTTGAATTTTTTGCCTTAGATAATATGCACTTTACACTTACACATTTCTTGGGATGGAGACAAAGACCAAAAATGCCATATATATAAAAAAAAAAAAGAAAAAGAAAAAAAAAAAAGAAAAAAATATATAAATAAGGCATCACCTATTAAGCTGGGAAATTGTGCCTCAAGAAGCATGATGACTCACGCCTAACGGTGATCTCACTTATTAAGCTGGATAATTGTGCCTCAAGAAGCATGATTATTCACGCCTAACGGTGATTAAGAATAATCCCCTTTAGTTTTGTGGCCTTTTTCACTCGAGTCCTTAAACCCGAGGGATGTTTCCTCATCTGGTGCCCTAAGACCATCTGGTTTGGGAGTCATCGGTTATAGGCTCGCTACATGGGTGAATTAGAAAGCCTAATAAAACTAAGGGAAGAAAAAAAGAAAAAAAAAAAAATAATATAATAAATGGCTTGATGGTTGGAGTTGAAATCCCAGGAAATCCTCACTCACACGGTGTGCATATTATCTAGGTTTTATGAAAGATAAAAATATTCAATCCAATTTTGAACTCTTACCTTAATTGAAAACAAGATCTTGCATGGATACTAAGTTTAAGGAAGAATGATTATAGGTGGACTTATGACCTAGGATCACTTATATTTTTGCAAAAATAGTTCGTAAACTTGTCTCTTATTCAAAATGCGTTTTCAAAATACTAACATTTGTCTTCTTTCTTTATGGATTTTGTGGGTGTAATCCGCTGAAAACCCTCAGGAGACAACACTCCTCCTCTAGGGTAACCTAGAGGTTTAACGGCTTGTTGCACATGCTCAGTGCAATCGCGTCACCTGCGAAAGTGGTGTAATAAACTTGTAGCTTAGTTTTTCTTTTCTTTTTCTTTGTTTTGCTCGGGACGAGCAAAAGAATAAGTGTGGGGGTGTGATTAGTACACAATATTGCATATTTTACATCATAACTCCCATGCATAATACAAATAAATAAGTGATTTTTACTCCTCTTCTCTACTTATTTGCAGGTACATACTTAAAGGAGAGTTAGCAAATTAATTACCTTAATTAGCAATAATTAAGGTGATTAATTAAAAGATTAAAGATAAAGCCAAATCCAAATCAGATCTCACCAAGATCCGCGCGCCAATTGGGAGATCCAAGTATCCTACGTGGCCAACAACCTAACAAACGAATCTCACCAGAAAGATCTGGACCAACGGCCCAGATCTGGCGGCAGATCCGCGGCAATCCGCGGCAGATCTAGGCCGTTAGATCCCCGGATTTTGTGGCAACAACCTACTCTCCAGAAGCTTCTCCAATATGCTATAAATACTGCATCATCACCTGCGAGCTGAGACTGATCAGAGAAGAGAGGAGATTAGTTTTAGGTGTTGTAATTTTCATTTTTCTCTAGGTTTTGTTCTTTAGTTCCCTCTTCTTCTCTATCCCTAGATTTCATTACAAAAGAGAGTGATTGTGAGGGAGAGAGCTTGTGTAATCAAGGGTGACAACTTGAAGCTATGCAAGGATTGATCCATCCTCCATTCCTCTACTTGAGTTTGATTCTAGTTTCTTGCATTCTTTAATTGCTTTCCTTATTGCTTTGTTTACTTCTTGCAATTTACTTTCATGTCTTGTATTTTTCTAATGGCTTCTTGTAGCTAATTTTCATTCCATGTACTAGTTTACCACTAGCTTAGCCACTTCACTACTCATGGGTGATTGCTTTTGTTAATCTTGCAAGTGTATGATCTTCTCTTCTCCGATGGTTAAACCACCATCTTGCAAATGAGAAAGTAATTAGGTCAACACGCTAGACGAATTCCAAGCCTATGGAGTGACAACATTAGGCAAAGCTTTCATTATCAAGGAGTTTGGTAAGCTTTGGCAAGCTAGCAAGGTAATCTAGTCTTGGATCTCTTTCTTTAAGTTTCTTGATTCTTTTCTTGTGAATACAATATCCACATCACTTCTTGATTTCTTTTCCACTTCCACCATGAACATATCCATCCTCTTTTGGTTTCTTTTGTATTTGCTTCACTAAGTTTATAATCAAGAGAAGGATACTAGTTTTATCACTTCACAACCTAACGTTTAAAGCTTCTATCGCGAGCTCTCCCTGAGATCCGACTCGGTATAGTCCTATACTATAACGGAGACAAGAAAGGGTACATCAAATACATTTACTACATAATAAGCACCCCTTTCCCGTCTAAACAAACACATATTATGTAATGCATAAGAGGAGATGTGAAGCTCCCCCTACACACGTATATCATATAAAGAAGAGTTGTCAAGCTCCTCAATTATGATATACTCAACATGAATGCATATGTAAGAGAGATGTTAAGCTCTCCTTGCATATAGGAAATACAAATCAAAAATTTTGAATATTTCTTTAACAAGACAAAATTTTGAACTTTTCTTATGAAAATAAAATTTTGAAATATCTTAAAATACACAACTTTCTTTTAAGGTACCAAATGTAGAACAATCAAATTTTGAATTTTGATACCAATTTTGAAATACAATGCATAAGCTTTAAAATAAATAAGATTTGAAGTAAGCTTAGTATTAACAACTATTGTGCTTTAAAAAATAAATCCATACAAGCACACAACAATCATATATATGTATGAAAAGAGTATACCAATTTAAGTAGAGACATACATATATGAAAGAACAACATATGAGTATACACAATAAGAGGTCATATTTATACCAATTGAAACTATCCAATGATACCAATTGAAAATTAAGCTTAAGTGTATATATCATAAAATCTACCACATGAAGAATTCGAACTAGTTAAATGAAGGTGTTTAACAACTAGTACGGAATCCTTCAATCATGGAATAAGTCAAAAGTTTTTCATGAAATATCAATGAAACACAAGGCACTAAAAAGCACTCTATCCATAAAGTCCATATCAAAAAGAAGTGAGTGTGCTAGTGTTATGTGGAACATGGTATCATGAAAAATAGCAATAAAACTCAATATTCCTTAAAATTTTGAAATCATGAAATCCATCACAAATATTTTATTGAAAAATTACAAAATTTTTATTAAAAACAAAAATTTATATTTCAAGATATATGTATGTTTTGATAAGACATTAAGTATACATACATATCCTTAAAACACAACTGAGTCCATTTATAGATTTGCATGAAAGGCAAATGACTCAAGGGGTATACATGTATATTTATTAGATTTGAATTAAACACACATATACATGAAGTAAGATCAAAGATAGGCATAACAAGTATAAATGACCGAATCATCAAAACTAGCCTATACACATGCATATAGTGGATACAAATGAGCATGAAGTTCAAATATGTATGAGTCAATTGTAGTTCACTATTCATATATGTATAAATGCAAGTTTTGACACATTCTACATTTAAGCATGTAAATGCCACATAAAGCACAAATCAAATAAAATCATGAACATGCTATATGACATATGAAATTAAAAGCATGTACATAAAAGAAATAGGAGTTTAGAAATCGTTACCAACTCCAAAGCTCCTAGCATGGTGGTTGACCCACCAAAATTTCCTTGATAGCAATACATCCAAAAGTTTGTCCATCATGTCTATTGCATCCGCTATCAAGGCACCAATCCTCTCACGTTTTGTGAGAGCCCTCACCTACATCAAAATCAAAGGGTGGGGGTTTTGGTACCCATACTTTCTTGGGTCCTATGGGGTTAGTCTTGTAAGGAACCCAAGCATTTTTATTTTTATCAAAAATAAGAACATTTAACCTTTCATAACAAAATTTTGCTAAATGGCCTTTGTGGCCACAATGTGTACATATGTACACCTTAGCATACTTATGAGTGGGAGTGTGAGCATGATGTGCATCATAAGCATGTGCATGATGTGAATGTGCATGAGTATGAGGAACTTGTTTCTTTTGAAACAAGGATTCCAATCTAGTATGATTTAATGCACATGAGCTCAAATTAGAGCTCAAATTATCAATTTTATTTTTCAAATTTTTAATCTCATTAGTGGTGGCATGAAAAGCATGATGAGATGAAGAGTCAATTTTCTTTTTCTTTTGAAAAACATTATCCTTTTCTTTTTCAACAAATTTTCTTTTTAAAGACTTATTTTCTTGCAAAATGACTTCCTTTTGTTTTTCCACCATATCAACCTTATTTTTCAAAATCATATTTCCTTCACATAAAACATTCAATTTAGACATTAAGGAAATATTCTCATTTTTCAAATCCTCATTTTCTTTTTCTAAACATGCAAGTTTATTTCTAAAAGAATCATTTTCTACATGCATGCAATCAAATTTCGTTTTCCAACTTTCATTATCTTTTTCTAAGCATGCAATGTTAGATTTAAAAGAATCTTGTTCTATATGCATGCAAGCAATTTTCTTTTTCAAATTTTTATTTTCCTTTTTAATCATGTCATATTTCTCAAGAATTGTTTGGCAAAATGAAGTGAGCTCATCATATGACATGTCCTCATCATCGGATTCGGAGTTTACCTCAAGGGGGTTGTCCCCTTGGACCATATAGCATACGTTGGAGATGTCGCTTCCAACGTCCGAATCGCTCCCCGCATAGTATAGGTCCTTTTCGCCAAGGGAGGTGATGATGTTCCAAGCTACAAAAGCCGATTCAACATTAGAAACCCTGGATAAATAATCATCATTTAGGGTTGACTTAATAGCATGAAGGGCTTTTGCATTAGCCTCAATGTTCTTACCATTTAAGCAATATTCTTTATTAGTTGTGGCAAGATATACACTAAGGCCAAGTCCTTTGAGGAACAAAGACATCTTAACCTTCCAAATTTGGATGTTAAGAGTGTCAAAGGTGGGTGGTGACATAAAGTCCATGGTGTGTGTACAAAATATTGTGATTAGCCTAAAAGTAGGATCTTTAACTCTAGGTTGTTAGACCCAATATCAAGAGCACTTGGCTCTGATACCAATTGTAAGATCACCTAGAGGGGGGTGAATAGGTGATGGCTAATCTAATGGTCACTTATGAACAAATAATGCGGAATTAAAACTAAGTTGACCAAATTAAACTTCTTTTAATTGAACACTTATGTATAACACAAGAGTGTTGCTGAATTCCCCTTGCGAGGCTCTGGACAAACTCCTCTAGATTCCCCTTGAATGGGTTGAGGTGCCGCGTTGGCTCTCTTGGTTGAATACTAGTGTTAATAACAATCCCAAGCAAGTATAGCAATTTTTAGCACAAAGGTATATCATGCATATAAGAGATAAAGACTATAAAGTAATGCAAGATATAAGTGAGACAAAAAGAGTAAGAGAGCAAGAGTGAGCAATCGCAAACACAAAGGGTTTGTTTCGAGGTTCGAGCACACTTGCTCTACATCCCCGCCTTCGACACACGAAGGATTTCCACTATGCACGATCCAACCGGATCTCTCCTTGGTGCCGCAACACCTACAGGCCCTCGGACTCCCAAAGTCCCTTACACACCACAAGCCCACCGGCTCGTCGAGGCCGCACCTCAAGCTACAAGAGTTCGCACCCGAACCCTAAACAACCAAGAGCACACTTGCCCGTCTCCTCAAAGTACAAGATGAAATCTTGGTGATCTAAACACTTGATCACCTACAAAAACTCTCACTACAACACCTATAGGATGAATAGCTCAATGGATGCTCAAGTGTTTGTGTGAGAAAGAAAGGAAAGAATCTTTGGTGAAAATCTCAAGAAATCACTTTTACACTCTTATAAAATCTTCCCTTTTGATTGGAAGTATTAGCTCACTATTTTTGTGGAGAAAAACCTCTGAAATGAATATGAGAAAACAGGCTCTAAGGTCTCCAAAAATCTTGGCTCAAAACAATGACAAAACCCCCTTTTATAGAGGCCAGAAAAATCTGACCGTTGGGCTCTGTCAGTACTGCCGGTCGACCGGTCCGGTCGACCGCCAACGGTCAAGAATCCGACCGTTGGAGCCTCCGGTCGACCGACCCGGTCGACCGAGCAACTGGAGAAGAGAGTAAACTCTCTGTCGGTCGACCGGCCCGGTCGACCGAGATTTCCTGAGAGCAAAGCTCTCTGAAGCGGTCGACCGGCACGGTCGACCGTTCTCCAGTGCACACAGGCGTGCACGTCTGTGCACGTCCGGTCGACCGACCCGGTCGACCGGCCACTGTCAGTTCTGAAAAATCAGAACTGCCAGAACCTGAAAATTTTGGGATTAAAGATTGGTCTTTTTGGCTTAATAAAAAATCCCATAAATACTTAGAAATTCTACAAAAAAAAGTTTTATGATATAGAAACATGCTTGCACAAAATCAAGGCATGTTATTAAAGATTTGACTATTTTTTTGTAACTTGGAAATATTGGCTCATAATAAAAACTGTTTTTCTAAAACAACATGTTTTTCCAAATTTTCATCAAATACAAAAACAAGATATACTTTAAAGCATAGTGTGTATGGATATGATCCACTACACAATCAAGATGAAATATCTAGTTTTTGATATAAAGCACTAAACTTGGTTTTGGATATAAGATATGTAAACTTGAAATACCAAGAACCAAATAGAATTTTGTCACAATGAAAATCTTTTCTCAACAAGAAAATCTTTTATGAAATGAAAACAATTCTATCAAGAGTGTGTGTGTGATATAACTTGAGCAATCCACCAACTATTCTATCCTTTACATTTTTATCTAAAACAAATAAAAATCTTATACCTAGACACAAGTCTTCAATTTCTTGAAGTCTTCCCTTGAAGGCTTCTCATCTTCTTGACTTGGTCCAAATGCAATCCACCGAGCTCATCTCTAAATGTGTTCTTGATGCATAGGTTCGTGAATCGACCGGTGCTAGCTTCCAACTTGACATTTTATCCTTTGTTGAAACTCCACACCTACTAAGATCTTGATAAGGAATCTGTCACTAATTAAACACAAGATCATTAGTAAACATAACTACATGAGTTGATCATCATCAAAACTAGAGTGATAGGCCTTTGGGCTAACAAACTATACTAAGGATTATTTAGACCACTTTCGCAGGTCACGCGATTGCACTGAGCATGTGTAACAAGCCGTTAAACCTCTAGGTTTCCCCTAGAGGACGAGTTTTGTCTCGTAAGGGTTTTCAGTGGATTACACCCACAAAATCCATAAAGAAAGAGAAACAAAGAGTTAGTATTTTCGAAAAGCATTTTGAAAGAGAAAAATATTTGAAATATAATTGTAAGATTTAAGCAATCTATAAGTTATAAGAAAACTGAATTTTTCATTCCTAAGCTTAGTCTCTATTCAAAAATTTGTTATCAATCAAAGTAAGGAGTCAAATTGTACTTCTCATCTGGTCTATTACTTTACCCTAAGTCATATGCACCTTGTGATTATGAAAATTTTGACTAAGGGTTCTTTAACTCTAACTCTTATGCCTCATTTATTATTATATATATATATAATTTTTTTGATATTATTCCTTAGTTCTATTAGGCTTTCTAATCTGCCCATGTAACGAGCCTTTAATCGATGACTCCCAAACCAAACGGTCCTAGGGCACCGGGAGAAAACACCCCAAGGACTTAAGGACTCGTGCAAATAAGGCCACAAAATAAGGATTTTATTATTTTAACCCCTTTTAGGCGTGAATACTTATGTTTTATTAGGCACAAATACCCAGCTTAATCAAAGAATGTTTATATATATATTTTTGTAAACTTATCTAATCATCTTTCGCATAAATACTAAGGCTTGCTTAAGCCAAAGCACCTAGCTAATCAATAATTAGATTTGTTTATCTTTTTTTTTTTTTTTATAAAGCATAAGAATCTTTATTTTTGAACCCTAAGTGTGTAAGTGTATGAAGTGTGCATATTTCATCAAGGTAAAGATCAAGACTAAATTACTTTAACAAATTATCGTCCTAACCCTAAAAATCAAACTAATAATCTTATTTTGACCAAGTATAAGGAATCTTAATTTGGATTTTCCTATTCCTTAAAATTAACTTAATTTCTTACAAAAAATATGTCAAAATATTGTTTCTATTTTCAAAAAGTTTTTAAAGGTAAAGAAAATGTTAATTTTTTTTTAATAAAAAGAAAAACCTAAGTTATGTTAGACCCTCCCCCACACCTATCTCATGCATTGTTCTCAATGTATGAATTAATGCATAGATGCATGAAAAAGAAGAAAGGGAAGGAGAATGTTACCTTAAAGTGGTGGTCTTATTGGTCCACGAAATGCGGCCTAATTGACTTTTCGTTGGGTTCGGAGGAACCCACCAGAAGTTTCTCTAATTGATACGGAAGGAATAGGAGTGTACTCAATTCAGAGATAGAGGGTTAGAGTCAACCTTCTTTGTTCGAATGTGATGCTCAAAACTCCAAGAATGTATTCACAATGTTGATGTACTCCTTCCGAATCACCGTAGTAGTATGAACTATTACGGGTCGATCCTCAGGGAGAGCTCGCGATGGAAGCTTTAACGGTTAAGTGTTGAAGAGAGAAAACGAAAGTTCTTCTATGTTCAAAAGAAACAAAGCGACATGGAAAAGTAAAGGAAGAATTCTTTGTGGGTTGGTTGCATGAAAAGAAAAGCGATGTAAAAGAAAATGAAAAGAACTTGGAAAATTTGACTTGCTTAGAAAGAAGAATCGCGAAAGAAAACTTTGGAATAGATGAGAGAAACCATGACTAGCTAACCTTTTTAATTTGCTAACTTACTAATCTCATTAGGGTGATGCGTGCCTCATGTTGATTCATCGGCAAGGGTTTGTCTTGCTTGTTGGTCAAATTACTTTCCCACTTGGAAGATGAGTGATCTTCTCGGACTTGTCTTGTAGCCTCATTGATTCATCGGCTCCCGAGATAGAATTTCAATGGTGGAATCGAGGAGTGCCACTCAAGGGAATGCTAAGGAAGAAGATACAAGATTCATTAGTCATTCAAGGCCATATACAAACTAGCATTGAAGTAAGAAAATTGTACTACAAACCAATAGCAAAGTTAGGTGATCCATCTCCATGTTCCATCAAGGCACTTGTTCTAAAGACAAGGCTCTAAATGAGGCTCACATGAATCATATGGAATTACAACAAGCACTTGCCAAGAATGAAAGTAACTCAACTTCCTTGGGGATGAAAGAGACTCAAAATTGCAAGATTAAAAGTTAGCAATCACCCAAGAGTTAGAAGTTAGCAAAGTTAGTGGTTAGCTAGTCATGTTAGGAGAATTAGCTAGACATTGCCATGGAAAGAAAACAACAATTCATAGTAGAATAAAAATGCAATGAAAGTAAAGCTTGAAGAAAGTAAAGCAAGAAAGTAATGCACTAGAAATTGCAAAGATGAGAAGAAAGATGGATAAATCCTTGCTTTAAAGTTGTCACCCCTTTAAGTACAAGCTCTCACTCTCTCTCTTTTGCAGAATTTCTAGGAGGAAGAAGGAGATTACAAGAGCACTAAAAAACTAGAGAAAATCCCTACAACTCTCTCAAAATTACAAGCTCTCTCTCCAAGTCTCTCCTCCCTTTCTCGCAGAGGCCCTAGTGTCTATTTATAGGCTTCAGAAGAGGAGGCTCCCAGATCTAGACCAATGGATAAAATCTCTGGCTCAACGGCCAGATTCCTGCCACGTATCCGCAGCCAGAGCCGCGTTTCCGCGGCAGAATCTTGGCTGTTGCGCCAACGGATTCTGTTGCCGTTCTGTTGGAGTCTGTTGGCCACGTGGATCTTCTAGAATGCTGAGTGTATGCGTGGATGACTCCAGATCTTGGGCTAGACTTTTGGGCTTTTCATTTGCACTTTAATTAATCCCCTTTATTCTTTGATAAATCATTGATTATGGGCCTTCCTCTCCATTAATGTGGACCTGCAATTTTAGAGAGAAAAAACATTAAAAACCTCATTTTTATTTATATAAAGCAAGATATGGATGTGAAAAATGATGCAAAAATGAATAACAATCACACCCCCATACCTAGCTTTTGCTCGTCCCCGAGCAAAAGGAAAAAGAAAGAAAAAAATCCTAACTAAATTATTAAACCACTTTCGTAGGTGACACGATTGCACTGAGCACGTGCAACAAGCCGTTAAACCTCTAGGTTACCCTAGAGGAGGAGTGTTGTCTCCTGAGGGTTTTCAGCGGATTACACTCACAAAATCCATAAAGAAAATAAGAAAAATGTTAGTGAAAATTTTGATCCATGTTTTTAAGAATCTTACTTGATCTATAGGTTTTAGGTTGCCCTAAACTCGTCATTCCTTTTATAAGTGTCTAATTAGTGTTTTGTCTTCAACTTAAGTTAAGTTTTTAAGGAAAAGATCAAAGACCAGATTTTTCATCAATCCTAGTATATATACATCTATAAATATGAAGGACCTTTCTCAGACTAAGTTCATTTATTTACTAATATATAACATTTTTTTATATATATACAATATACATTTATTTATTTTTCCTTAGCTTCCTTAGGCTTTCTAATTTACCCATGTAACGAGCCTCTTACCGATGATTCCCAAACCAGTCGGTCTTAGGGCACCAGATGAAGATACATCCCTCAGGTTCAAGGACTCGAGTAAACTAGGCCACGAATACTAAGGACTTAACCACCTTTAGGCGTGACTGGCCATGCTTCTTGAGGCACGGCTAACCAGCTTAATTAGTGGCTAAGTAATTATTTAATTATTTATCTTTATAATTATTTTTTTATTTGTTTTTTTCTTTTTTTTATTATATATATATGTAAATAAAGTCACAAAGTCTTTTATTAATCCCTCAATATGTTTAATGTATATATCCTAAAGAAAGAATTAACATCTAGTTATCTTTCTTATCCTTTTTTACTTAACCTAAAAATCCAACAAAACTCCTCTTTTTGACTTATAATTAGAAATCATAGTTAAGAGTTTCCTTAATCCCTAAAGTCAAGTTTGATTCTTTAAAAATGGATCAAAAATTTCTTTTTTTTTATTTTTTTATTTTTTATTTTTTTCTAAAAAGAAAAAGTAAAATCTAAAGAAAATGAAAAATCTACAGAAGAAAGGTAAAATCTAAAAGAAAATAAAAATCCTAGAAAGAAAATGAAAATCCTAGAAAGAAAAAAATCCTAAAAAGAAAATGAAAATCCTAAGTTAGAATCTACCCCCATACCTATCTCATGCATTGTCCTCAATGTATGCAAGATAAAATATGCACGAAATAGGTAAAGGTACAAAATCACTCCCTTTGTCGTTTTGGACCAGCGGTGGTGCTAGGTCCAGCCGACTGTGAACGTCTAAGCCCCGCCTCAATACGATCCAACCGAGAGGATTGCTCCTCTACTTTCTTCCTCAGCCTAACTTGTCCCCTAAAAATCTTTTTCATGCCCTGCCATATGGTGGACATGAATGCACGTGAGTCTGTAGGGGGATCTTGGTGCCAGAATTCGGGCTCATCTTCCTCATGTAAACTCTCCTCCGAAGAGGACCCACCGGCACATCTTCCGGCTGGACACTAGGGGTCCAGACCGCATGTAAGCAGCTGTTGTATGAACTAGTGGGGCTCTCTTGGGGTACAAACACCCGGTCATAAGTGTCAAATATAGCGTCTGGTAGGAAAGTCCTGCAGAGATGCGTGATCAGAATGGCGTGTGAAAATTTAGAACCCGGGTGCGTGAGGAGTTGGTGATGATGGAGTGGAAGATGGTCCTGTTAAGGCAGACCGTGTGTTGCCTAGTCATAAGGTCATGGATGATTTGCAACACTGAGCGGTTAAAAGATGTTGTATGGTCCAGACCTAAGATATTGCGTTGGACCTATCGTCGAATGCAATGTACATTTCAGAATGTGGTGCTGGCCTAAAGTCCGCGGTCTTGCTCGGTGCAGCGAGCCCCCATAATAGTCATATAATCAATAAGTGGAAGGGGTCGCTGTGTTGTGGGTAGATAGGGACATGCGTGAGTTCCTCAAGGAGAGAAAGCGTGATGAATATGTCTCCTAAAGGCATGTGGAACGTGAATTGATATATGTTTAAATCAACAGATGCATGATCAATAGCATTATAGAACAATGTCACCAAGTCGGAATAATAGAATGCGTTATTATCAGTATTACCATACACCAATGCGTACCAATCCCTTGCCCGAATTCGATCAATGAATATATGCCCATACCCACTATGATCACATAGAATTTTTGAAAAATCCTTTTCAGCAAATATACTCGGTGCCATGCGAACAATGGAGATTAAATCAGTTAATTGGGAGATGGAAAATCAAACCGCCCCCGGATAATCGTGGGGGGAAACCAACTACAGGTTGCAGAGGGCTGATTGTTATACATATTTGCATATTTTACCACTTCTATACCATGTATATTGTAAATAAAATGTGATTTTTAACCCCTTTTCTCTCTATTTTTACAGGTCCACAACTTAAAAGAGAAAAAGTCCATTAATCACTTTAATTAGCAATAATTAAAGAGATTAAATCCATAAGCCCAAAAGAGCCCAAGATTTGAATTTGGATTCAGTTGAGATCCGCGCGCCAATTGGATCTTCCAGAAGGCCACGTGGATAACAACCTAACAACCAAATCACAACAGAAAATCTGGGCTCAACGGCCCAGATTTTGCCGCCAATTCTGGGATATTCCCGCGTATCTGCGGCAGTTTGAAGACAGTTGGAGCCCGGATTTTGCGCCAACGACCAGGGCTCTAGATCCTTCTCATGGATGGCTATAAATAGAGGACCAGGGTCTGTGCGTGAGAGGAGAGAAGAGAGAGAAGAAAATAGGGGAAATTCTTGTATTTTGTTTTGTTATTCTTCTAGGTTTTTAGTCTTCATCTTCTTCCTCCTAGAGATTTTGACAAAGTGAGAGAGAAAGTGCTGTTTGAAAGCTTGTATCAAGGAAGTGACATTCTTGTAGGCAAGGATTAATCAAAAGAGCTCCATTCATCTCTTTGCAATCTCTAGTATGTTTTACTTTACTTTGCTTTAATTTCTTGCTTTCATTCTAGTGCTATTTCATTTGCTTTAGCTCTATTGCTTTACATCATGAATAGTTACTTTATTTCTAGTGTAATGGATAGCTAAGTCTCTATTGCATGGCTAGCTAAGAACTTACCTAGCTAACTTCTATCTCTTTGGATGATGCTTATCTTTATACTTGCATTGTGATAGTTCTTTTACTTACCAAGGAAGTAGAGTTGCTTTCCCTTGGCAATTGCTTGTTCATACTCCATATGACTCATGTGTGCCTCATTTAGAGCCTTGTCTAGAACAAGAGCCTTTGATGGAACATGGAGATGGATCACCAAACATGTGCTACTTGTAGAACAACTTCTTTACTTCAAGCTAATTTGTTGTTATGTCTTGAAAGTATAAATGAATGTTGATTCTTCTAACCTAGCATCCTTTGAGTACCAATCCTAGAATTCATCATTGAATATCTATCTAGAGAGCCAATGAATCAATATGAGGCTTCAAGCTAAAGAACAAGAGAACACTCATCTTCCAAATGGTAAAACACTTGAACAAACAAGCAAGTTATCCCTATTGCCAATGAATCAACATGAGGCAATATAGCATCACCATTGAATTTAGTAAGTTAGCAATGAGGTAAAGTTAGCTAGCCATGTATTTTCTTATCCAAAGTTTTCCAACACTTTCTTTACTAGCTCTTCTTTCTTTGCAACACACGTCACCCAAGTTCTTTTGATTTCTTTTTCCATAATGCACAAATCCATCACTTCTTTTCATGTTGCTTCTTGCATTTGTGTAAATACATAGAAGACATTTCGTTTTTCATTTCTTCACTCCATACCGTAACGCTTCTATCGCTAGCTCTCCCGGAGAATCGACCCGGTATAGCCATTGCTATAGCGGAGATTGGAAAGGGTATATTGATCTTTGAATACATTTGTGGAGTAAACGAGCACCAAGGTTAACTCTAAACCTTTCTTCTTTAATTGAATACTTGTGTAATAACTCTACATTACTCTTTCCCAATCAAATTTTGGCGCCGTTGCCGGGGAGAGCAACGGTATTTGTTTTCAAGTGAAGAATTAAACGAATACTCTTCTCTCTTGCAGGTACAGGTTGAAGAAACAGCAAATTTTGCATTGCAGAAACATATAAGTGGACCTGGGCCTCTGCTCTCGAAAGCAGAGACCAGGATCCCTCTGAATTGTCGCAAATTCTGGGCTTTTACCGCAGAATTGCGGCAAGGAGGAGTTGACTACTGACCACTTTTCTGCAGGGATTGCTTCTCTGCAAAATACAGCTGCTGTAATACTTTAAATCTTGTCTGCTTCACCTGATATCTGCTAATCAACAGTAAAAATTTTGTTGCAAGTTAAGAAAATTGTTTAGACATTTGCATCTCTAGGCACGTGTCTTTCAATTCCTTTACATTACTGTTGAAGAGTGCTGGAGACAAGGTACGTAAGCATAGCATATAGACTAGGACTCACTCTTTGTTTGATTTAATTACGCTTTGAGTGAACCTTGTTTGTTGATATCGTACACTTGCACAAATAAACTTTAAGGGCAAATCCCATAAAAAAGATAAGGTGGGGATTTTATCACCTCTTCCTTAGCCCAAAAACCATTTTCCCACGCACTCACAATCCTAAGCTTCTAAATAAAAACTGCTAGACGCTGGCCCTAGGGACATTCGGACTCACTTAGGAGATTATCCTAAGGGGAAAAAGTGTTGGAAAGTGACTTTTGTAAAATCAGTGTCTAGGAAAGGGGTTGAGGGCCGAAAGCCCGAAGGTTGCTGGTTACTTAATTAAGGAACGTCTCTGACGGAAAACCTCCCACCAACCTTGACCTTCCCTGGCTGATTTGCTTATAGTAAGAGTCTACACCGAACCTCCTGTGGACGATCTAAAGTTAGGAGTCGTCTAGGTCCAGGAAACCTAGAAAGCTTGGATTGAATTTTTTTTTCTTTTTTCTTGATTGTTATTTTTCATTTTCCGCCAGTGTGAAAGGTGCACGTTGATTGTGTAATTGTATGCAAGAGTGGTATCAAGATCCGAATTCTGCTAGGCTTGTAAGAACTTCTACACTGCCACATACACCACCACTCGACACAATTCCAATCATGACGAACAACGTGTCGTTGCAAGACAAGTTCTATCCTATTCGCACATCACTTCCATCTTGTATTCTCCTCCCAAACACAAATGGAAGTAATTTTGAGTTAAAGCCCCAGTTCATAAACACTCTTCCACGATTCCATGGCCTTGAATCTGAGGATGCATACTTCTTCATTCGAGAGTTTGAAGAAGTATGCCTTATGATGAGAATTTCCCAGTTAACTGAAGATGCTGTCAGACTTAGATTCATCCCCTTTGCACTTAAGGATATCGCTAAGAAGTGGCTTTATAATCTCCTAGTTAGCTCAATTTCTTCTTGGGATGATTTCGTTAAGGTCTTTCTTAAAAAGTTTTATCCTATCCATAAGACAGCCATTATGAGGAAGAATATAATGCAGTTTAAACAAGAAGCCAATGAACCGTTTTGGAAGTATTTTGAGCGCTTCAAAGACCTAGTAGCCCTGTGTCCCCATCACGGTATAGAAAAATGGCGCCAGTGCCAGATTATCTATGATGGGCTTGATTATCAGACTAAGACACTCCTTGAAACCATGTGTCAAGGAGAATTCTTAAAGAAGGATGAAGATCAGGGTTGGGATCTTTTCGAGGCCTTAGCGGAAAAGACAGTCCAGTGGGAATCATGTACTGAGAAACCTACACCCACAAATTCCAGAACCGGTTTACACTCGATAGAATCCTCGATAGCTGCAGAAGCTAAGATAACTCAGTTGATGAAGAGGATTGAATTGCTAGAGTCCAGGGAAAATTCTTCTGTTAATCAGGTCAATCCAACACCTGTTGTTAATCCAGGTTGTACCTACTGCCATGATCTGAATCATCTGTTTGAGGAGTGTCCAGTTTATCAAACTCAAATGTTTCAGGAGAGTACAAATGCCACGTACACCAGACCCGCTTACAATCCTTACTCCAAAACCTATAATCCGGGATGGCGAAACCATCCGAATTTCTCTTGGAGTCAGTCTGGCCCTGAGCAGCCGAGACAACCATTTCCGCAACAATACCCTGCTCAGTCTCATCCACCGACTTACCATCAGAACCCACCAAATGTTCATTCATACCAGAGTCCACCCAGATTCCAGTCATATCAATATCCTGTGCCTTACCAAGCAAATTTTCAACCCCAGTATCAGCATCATCCACCACCCAATCCTTCAGACAAAAGAATTTCTGATTTGGAGAAAATGATAGAGACCTTATCTAAGACCCAAGCTTCAATGATGAACAATCAGCAGCAGGACATGAACAAATTGTAAATCCAGATAGGGCAGTTGGCTAATTCTCTGACTGAACGCCAAAAGGAATGTTACCTAGCCAACCAGTACCAAATCCCAAAGCCCATTTTCCTCTGCACGAAGTTGAAGACTTGGGACCCAGCCAATGCCAAACCATTCAAATCCTTAGATCTGGAAAGCATGTAGATAACAAGGTTTCAAATCAGTCTCCCAAATCTGTGTCACCACCTTCTGTTCCAGTACAACCCATGCAAGATAGTCCTTCATCAAGCACACAACCATCCACTTCTCAGTCAAAAGGAAAAGAGAAAGTTGATAAGCAAACATATAAGCCTGTTGTCCCATTCCCAAATAGGCTTACAAATCATAAGATGAATGCTCACATGGAGAAGATAAGAGAGATATTCAACCAAGTACAAATCAATGTCCCTCTCTTAGATGCCATTCAACAAGTCCCATCCTACGCCAAGTTTCTGAAAGAAATGTATACTAAAAAGAGAAAAGCAAATGTCCCTAAGAAAGTCTTCTTAGCTTCCAACATAAGTGAACTGCTCAATGGTCCGATCCCTGTGAAATACAAAGATCCAGGGAGCCCTACCATTTCTTGCATCATAGGGCAGACCACCATAAATAGGGCTTTGCTAGACTTGGGCGCGAGCATCAATCTTCTCCCCTTTTCCGTATATCAGCAGTTAGGGTTAGGCAACCTTCGTCCAACCCAGATGACTATCCAATTGGCTGACCGCTCTGTAAAGATTCCCAAGGGGGAAATTACAGATGTTTTAATACGGGTCGGGGAATTCATTTACCCCGTGGACTTTGTTGTTCTTGAAACACAACCTGTACAAAATCACAGAGCACAGACACCCGTCATTCTAGGACGTCCTTTCTTAGCCACCGCGAATGCGATCATCAACTGTCGAAATGGATCGATGAGGCTAACGTTCGGAGATATGACGAAGGAGGTGAATGTTTTCCATCTGGGAAAGCAGCCAAGGGATGTGGACAATGAGTCTTTTGATGTGAACTTGATAGAAGGGTTAACCAGCGAACATGTGGAGGAGGTTGAGTATGAGTCTGAAGAGGAATTTGAGTTGGAGTCAGATGACTTCAACCATGATCAGATTGTTGGATCACTTGTTGAAAGGACTACTAATTCCACCCCTATTCTTCCCTTGCACCATGAGCAACCAGTTATAGATCCGGTCCCTTCTTCTGAGCTTAAGGTTCTTCCCGACCATCTCAAGTACAAGTACTTGGATGAGAAGGAATCCTTTCGTGTAATAATTACATCCAATCTTACTGAGCAACAAGAAGAGGACCTTCTGACTGTGTTAAGGGAAAATAGAGAGGCCATTGGTTAGACCATGGCTGATATCAAGGGGATTAGTCCTTCCATTGTCTAACATAGGATTCACTTGACGGAAGATGCTAAGCCTAAACGAGACTCACAGCGTAGACTTAACCCTATTATGCAAGAAGCTGTTAGATCTGAGATATTAAAACTATTAGACAATGGGATTATTTATCCCATATCCGACAGTCAGTGGGTAAGTCCAGTTTATGCTGTGCCTAAGAAAGCTGGATTTACGGTGGTGGAGAATGAGAATAAAGAATTGATACAAACACGTCTTCCAACGAAGATTCGAGTTTGTATTGATTATAGGAAGTTGAACACTGCCACACGTAAAGACCACTTTCCTCTTCCATTCATCGATCAAATGCTGGAGAGATTGGCGGGACACGAGTATTACTGTTTCCTGGATGGATATTCAGGATATAACCAAATCCCAATCGCTCCCGAGGACCAAGATAAGACTACCTTCACCTGTCCCTTTGGAACATTTGCTTACCGAAGGATGCCCTTCGGTCTATGCAATCCTCCTGCAACGTTTCAACGTTGCATGTTGAGCCTCTTTTCAGACATGGTGGAGAAATTTTTGGAAATTTTTATGGATGATTTTTCGATCTATGGGGATTCCTTTGAGCAATGCTTGTACCATCTGAAGCTAGTTTTACAACGTTGTATGGAGAAAAACTTGACACTTAATTGGGAAAAGTGTCATTTTATGGTCAAGCAAGGAATCGTACTTGGGCACAAGGTATCAAGAATAGGAATCGAGGTGGACAAGTCTAAAGTGGAAGTCATAACAAAGCTCACTGAACCAACATGTTTAAAGGACATTAGATCATTCTTAGGGCACGCCGGCTTCTATAGACGATTCATTCAAGGGTTTAGTAACATTGCAAGACCCTTGACAAATCTCTTAGGAAAGGATGTACCCTTTATCTTTGATGAGGAATGTCAAAAGTCATGGAAGGAGCTTAAAAGTAGACTTGTCTCAGCACCAATCATCTCTGCACCAGATTGGACCAAGCCTTTTGAGATTATGTGTGATGCCTCTGACTTTGCTATAGGCGCTGTTTTAGGGCAGCGTATTGATAATAGGCAACACGTAATCTATTATGCTAACAGAACGCTGAATGATGCCCAACTCAATTACACGACTACTGAAAAGGAATTTTTAGCGGTTGTCTTTGCGTTGGAGAAATTTCGCCAATATCTGCTAGGGTCCAGGACTATTGTTTTCACTGATCACTCCGCCCTAAAATACTTGATGCAAAAGAAGGATGCTAAGGCAAGACTGATTCGATGGATACTTCTTTTGCAAGAGTTTGATTTGGAGATTAAAGATAAAAAGGGCGTTGAGAACGTGGTAGCTGATCATTTGTCGAGAATCCCAAATGCACCTAAGGAGAGTATACCGATTAATGACGATTTCCCTGACGAACACATTTTTGAGATGTGTGGAGAGCCCTGGTATGCTGACATTGTGAATTACCTTGCTACCAGGCAAATACCTTCTCATTGGTCAGGTCAGGAGAAACACCGATTCATGCGCCAAATGCGGTTCTTCTTTTGGGATGAACCGTATTTATTTAAATACTGTCCTGACCAAATCATACGTAGATGCCTTCCTGAGGATGAACATCAGAGTGTTTTGACATTCTGTCACAAGTTAGCTTGCGGTGGACATTTTGGTCCACGGAAAACTGCTGAGAAAGTGCTTCAGAGTGGATTCTACTGGCCCACTATCTTTAAGGATGCATATAATTTCTGCAAGCTCTGTGATAAGTGTCAAATGACGGGTCGTATCACACAAAGAGACATGATGCCCCTCACACCCATCTTGGAAGTCGAAATTTTTGACCTCTGGGGCATCGATTTTATGGGACCCTTTCCTCTGTCCTACGGTAACCAATACATTTTGGTAGCCGTAGATTATGTTTCCAAGTGGGCTGAAGCAATTCCAACACGGACGAATGACAACCATGTTGTCATTAAGTTTTTAAGAGACTACATAATCTCTCGCTTTGGAGCCCCCCGTGCGATAATAAGCGACAATGGGAGTCATTTTTGCAATAAGGATTTTGAAGCCTTGATGCGTAAATACTCTATCACTCACAAATTATCCACGGCTTACCATCCTCAAACCAATGGGCAAGTTGAAGTCACGAATAGACAGATAAAACTCATTTTGGAGAAAACTGTAGGACAGAACCGTAAGGATTGGTCCATCAAACTCACTGATGCCTTATGGGCATACAGGACCGCTTACAAGACTGTCCTCGGTATGTCTCCATATCGAGTTGTATTTGGAAAACCTTGTCACTTGCCTGTTGAATTAGAACACCGAGCTATGTGGGCTTTAAAGCAGCTGAACTTGGATTTAGATAAAGCCGGTGCTTTAAGAAAGTTGCAGATATCCGAGCTTGAAGAGTTAAGAAACGAAGTATATGACAACGCTCGGATCACGAAACACAGAACCAAGCTTTTTCACGATAAGTCCATTCACCGCAAGATTTTTGTCGTAGGACAAAAGGTTCTGTTATACAATTCAAGACTCCACCTTTTCCCTGGTAAATTGAGAACTAGGTGGTCAGGGCCATTCATTGTTCACAAAGTTTTTTCCCACGGTGCGATCGAGATTCTTGACCCGAATAATGGCAACATATTCACTGTGAACGGACAACGTCTAAAGCCATTCCTTACCACTGAATTCGTGTCACAAGAAGTTCATGAATTGGGTCTTTGCGACCCAGTTTATTTGTGACAATTCCATCTGTATAGTTTCCCGTGCATTTTCCTGAATATCATTTTGGGACCACCTTGTAAATAATTTTCTTTTACATTTTTTTTGTAAATAATAAATAAAAAAATTAGGGATTTTTGTGCTTATAAGAGTTTCACATTCCTAGGATTTTCTCTTCCCTAAGATTCCTTTCATTTCCAAACTCCTTTGACCTAGGGTTGTAAATATACCTTTGACCTAGGGATAAATTTGGAAATCCCATTTTTACCTACCCCTATAAATACTCTCCTCACCAACTCTTTCTCCCTCAAACGCAGACTTCCTTTCAGATCTGAGAACCTCCTTCAAGATCCGCCCTCTGTCACATTTCCTTCACCAGACTCCTCAGATCTGCCGCAAAAACCCACTTCCCGCCGCAGATCCACCGCACTCCGGCCACCTCTGGCGCCCAGAAAAATTCTGCTTGGCTGATTTCTACTTTCAGTGGCAGATCCAGAGCAACTCTTCCAAATTCTGTCTCGGGTGCCTTCTGCACAACTGTTTTGGATTTCCCCCCACGATCTCCGGGGGTGGTTTGCATTTTCCTATCCCAAATCCTTTGCTTTACTTCCATTAGCATATATGGCACCGAATTTGTATGTGGAAAGGGATTTTTCCGTACTTTTGAATGAAAGTGGGGGGTATGGGCACATTTTTGTGGATAGAATACGTGCTTGGAATTGGTACTCTTTGGTCTATGATAGCAATGAGCACGATGCATACTATTGCCCTGATCTTGTCACTACTTTTTACAATTCAATTGATCAAGCATCTGTGAATCATGACACGTACCAATTTGTATCTCACATGCCATTCGGTGATATCTTTGTCACCATCCCACTTATTGCTGAAATCACTCATGTCCCCAATCATCCCCACCATAGCGACCCCTTGCCATTGCTAGATTACTTAACCATCATGGGTGTCCACTGCACAATTCAGGATCGTGGGCTCAAAGCCAACACGACTTTTAGAAATGTTCATTGCATTGGACGCTGGGTCCAATGCAATATTTTTGGGCTTGACCATCAATCCTCCTTCAACAGACCCGTGTTACAGATAATCCATGACTTAATGACACAAAACCACACGGTCTGTTTGAATCGGGCCATCTTCCGTACCATTCTTGAAAATTTCTCCCGCACTCGGGGTGCAAAGCATTCTCATTCTATCTTAATTACACGTCTGTGTAAATATTTCATGTCAGACGCTGTTTTTAATACATTTGACCGAGTACCTATTACTGTAGAGAGACCCACAAGCTCATACAACGGTTGCTTGCAGGCGCTCTGGACACCCAGTGCCCAGCCTGAGACTGTACCTGTGGAGTCATCCTCGGAGGAAAGCCTAGAGAGGATAGATGAGCCCCATTTTTGGAGGCAAGACCCCCCAACGGAACCAAGAGCCTTCATGTCCACCATCTGGAAAGGTATGAAGAAGATATTTAGGGGGCAGGTCCGGCTTAGGAAAAAGGTCGAGGAGCAATCCTCTCGATTAGACGGGATGGAGGCAGCGTTGAGGAGATCACAGTCGGCTGGACCTAGCACCACCGCGGGTCCAAAACGACAGAGGGAGTAGTTTTGTCCTTTACCTATTTCATGCATCATTTCATATTGCATGCATTGGGGACAATGCATGAGATAGGTATGGGGGGGTAGATACTAACATAGGATTTTTCACTTTCTTTTTAGGTTTTTATTTTCTTTTAGATTTTACCTTTCTTTATAGATTTTCTACTTTCTTTTTAGATTTTACTTTTTCTTTTAGAAAAATAAAAAAATAAAAAAAAAGAGAAGAAATTCTTTGATCCATGTTTAAAGAATCAAACTTGAAATTTAGGGATTAAGGAAGCTCTAAATTAAGATTTCTAATTATAAGTTGAAAAAAGGAGTTTTGTTAGATTTTTAGGTTAAGTAATAAAGGATTAGAAAAATTACTAGATTTTAATTCTTTCTTTAGATATAAACATTAAACATATTGAAGGATTAATCAAAGACTTCGTGATTTTATTTACACATATATATAATAAAAAAAATAAAAATAAAAGAAAAAAAATGTACATAAATAAACAATAAATACTTAGCCACTGACTAAGCTGGTTAACCGTGCCTCAAGAAGCATTGCCGATCACGCCTAAAGGTGGTTAAGTCCTTAAATTCCTTCGTGGCCTTTTTTTACTCGAGACCTTAAATCCGAGGGATATTTTCTCATCTGGTGCCCTAAGACCATCTGGTTTGGGAGTCATCGGTTAAAGGCTCGCTACAAGGGTAAACTAGAAAGCCTAAGGATGCTAAGGAAATGTAAATAAATAAACATAAATAAATAAAAAAAAGAAAAAAAAAGAAAAAAAATTATGTATATAAGTAAATAAATAAACTTAGTCTAAGAAAGATCCTTCATATTTATAAATGTATATATCCTAGGATTGATGAAAAATCCGGTTTTTGATCTTTTCCCTAAAATCTTAACCTAAGCTGAAAATAAAACTCCAATTAGACACTTATAAGAGGAATGAAAAGTTTAGGGTAACCTGAAACCTATAGCTCAAGTTAGAATCTTTAAAACATGGATCAAAAATTTCACTAACCCTTTTATTTTTCTTTATGGATTTTGTGGGTGCAATCCGCTGAAAACCCTCAGGAGACAACACTCCTCCTCTAGGGTAACCTAGAGGTTTAATGGCTTGTTGCACGTGCTCAGTGCAATCGTGTCACCTACGAAAGTGGTGTAATAAATTAGTTAGGATTTTATTTTTCTTTCTTTTTCTTTCTTTTTGCTCGAGGACGAGCAAAAGCTAGGTATGGGGGTGTGATTGTTATACATATTTGCATATTTTACCACTTTCATACCATGTATATTGTAAATAAAATGTAATTTTTAACCCCTTTTCTCTCTATTTTTACAGGTCCACAACTTAAAAGAGAAAAAGTCCATTAATCACTTTAATTAGCAATAATTAAAGAGATTAAATCCATAAGCCCAAAAGAGCCCAAGATTTGAATTTGGATTCAGTTGAGATCCGCACGCCAATTGGATCTTCCAGAAGGCCACGTGGATAACAACCTAACAACCAAATCACAACAGAAAATCTGGGCTCAACGGCCTAGATTTTGCCGCCAATTCTGGGATATTCCCGCGTATCTGCGGCAGTTTGAAGACAGTTGGAGCCCGGATTTTGCGCCAACGGCCAGGGCTCTAGATCCTTCTCATGGATGGCTATAAATAGAGGACCAGGGTCTGTGCGTGAGAGGAGAAAAGAGAGAGAAGAAAATAGGGGAAATTCTTGTATTTTGTTTTGTTATTCTCCTAGGTTTTTAGTCTTCATCTTCTTCCTCCTAGAGATTTTGACAAAGTGAGAGAGAGAGTGCTGTTTGAAAGCTTGTATCAAGGAAGTGACATTCTTGTAGGCAAGGATTAATCAATAGAGCTCCATTCATCTCTTTGCAATCTCTAGTATGTTTAACTTTACTTTGCTTTAATTTCTTGCTTTCATTCTAGTGCTATTTCATTTGCTTTAGTTCTATTGCTTTACATCATGAATAGTTGCTTTGTTTCTAGTGTAATGGATAGCTAAGTCTCTATTGCTTGGCTAGCTAAGAACTTACCTAGCTAACTTCTATCTCTTTGGATGATGCTTATATTTATACTTGCATTGTGATAGTTCTTTTACTTACCAAGGAAGTAGAGTTGCTTTCCCTTGGCAATTGCTTGTTCATACTCCATATGACTCATGTGTGCCTCATTTAGAGCCTTGTCTAGAACAAGAGCCTTTGATGGAACATGGAGATGGATCACCAAACATGTGCTACTTGTAGAACAACTTCTTTACTTCAAGCTAATTTGTTGTTATGTCTTGAAAGTATAAATGAATGTTGATTCTTCTAACCTAGCATCCTTTGAGTACCAATCCTAGAATTCATCATTGAATATCTATCTAGAGAGCCAATGAATCAATATGAGGCTTCAAGCTAAAGAACAAGAGAACACTCATCTTCCAAATGGTAAAACACTTGAACAAACAAGCAAGTTATCCCTATTGCCAATGAATCAACATGAGGCAATATAGCATCACCATTGAGTTTAGTAAGTTAGCAATGAGGTAAAGTTAGCTAGCCATGTATTTTCTTATCCAAAGTTTTCCAACACTTTCTTTACTAGCTCTTCTTTCTTTGCAACATACGTCACCCAAGTTCTTTTGATTTCTTTTCCATAATGCACAAATCCATCACTTCTTTTCATGTTGCTTCTTGCATTTGTGTAAATACATAGAAGACATTTCGTTTTTCATTTCTTCACTCCATACCGTAACGCTTCTATCGCTAGCTCTCCCGGAGAATCGACCCGGTATAGCCATTGCTATAGCGGAGATTGGAAAGGGTATATTGATCTTTGAATACATTTGTGGAGTAAACGAGCACCAAGGTTAACTCTAAACCTTTCTTCTTTAATTGAATACTTGTGTAATAACTCTACATTACTCTTTCCCAATCAAGGGCACTGGATCCGGATACTGGACAGGTTTTCATTACACTCCTACATTTATCATATAATAAATTTGCTAATTTCTTTGTCTTAAATGTCTATTTTGTAGAAGATAATAATGAAGAGAAAGAGGATTAAACCAAATAAATACTAGTTAAAATCAGATTTAACTGGATCTATTTGGTTAGCTAAGGATGATCTCAGATCTAGTTAGAACAAATCAAGGATTCGGGCAAATGTTCAGCTGAAGATCACAGCAAATCAGAAAGATAATACCAAATGGAAACTGATAAAATTCAGATTTTTATAAACCCATTTTGGTTAGCTAAAGATCAACCGAGGATAATATCAAATACAGAGAGATAAATGGATAGAGAGAAGATCAACGGATGAGATGAAGCAAGTTTGACTCAGATTCTGACTGGATACATTTTAGTATTTGAATCATAACGTTCGCTATCGAATCTCAAATCTGATGATTCAAGATGATCCAGAAAGCAGACGTATAGGGCTACAATGCTTAAGTTGATCACTATTTCTAATTCTATATTTTGATAAGTGATATTTAGCAATCAACACGCCAACAAACTGCAGATCAAAACTGAATATCCACATCAAATCAAGTTTGGAGATAAGGGGAGGATTCAAATTTAGAAATAGCCAGCTTTCCCTTTCTTCATACTCCTCTAACCTCTGCATTTCTTCTATAAATACCTACAGTCTCAAAGGCAAAAAGGACGACGAAGCAGAGAGTAGAATTTAGGCTAATTGTAGTTTGTAACTTAGGTTTTTTTATTTTCTTTCATGTAATTTTTACTTTTCTTTATGTAACTGAGAGGAGAAATGAGTTTCATGAAGGAAGGAGATCAATCTTGTACTGAGGGTGACACCGGTGTAAGTAAGTCTTTTCTTTCATTATTATTAGAATCGAATTGAATTTTCTTTTTCTTCTGTACTCTTGTTTTCGTTTACTTTCATCTGATGTGTTTGTAATCCAAGTGAATCTGATAGCCTCGAGACTGCTTCGCCATTGCTAGTGTTCTTGATGGCCTATGGTGATGAATAACCATTCTTTATTAGTTTAGCTTGCCCTTTTATTCGTAGTGTAGATCGAGAATGGTGAAAATCCTATACGCCATGCTTGATTGCCTTCAAAGACAAGGTAAGTCGTCGCAACAGATCCAAGGTATATGAGAAGTTAAGAGGTAAGTAATTTTTAGGTAGTCTTTCTTTCCTTTTATTCTTAGTTTCAATATCACAATCTCCAACCAATTTTATCACCCTTTTCAATTTCTTTGTATATAATCCATTTTTCATTTTCCCACCTTCTCAATCTACCACTTTCTCCCTAACTCACTTTAACCTAATTTTTTTCTTTTTCTTTTAAAGGACTAACAAAGAACTTTAACCATTAATTGTAGCCTAAAAGAGAACTTACTAAAAAGCTTCCATCGCTAGTCCCTCCTTGTGGATCACGACACGCATAGCCACTTGCTATTGCGGTAGAATTGAGTAACTTACACTTTTCATTCTTAGTTCTGAAATACTGTATTCTTGTGTGCAGGTTCAAGCTCAATCATTTAACGGCTTGTTGCACATGCTCAATGCAATCGACTGACCTACAAAAGTGGTCTAATAATTGATTAGAATTAGTTTTGATATTTTGCTCGAGGGCGAGCAAAAGATAAGTGTGAGGGTGTGATTGGTCACATATATTGCATATATATTGTCACATTACTATGTTTATTATCTAACAAAGACCATTAATAAGTCTTATTTTTTTTTATAAAATGCAGACTCATTGCTAACGGAAAGAGAAGAGAAACAAGCCCAAAAGCCCATCAAAATTCTGATTTAATTCAGAATTAATTCAAAATCAGAAAATCAGGACAGATCATGACAAATAAGAGAAGTTGAAAATGGATTAAAACAAATCTTCCCAAATTATTTTGTTAAAGCCAAAAATCAAAGGCAGTTTCATCAAATCTAGGAGTTGAAATGAGAAAACCAGCAAGAGATAAAGATGTATCACTAAACTGGGGAGTACCACCATTCGGGTGTGGCCACCAGGCCACACCTAGGCCGAAAACGCGGCCAAAGCCGCGTTTCTGCTGCTTTATTAGCTCTATTAGGGGAGTGTTTGCTCCCCTATCTTCGTACACGTTTGGTTTTTCTCTATAAATACTGTATTTTTCAGAGAAGAAGGGACCAAAAATTAGTTTAAATTTTTTCTTTATTTTTACGATTTAGGTCCTTTGTTAGATAGTATAGAGAAGTTGTATGTCTATTTTTTTAATTTGTAGTTCAATCTAAATGCCAGTGAGAAAGAGAAAAAGAGTAATGGTAACCTGAAATTGAAGTGACATCAATAAAGGATCAAAACTTCTCTTCTTCTCCAATTCACGGGTATGTCTCATTTTATTTATATGTCTTGCTTTATCTTAATTATGAGTAGCTAAATTTATTTTTCTGGGCTCACTATCATCTCTTTTCGATCCCTCTCTTGTTTTGAATGATTTTGATGTAAAGAACCTAACGGAATCATATGTATACCTTAAACTAAGATTTTCTTCTTTGAAAGTGTTCTTGAAGGCACATGGGGATGGGTTTGGATTTCTAAACTTCTATTTTTTAAAAAAAAACTTCACTTGAACTTGTTTTTATTTCATACTTGAAAAATAATTTGATGATTTAACATTCAGTTCAAGAGGAATTTTTAAGAAAAAGATTTAAACTTTTCCAAACACTCTTATTTGCTTTGCTTAAGACTTTCAAAAATCAAGTTTAAGTTTTTTTTCCTATGATCAAGTTGAGGCCCTGATAATTTTAAGAAAAGAACATATCATTGAGTAGTAAAATAGTGAGCCCAGATCTTTTTCCTATATTAAAAACAACAAATCAATCTTCAAGCTTTTTAAAGATCACCTTTTCCAAAGCCTTCTCTAAGTTTCAATTTTTCTTGTAATCACTTCACTCTCCAATCTCTTTTTCAACATAAAAAAATACTGACACCATTCTTCGCTTTTTAAATAAAAATACCGAAAAGCTTTCATCGTATTCCTTCTCGTGGACACGACCCGTTAGCCCAAAGCTAGACGGTAATTCTCACTGCTTTTACTTGCAATCATTGGCTTATTAATCTTTACCCACCACTACTTCTAGTTAATGTTAGAATAAGTTAATTGGATCTTATACATGCTTAAACCCTAAAAATAGCTAATACTCTAGAAGATACATGGCGATCATTAAATCTATTATTTGCTAATACTTCTCAATGATATTTCTTATTCTATACTTAGATAGCCCTGATATTTTAATATTGGTTATTCTTCTTACTCTACGCTTAGGAAACTTTGATAGTTTAATGTTATGCCTTAGTTATTATTTCAAATAGGGTTTCTCCATCTTATGTATCTTACTTGAATTGAATGCAACTCTAAGATATAGTTTTTATAATACAAAGTGAAGTTTAATCTAGCATAGTTTAGTAAGTTAGTGGTAGTAGATGATTAGTAATCCATCTTTTTACTTTCTAAAATCAAAGCCCTAATTCAACTCTATTTATTTATTTTTTTTATCACTTTGACTTAACTTAGATGTCTAATAATTTATTTTTGACAAAGAGGAACACTTAACCTATTTAGTAAAACATACCAAAAAGTTTCTAGCGCCTTCCTCCCTATGGATTCGAGCCTCATAGCCTTTACTACCATGGTTAAATTGCAAGAATTAAGAGTCAACATAAATCAAATAAACACTTTCTTAAACTCTGTATTTTTGTCTATCAATTACACTTTGGTGAACACCGCTCAATAACACGGGATCGATCACCGGTAGAGCCATTTCCTCCTCTTATTCTGGCTCTAACGTCACTGGAGAAGCAACTTCCACATGAGCTCTTGCAAAATTTTTGGATTTAGCAACAGATGTAAAAAAACGTTTGCTGAATTTAAAACACCACATCATTACCTACAGAGGTTAAGGTTGTGATGATAACCTCAGATCCAGCTACCTCACCTGGGATGTTTCAATGAAGACATGCTCGGTAATGGTGACATGCTCGGTTGTAGCAGCTTCGATAGCAGAAGGAACCTTGGGAGTAAGAATTTCTATAGGAGCAACCAGGAAAGAGATGTTCTTTACGGGGGCTTCAAAGATCGCGAGGGTTCCCAAACCTCAGTCTCATCTCTTTGAGTGGTTACCTTAATATAGGTAGAAGACCCGATGGCTAGCATCTTTCACTCAGGAGTTTCGAGATTGAGATAATTGCCCACACCTTCAGTACGATGTGGGAAAAGGTCATCCCATGCCTGATCATCTTTCTTATCTACATTCCAAGACTTAGAGTTAGTCACGAAAGTAAACAGTTAAAATAGAAAAAGTTGATCTTAGCTGTAACCGGTATAAAACTCCCTGAAGCTTCGCCGGCAGCAAGTTCAATCACTGGTGGAACAGGAGGGGGGACGCAAGCAGCCACTGGAGCAGTAGGAGGAAGGGCATGAACCCCTGGTGCTTTCGCCTCTCTCTTCTACAAGGTCCCTCGATGCTGACTTGAAGGCTTAATGGTCTTCTTCCTCTTCTTCTGAGGAGAAGCAATTGGAGGAAGCGACCTACACTTTCACTTGAAGTGAATGTCGGGATCCTCCTCTTCTTCTTCCTTCTCCTCGATGTCAGCAGTGGCAGCAACTTCTTAGGCAGGTTCGCTATCTACTTCACCAGGGTGTGGGCTCGCAGTAATTTCCTGTGCAGGTTTGCTACCTACTTCACAAAGGAGTGGGCTCGCAGCAACTAAAGCCTCGCTAGCAACATCAGCAAGGAGTTTTTTAAGGCCAGGCTCCCGATTGCATTTTCCTTGTCTCTGGGCTTCTACCTTCCTCTTCAAGGGGACAACAATCAAGCTTATCCCAGTAGAGTTAACCTTATATGAGGGACGCGTGTTCGACACCTTATACCACTGGCAAAAGCCAAGGCTTGTAAGTAGCGTGGGAGTCTGGTGAGGCATGCAAAACCGAGCTCTTGTACATCCAGCGATGAAGTACCTCCAAGCACTGGCATCGTCAATTAAACTTCCCATGTACCTATGCCAAGGGTCTGATTACTGACGTACAGTTGGTCATAACTGAATTGTCTGATGAAGAGGTTGGGTAGATAGGGCTCTAGATAATAGTCATCCCCATATCGGTACACCAGGTGGGAAGTCCTGATGCTGACCAACCACTTGAAAGTACCTTCTCCCAACAGAGTTCGCTCGTCTCCGATGTCGCAAAACTCCTTGATATAGACTGTGCCTGGGATATAGGGGAAACATCAGAAGAGACTGTACGAGTCTTAATGCTCAACCAGCCTCAGACCCTTGCCAAATACTTGCCCTCCTACTGAGAATTTTTGAAGTGACAGGGTGGGAATAGCATTCACCATCTGGTGCTTCGTCTCCCTGTTGGCTCAGGACCGGGTAGTGAAGAGCAAACCAAGCCATCAAGTACATGTACGGCATCTCAACCATGGGAGAAGGCCTGTCACGTGGGAAGATAAGTTCTTTGCCTGCCCTAGTGGTGGTCACTTTCCTGCAGAACTACTCCGTCAGCATCCTAAGCCCATTTTGAATACGATAAACCATGACGGGCAGCAGGCCGAGTGACAATCTCTGCACCAGCTGAACGACCGACAGGATAACGAAGGGCGTAATGCCATTATAAGTTGGTGATAGGATCATACCTTTTTAGCCAGGCTGACAGGGAGCTAGCCAATAGCGCTTATCGAGAGATCAGTCTTGAAGCCAGGCAGTGAAAACTTAATAAAATGTCCCCTCATTCGTATTCACTATCGTCCTCCTCCAGAACATCTTCATGATTTCCTCCTTCATGGCCTTAGAAAATTTTTTGTCCGATACTGGGGCCTAGAGATTTTCGAAGCATCCATGACCAGGAATAAATACTCCACCCAAGACTTCAAACTATTCACATTTTCAAGATTAGGGTAGAGGTCGAGGTAAATGTAGTAGTGGCACATTAGTTCCCTGTACATCTCGCACAGGGCTGGCTCATCCTTCTCCAGCTACGCCCACTCCTCGATGCATGGGAAGTACTTCTCGTACGGCTTGGAACCTATGGGAAGATTGTACACTTTCCATATCTTATGATGTGCCATCCCCACCTGCCGACGGAAGTGAAGAACATGCCTAATGCTGGGTGATACATCTCCAAGACGACATAGAAGGTAGGAATGTTGATATTTATCTCAAAGCATGTGGCCCTAACAGTTTCATGGAGTCCTAACTGCTTCAAGTCAGCTTTGAAGACTTCCAGCATGTACATCATGAGACTGCTCCACTACTCTTGTTTAAAGGAGCACCCCCCACCCCAGTTTTTGAAAATATATGGCCGAGTATTTGCTTCCCGCCTTCACAAACTGATTCAGGAAGGTTGGGACCTTGGCAGGATTTTCTCCCACGGGTACTCACGACCAACGTTGCCTGGATGCAGACTAACAACGCTACAGGGAGGGCCACTTCTAGTAAAATTACTCAGGGTCAGGATCCCTACATGCAGGATTCTATACTCTGGCTCAGCCCCACCTCATCATTCTCGATATCGTGACTGACTGAAAGAAGGCCAAGGATAGTGACGCTTGCTCTCTGGGAGGTATTAGAGTTCTCTTTCTAGGTCGTAAACCTATTGTTCTCCCCAGCAAGCAGTTGCTGATCGGTATCCGGGGCTGCATCTCCGAATATAAACTATAGCTTCTAATAGACTTTCCAGTTTTCCCCTTCTAGTACAACAGTGAAGATGATGATGCAGAGGGTTCGCTCATGCCCACCCAAAATGAGTGTGTTCCTCTCCAGGGTTCTCCCTTCACTAAATAAAGATGCTTGCCCCTGAAATTGGAAGCGGACGTTCCCATCTATCCCTCTCATAGACCTGAACAAAGTGTTAGATTAAAGTACACCTAGAGGGGGGTGAATAGGTGTAATACTAATCTAATGGTCAAAATATGAAAATAAATAATTAATAATATGAATAATGAAAACAATCAACTCAAATCAAGAAGTGAAGCTGGATTTCCTATGAAGGGCTCTAGAACTTCTCCTCTATATTCCTCTAGACAATGAGTTAAGGTGCTCAATTGCCCTCTTGATTTAGAGAGTGAAAACTGACAAGAATGAATGATACTAGATATGAATAGCAAGCAAAAACACAAGTGCAAGTAATTGAAATAGAGTAAGAGTAAGAGAGAAAGCAATCACTTACACATGAGATTTGTTTCCAGGTTCGAGCACCAAGCTCTACGTTCCTGCCTTCACAGCGTGAAGGATTTCACTATCCACTAAGGATCTTTCCACAAAGGAGCCTCCATAAAGAAACTACAAGGTCTGCATAAGACTAGAGTACACAACTTCAACTCTCAATCCTCTACACAAGAGGTAGCACAAAACTAATAAGGTTTACAAGATCTTGGTGACAACAAAGATCATAATCAATCTCCTTTTACAATTTCCTATAGTATTTGATGTGAGATTAAGCTCAAGAAATTTGTGAAAGAGAAAATGAGTTGAAATGAATCAATCTAAAAGCTAAAAAACTTGCAGAAATTGGTTTTAAAATGCGAGCACTTGAAGCAAGAAAACTTAAAATCTTTTCTCTTGAATAAACTTGATGTTTCAAATATTTTTCAAAAATTAATTGTTGGTAATCCTCTGTAAATGAACCCTTTATATAGGCAAATGATAAAACTCAGTTAGGAGAGACTATTAGGTCATTAAGAGAGATTAGATTTTCAAAAGCAAGAAATATCAATTGGAAAAAAGTCAAAGAAATAGATTTTCAAAAGCTAGCCGTTACTGTAGCCATCCCAGAACATCGGTCGACCGGTAGTTTAACTAATTTGAACTATTTGTCGGCGTCGGTCAGCTGCCCGATCGACCGATCTCAACTGAGACTAGCTAGTGCTAGTCGGTCGATAGCCTGGTCGCTAGACAAACGTGCACGAAATGCACAGGCTGAGGCCAAAATGGCCCCGAGCTTCGGTCGACCAACCAAGCCTGCAAACCTTATTTTTGGTAAAAATGAATTTAAACTAATTTATAAATATTATGTAATAGTTAGAAAAATATTTTGGCAATACATAGGCTTTGGAATACATAATAGAAATAGGATATATAACTTTGAAAAATCATAAGATATGTATCAAATATTAAACCTTATAAAATACCAAAATGAAAAAAAAAACTAGATATTAAAACTCATAAAATGAAAAACTTGTATTTTGTGTGTGTAGAGCATTATTTTGACGCCCTATACTTTAAACATACTATATTCTTACATAGGTTCTACAAGTCTTCAAGCAATCTCCTAGTGAACTTCTCTAAAGGGTGAATCTTGATTGTTCTGTTGGCCCAAAGGCCTTCCACCCTAGTTTTGATGATGATTAACTCATGTAGTTATGTTTACTAATAATCTTGTGATTTTAGTTACAGATCATTAATCAAGATATTAGTTGGTGATTAGCTTCATCAAAGGAGTTTAGAAGTTTTTCATGGTGATTCCAGGGCCAAAGCTTCAAGATCATACCTTGCCTAGCTCATGGATCACGGTGTTTGTGGATCGAGTCACCTTGAAGATGAAGATCGTCAAGAAGACTTAGGTATCCATATTTTAGTGTGTTTTAGATCCATTTGTAAAGTTTAGTATAGTTGATATGCTCAAGTACACAAACACACACGTTTCATGATTTGGATTTTGGTTTTCATGGATAATAGATCAAAACTAGTTTACTTTATTCTTATGTATATTAGATATGTTCTAGATATACATACATGCTTTAAACTTGCTAGACAAACTTATTTTGATTATCCTATTCATGTTTTAGAAAAATCAAGTTTGATAAAAATACAAGTGTTGGTTTTGATAAAATTTGCAAGACACAAAAATGAATTGATATGATTGTTATATGTCTTGAAATTTTTATCACTTGTTTGTGTTTCAATATAAAATGTTAAAACAAGTTTTATGAAATTTTCAGAAAAGATAAAAGATTTTTATAAAATATTTTTTCCCAGTTTTTCTGACCCAGGTTTGTGCTGACAGGCCGGTCGGTCGACCCTGACGGTCGACCGCACCATGGGCCGGTCGACCCTTAGGGTCGACCGACGTGCACAGACTTGTGCACGTCTGGCAGACACAAACTCGGTCGACCGTACGGGTCGACCGGGCCTGAGAGCTCTTCTCTCTGTTTGTTTGGGTCGACCGGGCGATCGACGGTGTTTGCCCAACGGTCACATTTCTGACCGTTGGCGGTCGACCCGGCCGGTCGACTGGTAGCCTGTCAGGCTGCCACGTCAGCCTAACGGCTAGTTTTCTGATGGGCCTATAAAAACCCCATCTCTTTGGGTTTTTGGCCAAGGTTTTTATAAGAGAAAAATCCCAGTTTCTCCTGAGTTTAAAAGAAGTTTTAAAAGAGTTTTAAAGCTTAAAAGTTTTCATCTTTATTGTCTTTCAAAGGTTTTGGAAAATAAAAGAAAACTAGGTTTTTGGGATATTGATTTGGTCTTTTATTTCTATCATCTACAAGAGATTTCTCAAGTAGTTTTTCTTTGTTGCTTATTTCCAAAAACACCTTGATTCCACACTTGAGCTATATCTTCTATCCTAATCTATTAAGATCTTTGTTTTGTGGAAAAGAGAGAAAAAGAGAAGTGTTTGAGGTTAAGCCTCTAAGTTGTAAACCCTCCTTTATTTGTGTATCCCTCTTTGGTAGAGGTTGATCGGAGTGGTGTTTTGATCCCTCTTCGATAGAGGTGATTGTGTTTGTATTGGCTAGGGCCTTATCCCTCTTCGGTAGAGGTGGATTGTGGTTGTATAGCCTCGGTGGCTTTGTAAGGTTGAGAGAGGAGTTCGGTACTCCTATGGTGGATTGGAAATCCTACACGGTGGTGTAGGCAGGGATGTAGAGCTAGGGGCTCGAACCTCAAAACATATCTTGTCTTTGCGTTTGATCCATTGTCTCTTTAACTCTCTCTCTCTCTCTATATTGCGCATAGCATCATTCTTATTGCCATATCATTCATATCATATTGCTTGTGTTGCCTTGCATCTTTCATATTGTTGTATATCCATTATATGCTTGGCTTGCTTGTGTGTGTGCCTCACTTGTACTTAATCAACAAGAGCTTCACATAGCACCTCAACCCATATCTAGGGGAATCAAGAGGAGTTAGTCCAGAGCCCTTCACGGGGAATTCGGCTACACTTGTTGATTGTATTAAGTGTGATTGCAAAATAGTTTTAAGCTTCCATATTTAGCGCACTTAGTTTTGCATTTAGTTCTAGATTAGCATATACACCTATTCACCCCCCCTCTAGGTGTTTTTCATGTTCTACCTTGAACTCATTCTTGAGTGAGCTTGAGACTTCAATACCTTCCTTTTGAGGAAGAAACACTTTGAATATTCTTGAACCCTGAAAAATTTTTATACACTTGAATATGATTAATACTAAATAACTACATAAGGATTGTTATCATCAAAATATGAAACTAGTGATTACAACCTTGGGCCAACAATCTCCCCATTTTTTATGATGACAAAACATATGAGTTATTTAAAAGAATAATATGAATAGCTTAGTAAAGCTCCCCTCTAATTATGCTTATCTATCAAGTTCAACCATTTATGACTAAAGAATGTACAATATCAAAACAAGTCATTATATGCATATGGGTATAAATGTGAAATATGAAGAACTATGCATAAGCATTTTAACTTCCATCCATGCCTCCAACCACCAAAATGGGTATGCAACAAGGCATACAAATATGTAATAGAGGTAATTGTTAAATCATAAATTTCTAAGTCATAAATCTTAAAATACCATTTAATCCCAAATACCAATTTTTTTTAACACAAAAATGAATGCCAATTGAAAAACTAGAAATATTAATTTAATACCAATTTGTAATGTCATAAGCATATAATCATAGATACCAATTTATAAAATGAAATAACTCATAACTTCTTCTCCCCTTTTTTGCCATAAATCAAAAGGGACTCATAAACAAAATAAAATTAGTAGATACCAATATATACAATAGTAAAGAAGAACAAGATACCAATTTGAAAGTTCATGTATACATAGTAAAACAAACATGAATATCAATTTTGAGAGAAACAATTGAAAATTTCATGAATCCATAATGCAAACATTTAATTCACCACAAATAAAATAAAATCTATTAAAATCAAGTGATTTAGTAAAAGTATCCGCTAATTGAAAATCGGTAGAAACAAAATCAATTTCAATATCTTCTTTCTCATAATAATCTCTAAAAAGTGATATCTAATCTCTATATGTTTGGTCTTGCTATGTTGATTTGCATTTTGGTCATATGAATGGCACTAGTATTATCACAAAATATTTTAATATGGTCAAAATGAAAATCATAATTAAGAAGAGTATGTTTTATTCAAAAGACTTATGCACAACAAGCCCTGACCGCAACATACTCTACCTCAGTGGTTGAGAGGATTTCAAAATTTTAGCTCTTGGAAGACCATGAAGCAAGGCAATTTCCTAAAAATTGAAAAGTTTCGCTAGTGCTCTTCCTATTCACTTGACAATTGGTATAATCAACATCTGAAAAACTCGTCGTTGAGAATTGTTCGATCTTTGGATACCACAAACTCATTCCAATAGTGCCCTCAAGATATCTAATAATATATTTTATGACAATTAAATGAGACTCTTTAAGACAAGATTGAAATCTAGCACATAGACATACGCTAAAAATAATATTCGACCTATTAGGTATCAAATAAAGCAAATTACCAATCATGCTACGATAAAATTTAATGTCAACGTTTTTATCTTATTCATCTTTGTCAAGCTCTTTTGTGATAGCCATGAGAGTCATATATATCTTCGCATCTTCAAGAATGAATTTCTTGATAAATTCTTTTGTATACCTGACTTGATTTATGAAGATCCCATCACCTCTTTGCTTGATTTGGAGTCCAAGAAAATATTTGAGCTCCCCCATCATACTCATTTCAAATTCTTTCTTCATGCAAGATTCAAAATTCTTACAAAAATTTTCATTAATAGATTCAAAAATGATATCATCAATATATATATGCATTATTAGGAAATCATTTTCTATATGCTTTGTAAATAAGGTAGTATCAACTTTGCCTTTAATAAAACCATTTAAAACAACAAAAGTTCTCAACCTTTCATACCAAGCTCTTGGAACTTGTTTTAAACTATATAAAGCCTTTTTAAGTTAAAAAAAATCTGAATGTGTAGGATTAACAAACCCGGGGTTGTTCAACATACACCTCCTCTTCAATAAAATCATTCAAAAATGCACTTTTAACATTCATTTGAAAAAATCTTAAAATCCTTAAACGAAACAAAATCAAGTGTCATCTGTATGGCCTCAAGCCGTGCTACGAGTGCAAAGGTTTCCTCAAAATCAATTCTATCAATTTGGGTGTAGCCTTAGGCCACTAACCTAGCTTTATTCCAAATAACATTTCCCAATTGATCCAACTTATTCCTAAAAATCTATTTAGTACCAATGGCTGGTCCATCATAGGGCTAGGAAAAAGATGCCAAATTTGATTGTGCTCAAATTGATTAAGCTCTTCTTACATGGCAAGCAACAAATATGAGTCGCTCTTTGTTTCAAGAATGTTTTTGGGCTCAATATGAGTAATTGTAAAATGGTCACAAATACCATGGAATTTGGACCGAGTGGTTACCCCTTTGGATACATCACCAATAATGAGGTCCTTGGGATGGCTTGTAGCATATCTTCAGGAAGGGGTTGTGTTGACTTCACTTCAACATCTTAGACTTCTCCATTTGCATCATCCCTAGGCTTTTTCTCTTCGTCTTGTGCTGGTGAATCTTTCATAGAAATCTTTTCAAAGTCTTAACCTAAAGAATCAATTTCTATAACATTCTTCACAAGAAAGTTAGATTTCTCAAACTTAACATGCATAGACTATTCAATAGTCAAGATTGACCTATTGAAGACTCTATAAGCTTTACTATTATTTGAGTATCTAACAAAAATAGCCTCAAAAGATTTTGAATCAAACTTGCTAAATTACATTTGGTATTCAAAACAAAGCATTTGCAATCAAAAACTTTAAAAGAGGAAACATTTAGTTTTTTCAAATAGTAAATTCCAAAGGGAGTTTTATTTTAATTTTTACAAAAGAAAATTCGATTTTCAATGTAACATGAAGTGTTTAAGGCCTCAGCCCATAAATATTGAGGGAGTTCATATTCACTAATCGTTATCCTAACTATTTCTTGAAGAGTACGATTCTTCCTTTCAACGACTCCATTTAATTGTGGAGTTCTAAGACAAGAAAATTCATGTTTAATTCCATTTTCTTTACAATAAATGATAAAATAATGGTTGATAAATTCACCACCTCTATCACTTCTTATGCCTAAAATCAAAAAATCCTTTTCTTTTTCAATCCTTTTTCTAAAAACATGAGAAATGTGAAAAGCTTCATCTTTATGTTCTAAAAAGAAAACCCATGTAAATCTAAAAAAAATTATCAACTAAAACAAAAATAAAATGATTACCACTAAGGCTTTTGGTTTTAATTAGGCCAAATAAATCCATGTGGATTAACTATAAAGGTCTAGTTGTCATGATATCCTTGATTGTTTTGAAGAGGACTTAGTTTGTTTCCCAAGTTGGTACGTATCACAAATGCGGTCCTTTTCAAACTTCAAGTAAGGAATACCTTTCACCAAATTTTTAGAATTAATTCTAGACTAGTGGTCAAATGAAACATGATCTAGTCTCCTATGCCATAACCAAAAATCTTCATTAAAAGTATTCAAACAAGTGGTATTGCAATCTAAATTAAGCATGTTAATTATATATACATTGTTCTCACGAAAATCAGAAAGAACATGAGTATTTATTTTCTTATCTAAAATGTCACAAGAGAAATCATCAAAAACAATTTTAAAACTTTTATCACAAAGTTGGCTAATACTTAAAAGATTATACTTGAGACCTTCAACCAAAACAACATTCTCAATTAAAGAAGATGAGCCAATCTTGATATTACCTATACCAACGATTTTTCCCTTTGAATCATCCCTAAATGTGATGGTGCCACCTTCATTATACCTTGATAGTGTTACAAAGTTATTGATATCCCAAGTCATATGCTTTGAGCAACCACTATCAAGATACCACCTCTTCATACGTCTTGGAGCCATAGTGCGTACCTATTTAAGCAATAAATTTATTGATTTTGGTATCCAAACTTTCTTGAGTCGTAAATGTTAGTTTTTTGAATCCAAACATGATCATTTGAAACATTTATGCGATCATAACAAAACTTGGCCAAGTGATCTTTTCAGCCACAATAGGTGCATGTATACACATTGGTATAAAAAAGATGCATGATGTGTATGTGCATGATAAGAATGCAAAATATGAGTATGTTTAGTGTGTGTGTGTGACATGATATGAATAAGATTGTGTGTGAGAATGTAAAGCATGCGAAACATGAGGTTTCTTTTGAGTTTGCATCTTTGAAAACTTAGCCTCTAATCTAGCCTTATTAAACTCACACTTTTTAAAATATTGCTTAAAGTATTACTTTTGTTTCAAAGTTGAATTCTCATTTTCATCAGTCATAAGAAATTTAGCCTTAAAAGAAACTTTGTGAGCATCAAAAAAATTTTGTGTTCTGAAATGTGGAAGATAAAACCTTCTTCTTTAGAAAGTACAACTATTTGATTTTGGAGAAGTTCATTTTCCCTTTTTATTTTCAAGTATTTCTTTTTGAAAAATCATAGTTGTTAGATAACTCACCAAAAACTTCACCCAATCCATCCATAAAAAGTCACATTCGTCGAGATAAGATTCAGATGTTATCTTGGTGTGTTCTCATTTGCCATGAAACACACATGAGCGTGTCAACCTCCTCTTCTGATTCACTCTCCGAATCCCATGTTGCCTTTAGTCCTTTCTTCTTATATGGTTTGTTGGAGGTTGTGGGCTTAGCTTTGTTTTACGGTCATTCGGCAATGACATGTTCGGGTTTTTGACAATTATAGCAAATAATCTTCTTGTCCTCCTTGCCTTGCCATTTTCTTCGGTTGTTGAATTTTGCCTTATTATACATTCTTTATACATTCTTAGCTAGGAGGAAAAGATCCTCATTATCTTCTTCTTGATCATCATCTTCAACGAAAATGGTAGGAGTGGGCTTGAAGGCTAGCATCTTTTTCTTTTGTAGAGCCTTCTCTTCTCTTGCTTTCCTCTCTGTCTCATGGGTCTTGAGATTATCAATAAGATTCCGTCTCTTCTTTATAATTAAGCTCCTTCAAAGTTGTAGCTTTCACTTCCCATGATGGTGGAATAGCTCAAATGATTTTCCTCATCTTTTGGTCATTGTCAATTCCATCATCTAAAGAAGCAAAATCATTGGTGATTTTAGTAAATTTAGTAATCATATCATCAATTGATTTTTCTTCATTTGCAAGAGATCAATCTTAGCTCTCTTGACTTATGATGTCCCCTCGTGTGCGACAACTAAGTGTGATCAAATCTCATGGACGGATTTACAATGAATAACCCTAATAATATAATCATCATTAAAGTTTTAAAGAAATGCATAGTGGGTTTTTGCATTGGCATTAAATTCTTTGGTGGCAATATCGGATCATGTGTCTTTATCACCATTGGGTACACTAAAAGGTTTAATCACCGTCTTTGCAACCCGACTTCCAAAGGATTGCAAGAAAACGATTATCTTAACTTTTCATATGAAAAATTTAAGGCCACCAAACTTTGGTGGGTCTTGATTCCTTCGGCTATGTAAACTAGTATAGCAAACAAGCAAAAAAGTGATTAGCTAGTGGATCTCTCTAAGGTGATTAACCAAAAACTAGAGTACAAGACTCTCATACTAATTAAAAGTACATCTAGAGGGGGTGAATAGGTGTAATGCTAATCAATGGTCAAAATACGGAAATGGAACAATTAATAATATGAATGATACAAACAGTCAACTAAAATCAAGAAGTGAAGTCGAATTCTCTATGAAGGGCTCTAGAACTTCTCCTCTATATTTCATTAGACAATGAGTTTAGTTGCTTAATTGCCCTTTGATTTAGAGAGTGAAATCGACAAGAATGAATAATACTAGATATGAATAACAAGCAAAAACACAAGTGCAAGCAATTGAAATAGAGTAAGAGGAAAAGAGAAAGCAATCGCTTACACAAAAACTAATTGTTGGTTATCCTCTATAAATGAACCCTATATATAGGCAAATGATAAAAATAGTTAGGAGAGCCTATCAGGTCATTAAGAGAGCTTAGACCCAAAAGAGTAAACATACCCGCTAGGAAAAAGTCAAAGAAATAGCAAAAACTAGTTGTTACTGTAGCTATAGTAGAACATCAGTCGACCACCTAGTCGACTGGTAGTTGAACTAATTTGAACTATCTGTCGGTCGATCGTCGAATTGACCGATCTCAATCAAGACCAGCTAATGACAGTCGGTCGATCGCCCGATCGACATATAGGGTTGTCGGTCGACCGCCCGGTCACCCAACAAGCGTGCATAGCGTTCACAGGCTGAGGCCAAAATGGCCCTAAGGTTTGGTCGATCGACCAAGACTGAAAACCTTATTTTTGGGTAAAAATGATTTTAAACTAATTTATAAATATTATGTAATAGTTAGAAAAACATGTTGGCAATACATAGGCTTTGGGATACATGATAGTAAAAGGATATATAACTTTGGAAAATCATAGAACATGTATCAGATACTAAACCTTGTAAAATACCAAAATAAAAAAAACTAGATATTAAAACTAGTATAATGAAAAACTTGCATTTTGTTGTGCGTGACTTCTTAATCATCATTTCTACACCCTATACTCTAGACATGCTATTTTCTTACATAGATTCTACAAGTCTTCAAGCAGTCTCCTAGTGGGCCTCTCTAAATGGTGAATCTTGATTGTTCTACCTTGAATCCCTTCTTTGAGTGAGCTTGAGACTTCAATACCTTCCTTTTGAGGAAGAAACACTTTGAATCTTCTTCAACCCTGAAAAATACTTATACACTTGAACATGATTAGTACTAAATAACTATATAAGTTTTGTTATCATTAAAACACGAAATTGGTGATTGTAACCTTGGGCAAACAATCTCCCCCTTTTTTGATGAAGACAAAATATATGAGTTATTTAAAAAAAATAACATGAAGGGCTTAGTAAAACTTTCCCTCAAATTATGTTTATTTATTAAGTTCAACCATTTATGACTAAAGAATGTGACAATATCAAAACAAGTCATCATATGTATATAAGTATAGATGTGAAAAATGAAAAAAATATGCATAAACATTCCAACCTCCATCCACGCCCCAATCACCAAAATGGGTATGAAACAAGGCATACAAGCATGAAATAGAGGTAATAGCTAAATCATAAATCTCTAACTCATAAATCATCAAATACCAATTAATCCCAAATACCAATTTTTTTAACACAAAATAAGAATACCAATTGGAAAACTAGAAATATCAATTTAATATTAATTTGCAAAATAAGATACCAATTTGCAATGGCATAAGCATATAAGCATAGATACCAATTTATAAAATGAAATAACACATAACTTCTTCTCCCTTTTTTGTCATAAATCAAAAGAGACTCATAAGCAAAATGAAATTAGTGGATACTAATAAACATAATAGTAAAGAAGAACAAGATACATCACGTGAAAGTTTATATATGCTAAGCACCAATTTGAAAGTTTAGAGAATGCGAAAAGCACCAAGTGCTAGCTTTGCCTGGAAGCTTGGAGAAGAAATCCATAGGTTTCAAACTTTTGATCAATGAAATTAGAGGGAAAAAAAATCTGATAAAAGCAGATCAAGGTAGTTAAACTCCCTGAAGATCACCAATTTTGGTGGATCTTTTCAAATCCATGACGGATTTAGCCAAAATCAGTTTTCAAAAAGAGAAAAAAAAATCTACAAAGGATGAGAGTCCTACCGGCGATGGGACGCTGGATGACAGTGGAGCGACAACTGCCACTGCAGAGGTGGCGACCTCTTTCCCTGGACGTTGTTGAAATACACCTATCTTAACCATCCATATGGGAAAGTTAAGGCCATCAAACTTGGATGGGGTCTTAATACCTTCGGCCATTTTTACTAATATGAATGAGGATGAAATATGAAGTAGGTGATTAGCAATTAAAGATTTCTCTAAGGATGTTAAACTAAGAAACTAGAGACCAAAGTTCTGATATCAATTAAAATACACGTAGAGGGGGCTGAATAGGTATTATGCTAATCAAATGCACTTTTAAAACAAGTTAAGATGAGTTATGCAAGCGATCACTAAAAATAAGAATTGAAACTGAATTCCCGGTGAAGGGCTCTAGAACTTCTCCTCTTTGATTAATCTAGATAATGAGTTGAGGTGCCTAATTGTTTCTTATTGAGATGAGTATAGACCGAAAATGCAGAAGATGGAATGAAAGCTATACTGGAATGCAAGACAAATAATATCACAAATATAAAAATGTAAAGTAATAAAGAGAAAGACAAAATCAAACGCAAACACGAGAGAATTTGTTTCGAGGTTTGAGCTACTGCTCTATGTCCTCACCTTCACCACTATGAAGGATTTTCACTATATCCACTAAGAGAACTTTCACAAAGGAAGCTTACACTAAAGGAATTATAACTTGGTCTACTCAAGATCAGAGTACCAAACTCCAACAACTCAATCCTCCACACAAGAGGAATCACAAAAGTCAATAGAATACAAAGCATTTGGTGATCTAGCATGACCATAAACACTCTCTTACAACCTCTTATAGAGTGGAATATGAGTTGATGCTGAAGAAGCTAAGTGAGAGAAAAAATTCAGTTAAAGAGATTTTAGAAGATTCAAAATCAACTGAAAAAGCTTTGGAAAAGAAAAAACTTTGAAATAGAAAGCTAGGAAACACTTCTCTCTTGAAACAACTGAAAACTTGGATATTTTTCTTATCCAAAATCAAAACCCATGACCCCTATTTATAGGCAATGGATAAATAACATTCATAAATCATGCTAGGTCATTTGGGGTGAGTTTAGCCACTTGGAAACCAAAAATGACCGTTGAAACCAACAAAAACAAAACAGATTCAAAAACTAGCCGCTATGACAATCTGGACGCTTGCCGGTCAACCGGCCGGTCGACCGATACGTCACCTAGAAAAGAGCTATTGGCTTCGGTCGACTGGGCGGTCGACCGCTCTTATATAAAAAAGAAAATTTTGAACTGTCGGTGGCCCGATCGACCGACCTAAACAGAGAGTAAGGGACTTTCAGTCGGTCGATGGTCGGTCGACCGCAGGGGTCGACCAACAAACATGCACAAACATGCATGCGCTAGGCCAAAGGCCCGGTTGACCGGCCGGTCGACCTTTCTGTCCTGTAATAGCAATTGTCAACCGGCCGATCGATCTTTCTGGCCTGAAATAGTGTAAAAACATATTTTTGAACTTTAAACAATTTTAAAAATAATTTGTATTGGTTTAAGGGTGATGTAGCATAATATAGGAGAAGAAATACATGTTTGAAACTTGATATAAAAATTTGAAAAATTTATGAAACATGTATTAATACCAAACACATAACAAAACTAATACTACCCAAAACTTGTATATTTGAAAACATGCATTTTTTGTATGTGACTTATTGAGCATTTCTATCATATTCCACACTTTAACATACTAATCTCTTATAAGGCTCTAGGTGACTATAAAATCTTCAATCGGGCTTCTTCATAAGCATCGTTTGAGTGTACTGAGTTTTGATTCCATATATGCGTCTTCGTGAGTCTTCAACACCTACCTTTTGAGGAAGAAACCCCTCAAATTCTTAGAACCCTTAAATAAACTTAACCACTTGAACTTGATTGGTACAAATAACCATAGATATTTTTTTATCATCAAAACAATAATACCGGGTGATTGTAACCTTGGACCAATAATCTCCTTCTTTTTGATGATGACAAAACATGTGAGTTATTTAAGATAAGCGATGTGAGTGAGCTTGAAAACATCCCCCTAAAATTATGCTCTCTACAAGAAAAGAAACATGATGACTTTATTTGAATTTGACAATATGAACAAATCATATAAAATAAATGAACTAACAAATCTAATAGTGTGCATGGTAAGAATACTAACTCAAAATATCTCTCCCCATTTTATCATGCATCAAAAAGGGTAAATTATTATAAAGATGTCAACAAATAACAAAAAAAATGTTCTTGGGACAAATAAAATTTGAAGAGTATTTGCAAAAAACTCATGAATTCATAATATAAACATTTAATTCACCACAAATGAATGAAAATCTGTTATAATCTAGTGGTTTAGTGAAAATATCTGCAAGTCAAAAATCATTGGAAACATAATCAATTTCAATATCACCTTTCTCATAGTGATCTCTAAGTAAGTGATATCGAATTTCTATGTGTTTTATCTTACTATATTGATTTGTATTTTTAGTTATATGAATAGTACTAATATTATCATAAAATATCTTAATATGATTATAATGCAAATCATATTACCCTTAAGATATCTAATAATGCGTTTTATCGCAATCAAATGGGACTCTTTAGGTCAAGATTGGAATCTAGGACATAGAAAAATATTAAACATAATATCTAGCCTACTAGCCATTAAATATAATAAACTACCAATCATGCTTCGATATAGTTTAATGTCTACATTTATACCTTGTTCATCCTTGTCAAGTTTTGTTGTGGTAGCCACGGGAGTTTTGATTGTCTTTGCCCCTTCAAGTCCAAATTTCTAATAAGTTCTTTCGTGTATTTGGATTGATTCATAAAAATCCCATCACTCCTTTGCTTGATTGGGGTCCAAGGAAGTAGGTTAGTTCGCCCATCAAGACATCTCAAATTCATCCTTCATGTATGATTCAAAATCTTTACAAATTTTTTCATTAGTAGATCTAAATATAATATCATCAACATATATTTGAATAATAAGAATATTATTATCTTCAAGTTTAGTAAACAAAGTGGTATCTATTGTGCCTTTAACAAAATCATTAGAAAAAGAAATGATGAAAGTCTTTCATACCAAACTCTAAGTGCTTGTTTTAAACCATTTAAAGCTTTGTCTACTTTGAAAACAAAATCCAGATATGTAGGATCAACAAACCCGGGAGGTTGTTCAGCATACACCTCCTCTTCAATAAAACCATTTAAAATGCGCTTTTGACATTCATTTGAAAAAAAAATGTAATCTTTATAGGAAGCAAAAGCAAATGTTATGTATATGGTTACAAGTCGTGCTACGTGTGCAATGGTTTTCTCAAAATCGACACCTTCAATTTGGGTGTAACCTTAGACTACTAATCTAGCTTTATTCCGAACAACATTACACAACTCATCCAACTTGTTCCTAAAAATCCATTTAGTGTCAATCGTTGGTCTATCATGGGGTCTAGGGACAAGATGCCAAACTTGGTTGCGCTCAAATTAATTGAGCTCTTCTTGCATGGTAAGCAGCCAACATGAGTCGGCATCAGCTTCGAGGATGTTTTTTGGTTCAAAGTGAGAAATAAAATCATAATGTCTACAAAGATCATGGAGCTTGGATCGAGTAGTTACCCCTTTCGATACATCACCTATGATGAGGTCCTTGGGATGATATGAAGTGAATCTCCAATCCTTTAGAAGTGGTTGTGTTGGCTCTTTTTCAACCTCTTGAATTTCACCTTGCATATTAATCTTTGGCTATTCTTCTTGTATAGGTGAGTCCTTCAAGGTATCCTCTTGATCAGGGCAAAACCAGCACTCGAAAATGTATATTTTATGAAATTAGTGTAAAAGTAAGCATGTGCTAATGTTTCCTCGATACTTCCGTTATAGCATTGGCTCAACAGGTCGAATCCACAGGGACAAAAGGCGATAGAAACATTAACAGTTTTTGTTCACGTGTTATGTTAACAATTCTTCTTTGTTAAAGAATGAGAAAAAGATAAAGAAAAGAAAAAAATCTAGAAAGTGATAGATGAAGAAGGCAATAAAACAGCGATGTGAAAATAAAAGAGTAAGTGATTGTGGAAAAAAAAAGAAGATGAAACAAAGATGAACTAAGAAGTTGGTGAAAACAATGATGAAAAGATAAAAGGGTTTTGAAATCGGTTTTTAAAATAAGATAAAAGAAAAATCATGGCTATTAACTACTAATTGCTCCACTAACCATGCAACCTCTTAGTGATAGTTGCCTCATATGGATCCTTGGTCGTCACTAATCCTGGCTTCAAGAGACGATACAAAGCATGGCTCATAAGATTGTTCTTCTACATTCAACAACACATCCATACCACACAATAAGTTGCAAGCTACTATTAAATCATCAAAATCGGTTAGAGGTGAGCATGAAATAAAGAAGACATTGCAAGTTAGAAAGTTAATGGGTTAGATGTTAGAAATGTTAGAATGTTAGAGTCCATCATCATGAGCCATCAATGGCTCTTGCAAGAGCAAGGCCTTGTAGAGGTTATTAGATTCATGTGGATTATAAAGTAAGTGGTTAGATGGTTAGTGGTTAGATTGCCATGAGAAGAAAGATTAGCTAAGAGTCATGTAGAAGATAGAGGAGATTATAATGGAGAAGAAAAGAGATACTTACATAGGTTGTCACCATCTATTACATCAATCTCTCTCTTTCTCTCTCTGAATCTCTCAATCCTAATACATAATCTAAAAATGAAATAATAATATAAAAGAAAAGATAAGAAAATATGAATACCTACACTAAAAGGGAGAAAACCTAGCCTATTTTCAGAGTTTGAACTGGATCACAATTTGAGGCTCAAAGTCACAATCTTGTCTTAGTTCAATTTCTTTAAAAGAAAAACTTACCAGCTTGTCAATGTGACTCTCAGAAGTTATGTATTGGTCAAGTTTCAGATGCGAATCTTGAAAGATGGATAATTTAATTTCACGAAGTATGGGCACAGGATTCAAAGCTGACTTGGGAAAACATATGAATTGAGGTAAAGGTATTGGAATCAACATTGAATCAAGATGTGGAATTGAATTATTAATTTGAGGCTCAAGGTCACATTCATGCTCAAGTTAAATTTTCTGAAAATGGATAACTTATCAAAATATCAATATGGTTCTCAAAACTTTTATGTTGGTCAAGTTCAAATTGGAGTGCTAAAATTGAATCTTGGTTTCCAAAATAACACGAGTCCTAGGTCAAATCGATAGAGTTAGAGATGTGTGGACTGGTCTAAGGTTGATAAGAGAGTTTCCTCATTCCTATAAATGTTGACCAATTAACTCAGCTGTGTTTCTAACCATCAATAGACTGGGCAGAAGATTTTTGAGACTCATGCAAGATTTTTATACTCTTTTCTAGCTCAATATTTTCTTCATGTGGTTGTTTTCTAAACAGGGAGTGTAGGAATCTTGATTTTGAAAAAAAATTGTAAAGATTATGAGTCCAGCATGTTTTGAGATTGTCGCTCGGACTCACGCAAGAGTTCTATACTTATTTTCAGGACCGATAGTTTTTCATTCTAAATAGGTGTGACTGAGTATGAATCTTGAAAATATTATGGAATTGAGGAGTCCAGCATTCTCTAAAATTGTTGCTCGGCTTCTGTACCTTTTTTAACTCAGATTTTTCTTCTATGGGTTGTTGTAGAAAAAAAATATATGAAGCATGATATAGAAAAGTTTGTGAGTCGAGCTTGTTTTGTGGGACTCAAGCATGGCTTGTACAACTTTCATTCTCTTTTCTAACTCAGATTTTTCTTCAATGAGTTGTTCTAGAAAAGGAGTAAAGAAAGCAAAATTAGGGAATGAATATTATGAACATTATGGAAATTGTGGAAAGGTGGTTGAAAATTTGACTCGGGGCAGGTGAATCGCCATTGACTCTATGAAGAGTGAAAATAATTTTTGTAACTATGGTGATAAGATTGGGGGTATGGGTCATATTGAGTCAGATAAATTCAATCCAACCTATTTGATTGGTTCATTTTATAAAAAGCCGATTGGAGCTATCCAAGTCGAATGAGGTAGATGTGAAGTATAGATTCATATTTGGATTGAAAAAATTGTCGTTGAAATTCACAAATAAACACAAATAAAAAAAGAAAAAGCAAACAAACAAACAAGAAGAAAGAAAAAAAACCAAGCCTATATTAAGGTTGACTTAGACCTAAATGACTCCTAACTGGATGATTACCCAGGGAGGTTGTTGTATGAACGCGACTTATGAGCTAATTGGCTGGTAGTGACAAAATGCGATGGGAGGTATCACGTGTAAGCAACGGGACTTAATTACGCCAAACCATCGGATCTTCGAGGATTAACCTCTAAATCCTCAACCTTAGACACTGACTTGGCAAGAGTATGGTTCTCACAAGTTTCACCTCGGTCAATCTCTTAATGAGTCAAGATGTCTCTAGGGAACAACGTCATGTTTTTGTAGACTTGGGTTGTATAAGTGGGGAGGTGATTTTTGGGCTAAGGAAGGGTAATGACTTCCCCACCTTATCTTATATCGGGTTATGCCCTTAAGTCCAATTCGTGCAAGTGTACAATATAGACAAGAATAACACACAAAGCGAGTAAATCACCCGCATATTTGTCCTACGCTATATGCAATGTCATAAGTACGCCTTAGTCCAAATCATAACAATAAAACAAATATAGTATATTGGAATTAAATAGACACAAGCCTAAATACAAATGTCTAAACAGTATTAAAAGTATCCAATTACTGATTTTACTTCTTAATTATTGCAGTGTGTAGGTAATCAAAGCAGATAACTAGCAGTAGATAACACAAATATATGCAAATTCATAGAACTCTGCAAAAAAATAGAGTCCAAGGCCCAAAATTTTGCCGCATTTTGTTCGGATGGATTAGTTGTATTGAAAAGAGGTTTAGAGTAAACCATTGATTGTCGTGTACTGATGATCAAGAACTTTGAATGTTTATACAGGTTTACTTTTCTCCTTCCGAATTACTGTTCGTAGCATAAGCTAGGACGGGTCGTATCCGCAGGGAGGGTTAGCGATAGAAGCATTCAAGGTTTGTATTGAAATCTTTTTGAAGAAAAACGAAGGTTCTTCTTTGTTTTAGAAATGAAAAATAAAACGATATGGAAGGTGAGTGAAAAATCTTTGGGTGTTGTGAAGAAGAAACGAGAATAAAGATGAAGGAAAACGGAGATGTTTGAAAAGAAGAAGTTTTAAGAGAGATTTTTAGAGAGATTTTTAAGAATAATATAAAGAGAAACCATGAATAACTAACAATATAATTTACTAACTTACTACTCTCATTGGGTGATGCATGCCTCATATTGAATCATCGGCAATGGTATGTCTTGCTTTACCAAGTCCTTGTGTTGTCCCATGTCGAAGGTGTTTCTCATCTAGGCTAGTTGCCTCCTTAAATCATTGGCTCCCTAAATAGATTTTCATTAGTGGAACAAGGATAGTCACTTTTAACAATGCTAAGAAACATATAAGATTCATTAGCCCATCAAAGCTCTAATAAAGCGAGCATGAAGTAATACCTTGTAATGTAGTCATTGGCATAGAGAAGTGCTCCATCTTCATGTTCCATCACGGCACTTGTTCTAAAGACAAGGCTTTAAGTGAGGCTCGCATGAGTCAAATGAAGGGAAAACTTAGCATTTGCAAAGAATAAAAAACAACTCATCTTCACTGGGAATGATCTAGACTTGTAATTTGCAAGACTTGAAAGAAGAAAGTATCCCAAGGACTCATATAAGTCAGCAATCACCTAAGAGTTAGTAGTTAGTAAAATTAAAAGTTAGTTAGTCATGTTAATGAATTAGCTAGACATAGAAATAAAGAAAAAAATAATTCATTATAGAAGTAAAATAAAAGAAAGTAAAAGCTTAAAAGAAAAACAATGCACTAGAACAAGAGAAGATGAAGATTGAAAGCTCGATCCTTGTATTGCGTTATCACTGTCTCCAATTACAAAGATTACTCACTCTCACTCTCTCTTTTCTGGATTCTAGAAGGAGAAAAAGAAAATTACATAAGAAACTAAAAGGAAAAGCTAGAGAAACCCTAACAATTTCCCTATAAAAACAATACCCTTTTCTCCTCTCTAATTACAGAGGCCCTAGGGGTCTATTTATAGTCTTCATGAGAGGAGGCCATCCACTTCAGTCTCCGGATCAAACGCTGAAGTAACGGCCTAAAGATTGCCGCGGGTCCGCGGCAAGTGCTGCGTTTCTGCGGCCATTTTTTTGCCGCTGCGCTAGCAAATTTTTGTACCTTTCTGTTGCATTTCGTATCCTCAGTTGGATCTTGTAGAAACTGAGAATACATTCTGGATCTTTTCAGACTTGGGCTTTTCTCTTGTGGGCTTCTTAAATGCTTCTTTAATTCCTCAAAAATCACAATTGTTGGGCCTCTTTCTCCATTAGACATTAGACCTGAAAAAAAGAGAGAAAAAGTAGTAAAAATCAACTATTTATTCATATAAAGCATAGCATGGTGGTAGAAAATGACGCATAAATGACTCTAATCACACGCCAATACCTAACTTTTGCTCGTCCCTGAGAAAAATAAGCAAACAGAAAAATCTAACTAAATTATTATACCACTTTCGTAGGTGATAAGATTGTACTGAGCTCGTTAAACAAGCCGTTAAACATCTAGGTTACCCTAGAGGAAGAGTGTTGTCTCCTGAGGGTTTTCAGCGGATTGCACCCACAAAATCCCAAAGAAAAAGAAAATGTCAATGAAAAGAGAGAAACATTTTTTTATGATCCATTTCCTTCAAGAATTTCGGTGATATTGGTTTAGGGTTATTCTAAACTTTTCCTTCTTCTTTATAAGTTTCCATTTTAAATATTGTTTTCAACTTAGGTTAAGTTTTCAAGAATAGAGAGAAACTGGATTCTGTATCAGGTCTAACACATATACATATGTATGAGGGATTTTTCTTAGACTTTAGTTCATTTGTTCACACGCACACATATATATGTATATATATATATATTATTATTATTATTTTTAGAGTATATATTTACATTCTCTTAGCTTCATTAGGCTTTCTAATTTACCCATGTAGCGAGCCTTTTACCGATGACTCCCAGACCCTGGGTCTTAGGGCACCAGATGAAGATACATCCCCAAGGTTCAGGTCTCGAGTAAACTAGGCCACGAATGCTAAGGACTCAATCACTTTTAGGCGTGACTGGTTATGCTTCTTAAGGCACAACCAACCAGCTTAATTAGTGATCAAGTTTTATTTATGAATATCTATATATATATATATTTTTATTTTTTTATTTATTTTTTTTGTAAACAAAGTCACTAAGTCTTTGATTAATCTCTCAATATGCAAATGTATATAGTGTTAAGAAAAAAAATCAAAATCTAGCTGTCTTTTCTATTCTTTTCTTTCTTAACCTAAAGATCCGATAAAATTTCTTATTTCGACTTATATTAAGAATTCTTAGCTTAGAATTCCTTAATAATTAAGATCAAGTTAATTCTTTTCAAAGAAATGGATCAATATTTTTTATTTTTATTTATTTTTTTATTTATTTTTAAGAAACAAGAAACCTAGAAATCTAAAAGAAAAAGTCTAAAAAAATCCTATGTTAGTAAGAAAAGAGAAATATAAGGGGAAAAAAAAAGAAACCTAGAAATCTAAAAGAAAAAGTCTAGAAAATTCTTATGTTAGGATCTACCCCCATACCTATCCCATGCATTGTCCCCAATGCATGCAAAAAATATACGCATGAAATAGGTAATGAAAGATATCACCCCCGCCTTCGGCTTGGACCAGTGGTGGTGCTAGGTCCAGCCGACTGTGATCGTCGCAGACCCTCCTCAATGCGGTCTAGGCAAGATGTTTGCTCCGTAACCTGTTTGCGTAGTCGAATCTGCCCCCGAAATATCTTCTTCATGCCTCGCTAAATGGTAGATATGAAGGCACGTGAATCAGCTAGTGGGTCCAGTTGCCAAAAGCGGCTCATCCTCCTCTTCTAAAAGTTCCTCCGAAGAGGACTCTACAAGGACATCTTCGGACTGGACACTTGGAGTCCAGACCGCATGATGACAACTATTATAAGCGCTAGTCGCCCGCTCTTGTGCAATGAACACCCTATCATATGAGTCAAAAACTGCGTCTGGTAAGAAAGTCTTACACAGACGAGTGATCAAAACGGGGTGCGAGTACTTTGCACCGCGTGTGCGGGAGGAGTTGTGATGATACTATGAAAAATGATCTTGTTGATACAGATAGTGTGCTGCCGAGTAACCAGATCGTGTATAATCTGCAGCACCGGCCTGTTAAAGGAGGTTGTGTTGTCCAGCCCTAAAATGTTGTGTTGAATCCAGCGGCCAATGCAATGTATGTTTCTAATGGTAGTACTGGATTTGAGCCCCCTATCTTGTTCCGTACAGCGAGCCCCCCATGACAGACATGTAATTGATTAAAGGTAGGGGTTCGCTATGATGTGGGTTGCACGGGACATGTGTGAGTTCTTCAGTAGAAGAAGCGTGACAATAATATCCCCAGTGGGCATGTGCACCAAGATTTGATATGTGTCAGAGTTTACAGAGGCGTGATCTATGGAATTGTAAAAAGTTTGACAAGCTCAGGAAAGTAATAAGCCTCGTGATCTGAATTATCATATATCAATGCATACCAATCCCACGCACGAATACGATCTAAAAAAAATGCCCATAACCATTCACATCGCTAAGTATTCTAGCAAAATCTTTTTCAGCGAAAATAGATGGTGCCATGAGGAATAATAGGAAGCAATGAGAAGGGATACGCAAACCTCCCTCGGACTACATAGGGGAGCCTCAAACAAGATTGCAGAGAGCAATCTGTTGTGGCAGCAGATGAACAGATTGTAGATCTAGAGATTTCAGAAGGCCGCGACAGCAAAGAAATTTGGCGGGGCTCCAGATGTTTCCAGATTGCCGCGGACGCGCGGCTAAGGCCGGTGAAACGCGACAGTTGTGAAGAGACAGAGGGTCAGAAAATTTTGAGGGGCGGCGCTGGTTTTGCTCGTTTCAGATCTGGGTTAAAACTAGGGTAAGGAAAAGGATACGGAATGGGAGATATTTATAAGAGGCTGAGAAGGACGAAATTCCCAAATTGCCCAAAGGGAAACTAGGAATTTACTACCCTAGGTTATTTAGAAGGAAGGGAGTGGAGGAAAAAGATGAAAACCCTAGGTGATTATTTAGCACCTAAGTCCCTTTATTCTATTATTATTTTTTTCTTTTTTTCTTTTTTTTTTTTTTTTTACAAAGGAGGTTCCAAAATGATTTTCAGGAGACATCGGGGATTGGTGTGGAATTTCGTTGTCACATATAGACTGGGTCACAAGGACCCAATTCATTAACATTGTGTGACTCAGACTCCGTGGTGAAAAATGGCTTCAAGCGTTGACCATTCACTTTGAAAGTGTTGCCATCTTTGGGATCGAAAATTTCAATGGCACCATGAGGAGAGACGCTCTGGACGATGTAGGGGCCTGACCACCTGTTTTTAGTTTACCAGGAAAAAGGTGGAGTCTAGTGTTATACAACAGAACTTTTTGTCCTGAGACAAAATTTTTCTATGAATGACTTATCATGGAAAATCTTAGCTCTGTGTTTAGATATCCAAGCGTTATCGTATGCATCATTTCGTAGTTCATCTAACTCGGATATCTGCAACTTTCTCAAATCACCGGCTTTGTCTAAGTCCAAATTCAGTTGTTTTAGTGCCCACATAGCACGGTGCTCTAACTCCACAGGCAGATAGCAGGGTTTTCAAATACAACTCGATATGGAGACATAACGAGGACAGTCTTGTAGGCGATCTGATATGCCTATAGGGCATCAATCAGTTTGATGGACCAATCCTTACAATTTTGTCCAACAGTTTTCTCTAATATCAGTTTAATTTGTCTGTTGGTGACCTCCACTTGCCTATTCATCTGGGATGATAGGCCATGGATAATTTATGAGCGATGGAGTACTTTCGCATTAGTGCTTCAAAAGCCCGGTTGTAGAAATGACTCCCGTTGTCACTAATTATCACACGTGGGACTCCGAAGTGAGAAATGATGTTTTCCCGTAAGAACTTGATGACAACTTGGTTATCATTTGTCCTAGTAGGAATAACTTCAGCCCACTTAGAAACGTAGTTTACGGCCACCGAAATGTATTGGTTGCCATAGGACAGAGGAAAGGGTCCCATGAAATCGATGCCCCATAAATCAAAAATTTCTACCTCAAGGATTGGTGTATGGGGCACAGGTCTTTATGTGTGATCCGACCCGTCATTTGACATCTGGCACAGAGCTTGCAGAAAGTATAAGCGTCCTTAAAGAGAGTAGGCCATTAGAACCCACTCTGAAGGACTTTCTCAGTAGTCTTACGTGAACCAAAGTATCCACCGCAAGCCAGCTGGTGACAAAATGTCAATACGCTATGATGTTCCTTCTCAGAAAGACACCTTCTAATTATCTGATCAGGGTAATATTTGAATAAATACGGTTTATCCCAAAAGAAAAACCGTACTGTTTCATAAAGCGATACTTGTCCTGACCGGACCAATTTGAAGGTATTTGCCTAGTTGCAAGGTTGTTTGCTATATCAGCATACCAGGGCTCTTTACATATCGTAAAGATGTGTTCGTCAGGAAATTCTTCATTAATAGGTAAAGTCTCAATTGGTGCATTAGTAATTCTCGAAAGGTGATCTGTCACCACATTTTCAACGCCCTTTTTGTCTTTAATTTCCAAATCAAACTCTTGCAAAAGAAGTATCCATCGAATCAGTCCGGCCTTTTCATCCTTCTTTTGTATTAACTATCTAAGGGTGCAGTGATTAGTGAAAATCATTGTCTTGGATCCTAGTAGGTATTGGCAAAATTTTTCCAACGCAAATACAACTGCTAAAAATTCCTTTTCAGTTGTCGTGTAATTTAGTTGGGCCTCATTCAGCGTCCTACTAGCATAGTAAATCTCGTGTTGCCTGTTATCAGTACATTGTCTGAGAACAGCACTTGATTTCAAAGGGCTTCGTCCAATTAGGCGCTGAGATTATTGGCGCCGAAACAAGTCTGTGTTTAAGCTCCTCCCAAGCTTGTAGACATTCTTTATCAAAATTAAAGTGTACATCTTTTCTTAAGAGATTTGTCAAAGGTTTAGAAATTTTGCTAAACCCCTGAATAAATCTTCTATAAAAGCCAGCGTGCCCTAAAAAAGATCTAATGTTTTTTAAGCATTTCGGCTCAGGGAGCTTTGTTATAAAGTCCACTTTCAATCTATCAACCTTGATTCTTTTGTGTGAAACTTCATGCCCTAGGACAATTCCTTGCTTGACCATAAAGTGACACTTCTCCCGATTGAGTGTCAAGTTTTTCTCCGTGCATCGTTGTAAAACTAACTTAAGATGGTGCAAGCATTGTTCAAAGAATTCACCATAAATGGAAAAATCATCCATGAAAATCTCCAAAAATTTCTCCACCATGTCGGGAAAAAGACTAAGCATGCAACGTTGAAACATTGCAGGAGCGTTACATAGGCCGAAGGGCATTCTTCGGTATGCAAATGTTCCAAAGGGGCAGGTGAAGGTAGTCTTGTCTTGATCCTCGAGAGCGATAGGGATTTGATTGTATCCTGAATATCCATCCAGGAAGCAGTAATACTCATGTCTAGCAAGTCTCTCGAGCACTTGATTGATGAACGGAAAGGAAAAGTGGTCTTTACACGTAGCAGCATTTAATTTTCAGTAATCACTATAGACTCAAATCATTGTTGGAAGACGAGTTTATACTAATTCTTTCTTATCGTTTTCTACCACGGTAACCCCGGCTTTCTTTGGCACAGTGTGAACTGGACTAACCCACTGGCTATCAGATATGGGATAGATGATCCTATTATCTAGTAGCTTCAAAATTTCAGCTCTAATAGCCTATTGCATGATCGGGTTGAGTCTACGTTGTGGGTCACGTTTAGGTTTTGATCAAATGAATCTGGTGTTACACAATGGATGGACTGATTCCCTTTATATCAGCTATGGTCCAATCAATGGCTTCTCAATTTTCCTTAATACTACAAGAAGATCCTCTTCCTATTGTTCCGTCAAATAGGACGCAATTATTACGTGAAATGCTTCCTTTTGACCCAAGTACTGATACTTGAGATGACTAGGAAGAACCTTAAGCTCAGAAGAGGGGACTTGATCTGTCAATGGTTGTTCCTTGTGTAAGGGAAGGATAGGAGCTGCATCTGTTGCCCACTCCACTGTGGATTCAATTATTTGATCAAGGTTGAAGTCATTAGACTCCAACTCAAATTCTCTATCAGATTCGTATTCAATCTCTATTTCGTTTTCACTTGCTAATCCTTCGATCAAGTTCACTTCAAATGACTCATTTTCTAAATCTCGAGGTTGTTTTCTCAGGTGAAAAATATTTACCTCTTTTATCATATCTCTAAAGGTTAGACCCATTGATCCATTCCTACAGTTTATGATTGTGTTTACAGTGGCTAGGAAAGGTCGTCTTAGAATGACAGGTGTCTGAGCTTTGGGATTATATACGGGTTATGTTTATAGAATAATGAAATCCACGGGGTACATGAATTCCCAGACCCGAATGAGAACATCTGTAATCTTCCCCTTTGGAATTTTTATAGATCGATCCGCCAGTTGTATAGTAACCCTGGTCGAATGGAGGTCGCCTAACCTGAGTTGCTGATACACGGAGAAAGGAAGAAGATTGATGCTGGCTCCTAGATCCAGTAATGCCCTATTTATCGTGGTCTGTCCTATGATACAAGAAATAGTTGGACTCCCTGGGTCTTTATATTTCACGGGAATTGGCCTAGTTAGCAACTTACTTATATTAGAAGCAAGGAAGACCTTCTTTGGGACATTAGTTTTCCTTTTCTTAGTGCACATATCTTTCACGAATTTGGCATAGGAAGGAACTTGTTGTATGGCATCAAGAAGGGGTACATTGATCTGGACCTGATTGAACATTTCTCTAATTTTCTCCATTTGAGCATTCGACTTTTGGTTTGCTAGCCTATTAGGAAATGATACAATAGGCTTGTATAGTTGCTCTCTACTTTGTCTTTATTCGATTTGGAGGTTGAAGGTTGTGAACTTGAAGATGGATCATTTTTAGTTGATGGTACTGGAACAGGAGATGCTAACACTGATTTATTTGGAACAGGATGACTAGAAACCTGATTGTCTATCTGCTTTCAAGATCTCAAAATATGAACAGTGTTACATTAACTGGGACCTATGTCTTCGGCTTCATGAATAGGGAAGGGGTTCTTAGGATTGGGTACTAGTTGGCTCGGCAATGTTCCTTTTTGTCTTTCATTCAATGAGCTAGCCAGTTGACCTATCTGAACTTCTAACCTATTGATGGCCTGGTTGTGGGTGTTCATCATTGAGGCCTAGGTTTTAGATAAGGTTTCAATCATTCTTTCCAAATCTGACATTTTTTTATCAGGATGATTTTGTGTCTGTTGTTGCTGATATGCGGGCTGGAAGCTGTGTTGGAAGCTTGTTTGAAAATTTGATGGGCTCTTTGGAAACTCGATTGATGAGACTGAGCAGGGTATTAGTGTGAAAATGATGGTCTTGGTTGCTCTTGACCAGACTGACTCTAAGAAAAGTTTGGATGGTTCCTCCACTCCGGATTGTATGTTTTGGAGTATGGATTGTAATTAGGTCTGGTATATGCTGTATTCATATTCTCAGGGTACATTTGGGCTTGGTAGACGGGACACTGCTCAAACAGGTGGTTGAGAGCATGGCAGTAGGTGCAACTCGGGTTGATTACAGGTGGTGGGTTGACCTGATTCATAGAATTTGGTTCCCTAGCCTCGAGCAGTTCTAGCCGTTTCACCAATTGAGTTATCTTTTCCTCGGCAGCTATAGAGGATTCAATCGAATGCAAACCACCTCTGGAAGTGGTGGGATTGGTTTTTCATGGCAAGATTCCCACTGAATGATTTTTTCTGCTAAAGCTTCAAAAAGATCCTAACCCTGGTTCTCATCTTTCTTTAAAAATTCTCCTTGATACATAGTCTCGAGGAGGGTCTTAGTTTGATAATCTAGTCCGTCATAGAGAATTTAGCACTGTCGCCACTTCTCTATGCCGTGATGAGGACATTGGGCTAGTAAATCTTTAAACCATTCAAAATACTTTCAGAATGGTTCACTTGATTCCTGCTTGAACTACATTATGTTTTTTCTAATAAGGGCCGTTTTGTGAATGTGATAGAATTTCTTAAAAAAGACTTTGACAAATTCATCCCATGTCGAGATAGAACTGGCCGACACATTGTATAGCCACTTTTTGGCTATATCCTTAAGTGGGAAGGGAATGAACCTTAATCTAACACCATCTTCCCCTAGTTTGGGAATTCTCATCATCAAGCACACTTCTTCAAACTCATGAATGAAGAAATATGCGTCCTTAGATTCTAGGCCATGAAATCTTGGGAGTGTATTTATGAATTGTTGTTTTAGCTCAAAATTGTTCCCAGATGCTTCGGGTAAAAGAATGCATGACAGAAGTGAAGTACGAATGGGATAGAACTTGTCTTGGAGAGAAGTGTTGTTGGCCATGACTGAACTTGTGTCAGGAGGTGGTGTTTGTGCAAGTGTAGAAGTCCTAACAAGTCTTGCTGAAATTTGGTCCTGATACCACTCTTGCATGCACAATCACAAACAACGTTCACCAAGCAATCAAGAGAAAAAAGAAAATAACAAACAAGAAAAAGGAAAAACAATCCCAAGCTATCTAGAATATCTGGACCAAGACGATTCCTAACTGTTCGATGAGCCGAAGAAGGTTATTGCTCGAGTCAGATCACAGCTAATCAGCCAGGTGGGGGCAAGATTGGTGGGAGGTATCCGCGCAGAAGCGACGGGCCTAATTAAGCCAAACCACCAGCCTTCGGGGTTTCGCCCCTCAATCCCCAACCTTAGTCACTGATTTGACTGGAGTGTGAATCAAAAATAATTTCCAACCTCAGTTGATCTCTTAACGAGTCTGAATGTCCCTAGGGGCCAACATCTATCAAATTTTATTAAAAAGCTTGGGATTGTAAGTGCTTGGAATCTGATTTTTGGGCAAAGGAAGGGTGATTAAATCCCTACCTTATCTTGTTATTGGGTATTGCCCTTAAAATCAATTTTGTACAAGTGTACAAGATAAACAAGATTCACCCAAAGCGATATAAATCAACCAAGAGATGAGTCCTATTCTAAATGCAATGCGTACGTACCTTGCTCCAGCACTCTTCAACAGTAAAGTAAATGAATTGAAAAGACACGTGCCTAAAATGTAAATGTCTAATCAATTTTTTAAACTTTTCAACCAGTATTTTACTGTTGGATTATTAGCAGGCTCCTGGTGATGGCATACAAGAAATAAAGTTTGCAGAAACTTTAATTTTCCAAAGCAAGCAGCCCTGCAAAAAGCCAGTCAGTAGTGAACTCTTCCTTGTCGCGGAAGCGCGGCTATGGCCAAGCAAACACAGCAATTCAGAGGGTACTTGGTCTCTGCTTTCTAGAGCAGAGGCCCAAGACTACTTATATGTTACTGCAAGTCTTCTTTCCTATTTTCTCTGACCTGTAACTTGCAACAGAGAAGAAAATTTCATTTCAGCTTCAAAAATTTAATAAAAAATCGTTACCCTCCACGGCAACGGCGCCAAAATTTGTTCGGATGGATTAGTTGTATTGAAAAGAGGTTTAGAGTAAACCGTTGGTTGTCGTGTACTGATGATCAAGAACTTCGAATGTTTATGCAGGTTTACTTTGCTCCTTCTGAATTACCGTTCATAGCATAAGCTAGAACGGGTCGTATCCGTAGGGAGGGTTAGCGATCGAAGCATTCAAGGTTTGTATTGAAATTTTTTTGAAGAAAAATGAAGGTTCTTCTTTGTTTTAAGAAATGAAAAATAAAACGATGTGGAAGGTGAGTGGAAAATCTTTGGGTTTTGTGTAAAAGAAAAGAAGAAATGAGAATAAAGATGAAGGAAAAAGGAGATGTTTGAAAAGAAGAAGTTTTAAGAGAGAAGAGAGATTTTTAAGAATAATATAAAGAGAAACCATGACTAACTAACATTCTAATTTACTAACTTACTACTCTCATTGGGTGATGCATGCCTCATATTGAATCATCGGCAATGGTATGTCTTATTTTACCAAGTCCTTGTGTTGTCCCATGTCGAAGGTGTTTCTCATCTAGGCTAGTTGCCTCCTTGAATCATTGGCTCCCTAAATAGATTTTCATTAGTGGAACAAGGATAGTCACTTTTAACAATGCTAAGAAACATACAAGATTCATTAGTCCATCAAACTATAATAAAGCGAGCATGAAGTAAGAACTTGTAATGTAGTCATTGGCATAGAGAAGTGCTCCATCTTCATGTTCCATCACGGCACTTGTTCTAAAGACAAGCTCTAAGTGAGGCTCACATGAGTCATATGGAGGGAAAACTTAGCATTTGCAAAGAATAAGAAACAACTCATCTTCATTGGGAATGATATAGACTTGTAATTTGCAAGACTTGAAAGAAGAAAGTATCCCAAGACTCATATAAGTCAGCAATCACCCAAGAGTTAGTAGTTAGTAAAATTAAAAGTTAGTTAGTCATGTAAATAAATTAGCTAGACATAGAAATAAAGAACAAAAAACAATTCAATGTAGAAGTGAAATAAAAGAAAGTAAAAGCTTAAAAGAAAAACAATACACTAGAACAAGAGAAGATGAAGATTGAAAGCTCGATCCTTGTATTGCGTTGTCACCTTCTCCAATTACAAGGATTACTCACTCTCACTCTCTCTTTTCTAGATTCTAGGAGGAGAAAAAGAAAATTACATAAGAGACTAAAAGGAAAACCTAGAGAAACCCTAACAATTTCCCTATAAAAATAATGCTCTTTTCTCCTCTCTGATTACAGAGGCCCTAGGGGTCAATTTATAGTCTTCATGAGAGGAGGCCATCCCACTTCTTTCGCCGGATCAAACGCTGAAGTAACGGCCTAAAGATTGTCGCGGGTCCGCGGCAAGTGTCACGTTTCCGCGGCCGTTTCTTGGCCGCTGCGCTAGCAGATTTTTGTGCCTTTCTGTTGCATCTCATATCCTCAGTTGGATCTTGTGGAAACTGAGAATACATTCTGGATCTTTTCAGACTTGGGCTTTTCTCTTGTGGGCTTCTTAAATGCTTCTTTAATTCCTTAAAAATCACAATTGTTGGGCCTCTTTCTCCATTAGACATTGGACCTGAAAAAAGCAGTAAAAATCAACTATTTATTCATATAAAGCATAGCATGGTGGTAGAAAATGATGCATAAATGACTCCAATCACATTTGCATGACAATTTTAGGCTTGGTATGATACTATTATGGAAGCAGGGTCCCTACTTTCGTAAGCAGGGAGATACAAGCAATTTTAGACTTCTGTAATGCTTAGTTTCTATAAAAATTGACCTGCACACCAAAATAGAGAAGAAAATGTTAACAAAAATGTGAGTCTAAATCATTGCGTCCCCGACAACGGCGCCATTATTTTTGTTCGAGGCGAAACCAGCACTTGAAAACATGTATTTTTTGAAATCAGTGTAATTTTGTGTGTGAGTGAGTGCACGCACTAATGTTCCCTGGATACTTTCCTTGTAGCATTAGCTCAATGGGTCAAATCTGTGGGGACGAGAGGCGATAGAAGTATTAATGGTCCATTCACATGTTATGATAACAAGTTCTTCTTTGTTGAAGAATGAAAAAAGAAAAGAAAAGGAAACAAGAAGTGAGAGGTGGAGAAGGCGATGAAAATGGCAAAATGAAAATAATGGAGAAGTGGTTAGAATCAGTAAAATAAAACAACAAAATAGAAATGAAATAGAAAGTGGAGTGATTTAGAAAGTGGGTTTAAAAACAAAATAGGAAAAGAAGATGAAACTTATGGTAAAGAAAATGAAAATGATGGTGAAGAAGATGAAAACATGGATAAACTGAGAAGATGGTGAAAACAACGATAGAAAAGTGTTAAAAAGATTTAGGAAATTGTTTTTCAATCAAAGTAAAAAGAGAAAGAAGAAAATGATGAAAGAAAACTCATGGCTACTAACTACTAATTGCTCCACTAATCATACTAACCTCGTAGTAATAATTGCCTCACATGGATCCTTGGTCATCACTAGTCCTTGGCTTCAAGAGCATCACAAAGCATGGCATATAAGATTGTTCTTTACATTCAAACCATTCATTCCATATAACAAATTGCAAGCTTTATTAGATTATAAAACCAAGTAGAGGTAAGTATGAAATAAAGAAGACATAGCAAGTTAGCTTGTTAGTGGTTACATGTTAGAATGTTAGAATGTTAAAATCCATCATCATGAACCATCATGGCTCTTGCAAGAATAAGGCAAGAATAAGGCCTAGTAGGTTATTAGATTCATGTAGATTATCAAGTAAGTGGGTGGTTAGTTAGTGATTAGTAGTTAGCCACCGTAAGAAAAAAAACTAGCTAAGCAACATGCAGAAGATGGAGAAGATTATAATAGAGAAGAAAGGAGGCACATTTACATAGATTGTCACTCTCTATTACATCAATATATCTCTCTCCAGAATCAGCTCAGCCCTTACTATAAGATATAAAATGAAAGAAAAATAAAATAAAAAAAAAGAACTACACTAGCCTACACTAAAAGGAAGAAACTCTAATTCTCGCTCTCCAACCACCTGTCTCTGGTTTGAATTGCATTTATAGGCATAGAAAGTATCTAGAAGGTGGGAAGAGGCCACACGTCAAAAATTGACGTGTGGGCCCACAAGGATGACGCGAAAATGCGACAAGAGCCGCATTTTCGCGGCAATATGAAAGCCAAGTGCCCTGGTTTTTCCTCCATGGTTTCGCCCAGCTTCGAGGATCTTCTAGATGGTCTTGGATTTGGGTATTTGGATCCCTTTTTTCAAGATTTGTGCCCAACTTCTAGATCTAATGTATCTTCTAGAAGCTCTCTAGATTGACCTCCAAGTAGTGAGATTTAATTATCCAAAATTAGGTTTAATTAGGCTTTTATTCTAATTTTGCCCTTTGACTCTTGATTATCTACAAAATAAACCAAAATACGAGTGGGAAGTGTCATTTTATTCATAAATTGATAGGGAAATGTGATGTAATGATGCGGAATCGTAGACTAATCATCGGCTTCATATATGTACGAGTACACAATGCGGATGAATATAATACAATCCAAAATATAGGATAAAATACACGTCGACCCGTCAAAGTAAGGAAACATAATGTGAGGCAAGGACACTAGCCTAAAAATCTACAAAAATGCCAAAAATTGCGAAACATCAGAAACATACACACGTGGCCTTAATACAATATAAAATATAAATAAATATCTATATAGGGACAGAGAACAAGGAGAGAGAGAAAAAATAGCAGAGAAAGAGAGAATTAGGAAAGATAGAGAGAGAAGATGAGAGATAAAATAGGGGGAGAGAGAGAGAACAGGAGAGGGGGCTATTGTCCTCCTTCATGCCCACGCAAGGCCAGCCCACGACTGGCCGTGGGTTAGCTGCACCAGGAGGCGGCGCCCGGGTGGCGCTAGCTGTCGCCGAACAGGGGTGGCCGCCAGCCACCCCAAAGACGAGAGAGAGGAAAGGTGAGGGGGTGATGGTGTTTTGGGGGGTATTGGAGGTGATGGTTGGAGATTATGGTGGTGGTGTTGAAATTGGAGAGAGTGGGAGGTGGAGAAAGTAGTGGGAGATGTAATTGAGGAGGAGGAGGTAGTTTGGTGGTGATGGTGGTGGATTTGAAGAATTTGGAGATGAAGAGGCGGCGGCGGCAGTGGTGGTTGGATTTGAAGGAGATGATGATGATTTTGGAGTTAGAGGAGATAGGGGAGAGTTAGGAGAAGAGGGGGTGATGTAGTAGTGAAGAGATGGTGGAGAGGTGGAGAAGGTGGTGGAAATTGAGAGGATAGTGGTGGATTAGTGGTTAGTTGTGGTGATTTTGAAGGAGGTGGAGTGGTGAAGGAGATGTTAGTGAAGAAGGAAGTGGAAGATGTTAGTAGTGAAGATGATGGCCGGAGCTTGGGGTGGTGGTGGCTCGCCGACCGTGGGGCTCGCCGAGGAGGGCAGCAGCACTGGATCGGGTGGTGGTGGTTGTTGGTGGTGAAGGGGGAGAGAGAGTGAGTGAGATAGAGAGAGAGATTGGAGAGTAGAGAGAGATTGAGTTGAGAGAGAGAGATTAGGGAAGAGAGTAAGGGAATTTTGAGAGAGAGGATGGGGATGGTGTCGGCCGGTTAGGGGGAGAAGAAAGAAAAGAAAAAAGAAAAAAGAGGGGAAAAAGATATGGAGGAGAATAAAAGAGAAAAAGAAAGAAGAAAGAAAAGAAAATATCCGGATAGATTTCCCAGATCTGGGAGATTACCGAAAATATAAAAAATAAAAAAATGGAGTAACTCGGAAAGGTCTCCAAAAATTCTCAAAAATAGTAAATATTAATTTAAGATATATGATTAAATTAAATTTTAGAAATTCAATCCCGTTTTCAAAATAAAAATCCTAGAATCTACTGGTGATACTCTTCGACACCAAAACCGATCGAACTTTAATAAATTCAGAAAAATCCCTAAAAATGAACTAAGGTAGAAAATGTGATTCTAAGAAATAATGTGAAAGCAGATTTTAGAAATTCAACTCTGTGTGTAAATTTAAGATTCTAAAATTGACCAACAATACTAGTCGATACTGATTTTCAAGATTTTGCAATTTAATTCGGAAAAATTTCAAAAAATCATGAAAAATCTAAAATATTTAAAGAGAAATTTGAAACTAAAATTGATCAAATCTGACTACCGAAAAGATCAAATCGAGCAATATATAGGATCGGGTCCCAGATTCAGATTAAGGCTGACTCTGAGTCCACGAATCTGAATCCAATACAAAAAGATCACATAAATAATCATAAAACAAAAATACTAAAAATAAATCAAAAAATACGATCAAGAATCTGGATATGTAACTATGTACGTATTCCAAGAATGGGGTGCTGTATTCTATCCACCTAACAAAAATTTCTTCCTCGAAATTTCTATAGAGAAAAATGAACACAGGAAGGACAAGGATGAGGATTATACTAATTAAAATATGACTAATTAAGGGTAATGCTTATAACCGAGTGACCAATAACTCTGGACCTAAACGTATTCTGCACTTCATGCCGTATAATTCTTCGAACGGTGCCATATCAATACAGATCTGATAACTGTTAATAAGAAAATTTTGTTAGAAGAAGATAATTAAGATACTGAATGGTCTGATTTGACTACCAGTCTTTCTGATCGTGATATGATAAGCTGAATATAAGAAGTGCCCCTAAACTTCCCTGAAGACTTTAACAAAATTGCGATCTGAATCTCGTGTCTCTGTCTGACCCAAAATAACTAGAATCTTATAACTGAACTATCTCTCTCATATAATTATTTGTTAAAACTTTTGTACACTTACCCATTCAGAATAATATAAAATAAGCTGACTTCAGAGCTAGCCAACTTTCACTACCTAAATTCTACTAGAATTGGTGGAGATTACATCCTTCAAGTAGACGAGACCCAAAAAATACGATACATACCTATTCAGAACACATACTTACTCTATGTAGCATAAAGTTGTTCCTGACGAAGAGTCTATAATAAGATTACTAGATATTTTGCCTGTTCTCTGCTACTCTGGATATAGATCATAATATTGCAGATAAAGAAAACCTTATAAACTGATCGCAGATACATCAATGAAGAACAACCGATAATAATAATTTCTAAATACTAGGCATCAATTACTCTAAAAAGCATAATTAAGAACTTATAATAACTTCCATCTAAATGCTAACCCGACTGTAAATTAATTATCTAGTAAATATCCAAGTCCTACAATGTTGGCTGAATAGATCATCAAGAAAGATTATGACAAGCTTGTTCAGAGACAGAAAGAAAACCCGGTTCAGTAAATCCATGAAAACAAGTTAAGCGGGAGAAATCTGGGGAACATGGCTAGAGTGTTAAACATTGTCAGAACTAGTCATGAGCGAAGCGAAACCTAGGTGAGGCCATTGTGTAACACAACGTTAGGTGCGAAACACAAGGGTATGGCAGACTAACACTCTGTGAGACTCGCACTTAGCAGAGCTCACGTGGTGAAAACAACGCGTAACATATCACTAAATGTTAAGTTTCAGGGTACTGCAAGGCCCGTGCCTGATTGAATTCACATGGTTAGAACACGACTCTCGATTGGCAATGGTAGCAGAGTTCAAAATCCATAAAGATTGCTAGGCGTTGTAGCTCTGAAGGACATAGTCAAGAATTCATACTAATTGAGATGAGCCCTAAATACTATTTTCTGGATGTCAATCTTATAATAGATCACTTCTGAAAATATCTGAGTTCATTTGAAGGTTATAGAAGAGATCATCATTGTTCTTGAAATATCATAGCTCTATCTAACAGAAGTCCTGAATCTAGGAATTTGTTTCTTACTGGCGCTCTTGTAATGGCACAATGTGTCTAATTATATAAGTGATAACTACCCCACTATCTGCACTAATCCTCGTGGTACGTCCATGTATATAAGAATAAAATGCAAAGCCAAAGAACTACCAAGTATAAGATAATACGATGCACTAGAATCAAAGAATACCAGAATAGGATAAGAACAAATCACATCTGTCCTCCCGCTACATCAATAGTCTACCCATATCTTAAGTGGATATAAAGGCTAAAAAAATCAGAATAGTAAATATGGAAGAGATAGGAACAACATAGAGAAAGGAAGGTGGACACAAAAAAACTAAAATTAATAATAATAGAGCGATAAGGTGGATATGATATGAAGACTCTGCTAACTCAAAACATGACGAAATAGGGATAATGGTTATGAATGATACCTTCAGGGTTCCTGTTCCAGATATTGAGCATCCCCTCATGTTCTTACTCATTCAATATTTTGACTTCCTCTTCAGTCAAATCATATGTTTGCCTCCTTCTGCCTTTTGTCCTAACTTTTGGTATCCTCGGTGCATGACTATATGCTTGTCGCTGGGGATGAAGTGAGGTTCTTTTGCCAGTAGGTCCAGGATTCTCTCCCAATGATGGTCCGGATTCTCTCCCAACAATGGCATTAGATGTGTTAACTGGATCGGTGCAGTATTCTCTGCCTTCTTGAATGGACACTCACTCTTCAATTGATCTTTGGGCCCGAACACAAAACATAATTCATAAGCTTTTTGGTGGTTTCATTATAAGTTTTGAGCTCCTGACAACACTCACATATCATATATAGAGGGCGAGGTTGGAGTGGTTGCTTGGCTAGCGGGGTATCCAGGGGCTGATCTGAGTCTTCACCTTCGATCAATTAAGAGGTCTCTTTACTGACTTCATCTGTATTTTATCCTAATTTTTTGCTCTAGTTCATGTTCTACCTCTCGAGCAATGGTGAAAATTTGAGAATACATCTTGGGCTGCTGAGGTATAAGGAATATCTTGATCTTCATCTACAGGCCTTGCTGGATTCTACTTGTCCGGTTCTCCTCGTCAGCCACCATGTATGGCACAAACTGACTATGTCTTAGAAACTTTGCAGCATACTTGTCAATAATTTGGCCCTCCTATTGTAATCTGATAAATTATTCTTTCATCTCTCTTTATGCCATTTGAGAAGAATCTCTCGTAGAAATTCTTCGAAACAGTTCCCAAGTGATGGGCTTTTCTTGTTTCGCTTTCTCTACCAACCACCAGGTTCTTTCTACGTCTCTTAGCTATATCTCAGCCACTTTAACCTATTCCTCATCTGGGATTTAGACTGCCCTTATAAAGTTCGCTACTTCTATTAACCATTGTTCTATATCCAATGGCTTCTCGGTATCAAAAAATACAGCTGTCTGCAGTTTTCTAATTTTAGAGATGTTTCCTGGTCTATGGCCTCGGAGTGCCTTCAATAATCTTTGGTGCATGATCTTCGTCTGTTTCTGTTGCTTTTCCATCATACTCTACAGAAATCGCCTCAAATCATCAATTTCTCCACTAGGGCCACCCTAAGAGGAATCAGAACCGTTATGATTTTTCTATTTTTTCATGTTCAAGTTGATCTAAGAATAATGAGAAACAGAAGTATGAATGCATGGGAGAACTTCAGAATTTAAGGAAAGAATTATCAAGAGAAAATAGATAACTTTATACTAGTAGTTGGATTGTATAACCAGGACTTATGCATTCTAGTTGCAAATTTCTTTACCATTAATTTGCCTACTGGTTGCAATGAGGATGTGAGAGCTTAGGCTCTAATCCCACAAGTACGGAGACTTTACTGTGATGTTAGGTCAAAAATATTCTCACATATATATGCTATGCATCAGTACAAACAAGAACCAGAGTACAGAAGTACATGGTGCATTATACATTCCAATATATGAGTATAATTAAAAAGTTATTACATGATGTGACACAATATTACAAGAATATCACATCACCAATAGGCTGAAATGCGAAAGAGATATACAATATGAATAGTGCAAAGGCGCTCACGAGTCACAAAAGAAAAACTCAAAAGCGAGCAAGGTGCCTGGAAGGACAGGACCTCAAACGATTTGCTTATTATCCACACTTTTGCTGTGCATCTCTAATCAGCAATTGAGAGAATCTATAAGCTCTAATCTTTGAGATCTGGACGTGCAGATTCAGGGGATTCAAAAATTACCCAACGAGTGGCATAGTGAATGCCAAGTGGCATGAGGGACAAGCACACGTGTATCGATAAATCCAAATTAAAAGAGCATGCATTGAAAATTATGTCATGAGCACAGGCATACAGAAGTAGACAGAGAGACAGTAAGTGATATCAAGCAGGGAACATGCATGATATAACATGATAAGAACAGGAGACCAGTGGAATAGAATACAAGTGGTATGCCAAGAAGTATACATATATAATATAATAATAAAAAAATAAAATTAGAAATCCAAAGTAAAACCCGATTAAAGTAAATACGGAAAAATCAGTGGTACAACCCAGTTTATGGTTCCATGAGATAAGTACGTTGAAGGAATAATCCAAACAAGAAAACTTTCGTCTATATACCAAATATCTCACGTCATCGTAAATTAAGTTCATAGGACCCAAATTGCAAAACACACAATGAATTATTAGTTAGCATTTATTATTATTATTACTCATCTTGCTCAGATGTCTAGGTATATGACTAGCATCCCAGTACATATACATTCACATCTGAGTAAACCTAGGCTATTATAGGAAACCAACAGAGATATCAATGAACAATGTTTACAGTGGGTCACGTACATACCCGGGACCACGGCCCAGGATTGTTCCGTTACTGGAGTACAGAACAACTGTGAGGCATTCAGGAGGATCTTATGGGATACTCTTTCAGTATGGTACCAGGAAGGTAGAGAGCCAGCACCCCCTGGGTCACCATGAGACCTTCAGGTAGAATCAAAAGTTTTAGTTGCACAACATACCTAATCCCACTGTAAACAAGAACATATATTGATATACATCAGTTTATCCTGAACCAATGTAAGTTGTTCCTTTTTACAGTTTATTAGATAATTATCAGATTGTGGGAATGAGCAGGAACAAATGAGGAGTATTAGGAGTATAGGTGTATAAGAGTATGATTTGTACTGCTATATATAAGGATATATCAAGATGTCAGGTCATCATTCCCATATAGTGATAATTATAAGAGTCAGGTATTTCATGTGATAGCTTGACAGGGGTCAGGTGATATCAAGCAGGAGTTAAGAGACAGCACGATAAATGTTAGCACATCAAGTGAAAGCATGTCAAGTGATACAGAAAAATAGTACTGATATAAGAGATCGGCACGAATGCCGAGAAATCATGCAGTCTTTGAAAAACAGTTTAAGTAAGATTTCAAACTCTTCACAAGCATTAATAAAAGAATTAATTAAACTATAGGGTAGGTAAGTGGATAAGCAAGCAAGCGAACATCCAAGCAAAGTAAAGTGATTTGTAGTCAATTTTGCATCTTATCATCACATTTCCTACCAAATTATATTAATTATGTTACTAATAAATCTTTTTTGGGTATTTTGCAGATAATTAAAAGGTCAAAGGCAAAATTGTAAAATAATTTTGATTTTCCAGCTAATTTTTATATTACTACAGAGTTTTCTTGAGGTACAAGAGCGATCCTTCTAGATAAGGGTAGATTAGTCGTAAAAATAAGAGGATGAACCATTGCTAGCCCAAGTACGTGAAGAATTGAATATTCTCCGGGGCTCCTTTTCTAGAAGAGAGACAGTTGGATTTGGATCAGTGCATGCGTGGCTAATCAAGCTGCAAAAATGCGACTTTTGTCGCGTTTCCACGACAATCCTGTGGATAGAGTCGCGGATCAAGGACACGTGTGTTTTTGCGGCTTTTGCTATGTTTCCACGGCAATTCTGTGGATAGAGTCACGGATCAAGGACATGTGTCGCCTCGTTTTATGCTCCCCAAGCCACTGCAACCTATAAATACACTGTAAATTCACCCGAAAGAGAGTTAGACAGAAAATAGAGAGAAGAGTATTTTCATTTCTTATGCTACTCTAGTTGTTCTTCTCTTGCATCATTGCAAATTTAGTCTAAGTTTTTATTTTCCAGAAAATAAGTGGGAAAGAGAGAGTGCTATTGTAATTAATGCAAGTGACAAATCAAAACAAGGATTACGTCTTTCTTCATTGCTCTTTTTTGCATCTTCTACTTTGTGCTTTTTGATTTATGTCTCTAACAATTGCTAACATCTCTAATAAGCTTTATATTCTATGCTTTTTATTCATGTCTAGCTAATCTTATTCTTACATGGGTAACTAACTACTAACCACCTATCCCTAACTACTTGAATGATAACCTACATGAATCTATAGGTGCCAATGAGCCTTGTGCAAGTAAGAACTATGGATCGCTTATGATGAAGGATTCTAACTCTAACTCTCTAACAAGCAATCTAACTCTCATATTTTATACTCTAACTTTATGTTCTTGATGATCTATTGATTGCCTAACTTGCTTATTTTGATTTGGAGAATGCCCGTTCATCTTTACAGATATCGATAATGCACTTATTTCTCACCCTAATCTCATTTTAAAATGGATCTTGATAGGGCACAAAGTGAATGGTGAAGAACTTTCATTAGAACACCACATGACTAGTTCTTAACGCACAAGATTCATGAAGGCCAAGAATCCATTGTGAGGCCCTATATTCAAGCAAGTAACAGTTAGTGGGGTTCATTAGTAGAATGTTAGCCATGCAATCTTTTCCATTTTTCACAACTTAAACATTTAAAGCAATTTTCCTTTAGAACTTCTTCACATTTCTTCAAACTCTTTTTGCACTTCTTTTCTCAAAGATTTCTTCGAAAACTTCTTTCAAAATTTTCTTATAGTTTCTTTAAACTTTCTCTTTTCTTTTCTTTGGCTTCCATTCATCGCTTTCTCAACTCTGCATTTCTTTTCTCTTTTGTTTTCACTCGCTTTCTTACAACCAAATCACTTTATCAATTTTTCACTCTTCCTTCTTTTTTTTTTTGTTTTAAACTGAAACAAGAAGGATCATATTTTGAAGAGAACAATGTAAGAACCGGATAAAGTTTCTATCGCTCCCCCTCCCTATGGATGCAACTCATTTTACCATTTGACTAAGATAAGTAGTTTGAAAGGACACAAGCACAACTCTGGAAGGACATAACTCACATCAATAATGAACTCTTAACTCCAGTGCTTGTATCATTTAATACACTTTCTTTTCCCCAAATCTAAACAAAATTTTTGGCGCTGTTGCTGGGGAGGGTAATGATTTTAGCTTTGTTTTTTCGATCTGAACGTTTCCTTTTCTATTTTAGGTTACAGGTGCTGGAAACAAGAAATAGCAACTATAGTGACATATAAGTGATCTTGGACCTCTGCTCTAGAAAGCAGAGACCAAGCACCCTCAGACTTGTTGCGTCTTCTCAGAATTTACTGCGTTTTCGCGGCAAGAATGGGTTAACTATTGACAATCTTTTTTGCAGACTGCTTGCTTTGCAAAAAATTAGCTATTTGAAACAATTATTTTCCTTCTACGCCACACCCATATTACTGCTAATAAGCTAACAGTAAAAAGCTTGTTGAAAGTTAAAAATTTGTTTAGACATTTGCATCTTTACAATTCATTTACTTTCCTATTGAAGAGTGCTGGAGCAAGGTATGTGAGCATAGCATATAGAATAAGACTCAATCTTTGGTTGATTTATCCGCTTTGAGTGAATCTTATTTGATATATTTTGTACACTTATACAAATCAATTTTAAGGGCATCACCCAAATAAACAAGATAAGATGGGCATTTCATCACCCTTCCTTAGCCCAAAAATAACTTTCTAAGCACTCACAGTCCCAAACCTAATTTAAAAATTGATAGACAATGGCCCCTAGGGACATCTAGAATCATTAGGATATTAACCGAGGGTGAAACTTGTTTTGAATCTTACTCCTGTGAAATCAGTATCTAAGTTTGGGATTAAGAGATTAAGCCTCAAAAATACCGTGGTTTGGCGTAATTAAGGCCCGTTGCTTATGTATGGATACCTTCCACCGTATTTTGTCCTTACCTGGATGATTAGCTTGTGGTTAGATTTAAACAACAACCTCCCCCAAGAAATTGCCTAGTTAGGAGTTGTCTAGGTCCAAGTATCCTAGACTAGGCTTGGAGATTGTTTTTCTTTTTTTTTTTGTTTGTTATTTTCCTTCTTACGTTTGTTTGTTGGGTACGTGAAGAATTAGATATTCCCCAGAGCTCCTTTTCTAGAAGCGAGACAACTGGAATGGGATCAGTGCATACCTAGTCAAGTCGTGGTCGTGTTTTCGCGGCAATCCTATGGATAGAGTCGCAGATTAAGGACACGTGTCCCCTCGTTCCATATTCCCCAAGCCACTGCAGCCTATAAATACCCTATAAATTTACCCGAGAGAGAGTTAGATAGAAACAGAGAGCATAGTATTCTCATTGCTTGTGCTACTCTAGTTGTTCTTCTCTTGTATCATTGCAAATTTAGTCTAGATTTTTATTTTCCAGAAATTGTGTAGGGAAGATATAGTGCTATTGTAATTGATTCAAGTGACAAATGAATATAAAGATTACTTCTTTTCTCATTGCTCTTTCTTACATCTTCTACTTTGTGCTTTTTGATTCATGTCTCTAATAATTGCTAACATCTCTAACAAGCTTTATATTCCATGCTTTTTTTTCATGTCTAGCTAATCTTCTTCTTGCATGCCTAACTAACTACTAACCCACGAACCCTAGCTACTTGAATGATAACCCACATGAATCTAAGCATGCCAATGAGCCTTGTGCAAGCAAGAGTTATGGATTGCTTATGATGAAGGGTTCTAACTCTAACTCTCTAACAAGCAATCTAACTCTCTAACAAACAATCTAACTCTCATATTTCATGATCTAACTTTATGTTCTTGATGATCTATTAATTGCCTAACTTGCTTGTTTTGATTTGGAGAATGCTCGTTCAACCTTGCCGATACAGATAGTGCAGTTATTTCTCACCCTAATCTCGCCTTAAAACAGATCTTGATAAGGTGATGTTCAAGTTTTTACCATGTAACGCAAAGTGGAGGGTGAAGAAATTTCATTAGAATACCACATGACTAGTACTTAATGTACAAGACTCATGAAGGCCAAGGATCCATTATGAGGCTCTATCTTCAAGCAAGTTAACAGTTAGTGGAGTTCATTAGTAGAATGTTAACCATGCAATCTTTCCCATTTTCTACAACTTAAACTTTTCAAGCAATTTTCTTTTAGAAACTTCTTCACATTTCTTCAAACTCTTTTGCACTTCTTTTTCTTAAAGATTCCTTTGAAAACTTCTTTTAAAATTTTCTTTTTGTTTCTTTAAACCTTCTCTTTTCTTTTCTTTGGTTTCCATTCATCGCATTCTCAAATCCACATTTCTTTTCTCTTTTATTTTTACTCGCTTTCTTCTAAGCAAATCACTTCATCAATATCACACTCTTTCTTCTTTCTTTTTTTTGTTTTAAACTGAAACAAGAAAGACCATATTTTGAAGAGAACAAAGTAAGAACTGGACAAAGCTTCTATCACTCCCCCTCCCTGTGGATACGACTCGTTTTACCATTTGGCTAGGACAAATAGTTCGAAAGGACACAAGCACAACTACTAAAGGACATATCTCACATCAATAATAAACCCTTAACTTTAGTGCTTGTATCGTTTCAATACACTTTTATTTTCCCAAATCCCGACACAAAGAAGTGTTGGGGACAATATTAGCGAACAGAGTTTTATCACCAAAGTGCTGGTAGAACTTAGAAATGACTCAGCTTAAGATGCGAGTCTAAAATCTGACAGAATTCTACCTACGTGTGTTTGTAGTAAAACTCTGAGCAGTAAGCTGCCTTTCCAGGCATAGCCCGAAAGTCCAAAGGATTTTAATAAATCTCAGAGAGGTTAAGCCTGAAGGCTGTGCAAAATATGGATATAGCTATACCGTGTCTGACGAGGCTACACAATTAAGCTTGGCTCGTAACCACATGGTGTACCTAGTAAAACCCAGGGGTTTGAGTAAAGCGAGAGTGCAGTAAGTCATGCCTGATGAGGTGTCCAATAGGCTAATTAGACAGTCACAAGACTTAGCCACACTCCTGAAAAAGCTAAAAACCCAAAGGGTTTAACCCGAAGCTGATATAGAACCGCAGAGCAGTTAAGCCTAGAGACTAAAGACTAGTAAGGATCGGCCACACATAGTATAAAGCAGTAAAAGAATATAGTACAAGTATGGTATATGTACAGGAAATAAACTGCCCTAGTATAAACATATGTCACAGGCCTATACACATACAGTCCCAGGCACTCAGCCACATACATGCACGAGTACATAGTGTGGATGAATACAATATAATCTAAAATACAGGATAAAATACAAGTTGACCTGTCGAAGCGGGGAAACACAAGTGAGGCGAGGACACTAGCTTAAAAATCATCGAAAATGTCGTGAAATCCCGAAACTCCAAAAATATGCGCATATGGCCTTAATACAATATAAAATATAAATATATATATTTGGAAAGAGAACTAGAAGAGAGAGAACATGAGAGAAAGAGAAAATTGGAAAGAGAGGGAACTAGGAGAGAGATAGGAATAGAAGAGAGAGAAAATAAGGAAGAGAGAATAAGAAACGGGATTGCTGTCCCCTCCATGCCCATGGAAAGCCAGCCCACAGTTGGCCATGGGCTAGCGACGCTGAGCGGTCCATGTCTCCCTCGGCAGGGGTGGTCGTCAGCCATCCCAGAGAGGAGGGAGAGGAGAGCTGAGGGGTAATGGTGTTTTGGGTGGTATTGGAGGTGATGGTTGGAGATTATGATGGTGATGTTGAAATTGGAGAGAGTGGGAGGTGGAGGAAGTAGTGGGAGCTGTAACTGAGGAGGAGGAGGAAGTAATTTGGTTGTGATGGTGGTGGATTTGAAGAATTTGGAGGCGTAGAGAAGATGCTGGTGGTGGGATTTTGAAGGAGATGATGGTGATTTTGGAGTTAAAAGAGATTAGGGGGAGTTAGGGGAAGAGGGGTGATGTAGTAGTGAGGAGATGGTGGAGAGGTGGAGAGGTGGAGAAGGTGGTGGAAATTGAAAGGATGGCAGTTGATTGGGTGGTTGGTGGTGGTGATTTTGAAGGAGATAAAGTGGTGAAGGAGATGGTAGTGAAGAAGGAGGAGGTGGAAGATGTTAGTGGTGAAGATGATGGCCAGAGCTTGGGGCTGTGGTGGTTCATTGGTCGTGGGGGCTTGCCAGAAGAGGGCGGCGGCGCTGGATCGGGTGGTGGTGACTGTTGGTGGAAAAGGGGGAGAGAAGGGGTGAAAAAGAAAGAGAGAGAGAGAGAGTAGAGAGTAGCGAGAGATTGAGTTGAGGGAGGGAGAGATTAGGGTGAGGGAATTTTGAGAGAGAGGGAGGAGGATGGCGTCGGCCGATTGGGGGAGAAGAAAGAAAAGAAAACGAGGGAAAAAAGATATGGAGGAGAATAGAAGAGAAAAAGAAAGAAGAAAGAAAAGAAAATATTTGGAAAGATATTCCAGATCTGAGAAAATACCAAAAACATTGGAAAAGCCAGAAAAATGAAGAAATTCGAAAAGGTCTTCAAAATTTCTCAAAATTAGTAAATATTATTTTAAGGTATATGGTGCAATTAGATTTCAGAAAATCAATTCTATTTTCAAAATAAAAATTCTGAAATCTACCGATGATACCGGTCGACACCAAAACCGGTCGAACTTTGATAAATTCAGAAAATCTCTAAAAATGCCTTAAGTTATAAAATGTGGTTCTAAGAAATAATATGAAAGCAAAATTTAGAAATTTAACTCCTTTTGTAAATTAAAAATTCTAGAATCGGCCAGTGATATTAGTCAACACTGATTTTGAAGATTTTGCAATTTAATTCGAAAAATTTCAAAAAATCATGAAAAATATAAAATATTAGAAATTGGTCAAATCTGACTACCAAAAAGGTTAAATCAAGCAATACACTAGGATTAGGTCCCCGATTCAGACTAGGGCTGACTCTGAGTCCGTGAATTCGGATCTAATGCAAAACAATTGCATAAATAATCTTAAAACAAAAACAAATACAAGAAATAAGTCAAAAAATATGATTGAGAATTTGGATATGTAATTAAGTACATATTTCAAGAACGGGGTTTACAGCGAGTGTTGTTGAAGGCATATAAGGATGGGTGTTGGTTTTCAACTATCATTTAGAAATCAAATTTTAAACTTGTTTTTATTTCATACTTGATTTCCTTGATTGTTTAACGTTCAATTTAAGAATGGTGTCTTAAAATAAGTTAAATTTCCAAAATTCATCTCATTTGCTTTACATGAATTCTTCCATAGTTCAAGGTAATAATTTTGCTGATGATTCAATTTAGGCATATTTTTTTTGAAGAAGTAGTACGTACTGGTATAGCAGAATAGTGAGCCCGGATTTCTCCTTGTAAAAACTCATTTTTCTTCTCTCAAATTTTCATCGCTTTTCCTTAAACCCGAATTCATCCTCTTTCGAAACTTTCTTTATTTTCCTTTCCAAACCAAATTATTTTCCTTATTTCTTTTTATTTTTGAAATAGAATATTGGAACTTAGATTTTGATGATAACATTTGTGATGCAGATGCATTGAAGCTATATCTCAAAAGCTAGTACTGAATTCTAATAGCTCAAGATTATTCAAGGATATTTACTATTTTTTTGTATTTTTAATAGATTGTTAAAAGCCTTGATCACACACACAAAATAGTTAGATAGTCGACTTATACCCTTGTCTAGTCGACTAACACACTTATAGTCAACTTACTCTTTTATACAGTCGACTAAGTCTTTCCATAGAAATATATTAGTTCTCTGTTTGTTGACTATAACCAACATTAGTTGACTTACCCTCACTTTTAGTCGACTAAGTTTAGGTTTCAGAGACTTGTTTTTCCGTGTCAGCCTTCATATAGTTGACTTGATATCTTGGCTAATCGACTAACACAGTCAAAATTTCTTATACTAGTCAACTACTCTCATACCCTAGTCGACTAACTACAGTTTCTGACCGTTAATAAGTTATTGATTTTGTGGTATTTTATCCGACGTTCTAATTTTCAAAATTGAGTTGATAATTTCCCTAATTGACCATTGATTTCACCTATAAATAAGGATGTTATCCCAGGATGAATACACCAATTCAAATCATTAGTTTTCTGTCCAAAACTCTATTGAAAATTCTATTTCTCAAAAAACTAGTTACTTTCATTTCTTCACACAATTATAATTCTATTGTGAAGAATTCTGGGAGTCAAACTATAAGAAACCTTGTTCACATCACATACAAGTTTCTAGGCTTATAGGATACTTTGTAATCATTCAAAGAGAAGAGTTGTACAAGAGTGTCTTCTTTGTATTGAGAAGAGTTGTACAAGTTGTTGTCATCTTGCTGTAGAGAAGAGTTGTACATATTTGATAAATGGTGATTTGTCAAGTGGTGTACAAGGAGTTGATTTTGGGTGTATCAAAATCAGGATAATGAAAATCTCAAGCGGGTTGCTTGGGGACTGGACGTAGGTCATAAGAACCGAACCAGGATAAAATCTCTCGTGTTTGCATTTGCATATCTTCTGAGATTTATTCTGTGCATTTTTCTTTTCTTATAAGTATTTTAATTAAACGCTATTCATCTTTATTTTAGTGCTTATGTTATCATTGTTTTTAGATCTTACATTTGGTATTAGAGCTCTACATACAATGTTTAAGGATGGCAACAGAGTTTCCTTCATCACAATTCAAAGAAGGACATTCTACACAACGCCCACCATTATTTGATAGATCAAACTACAACTACTAGAACTGTAGAATGAAGATCTACTTACAATCACTCAACTATAAACTATGGAACATAGTAGAAGCACCTGTTGGCCCAGAGGCCTTCCACCCTAGTTTTGATGATGATTAACTCATGTAGTTATGTTTACTAATATTCTTGTGATTTTAGTTACAGATTATTGATCAAGATATTAGTAGGTGATTGCTTCAAAAAGAGGTGTTTTAGAAGCCTTCACATGGTGATTCCAGGGCCCAAGGCATCAAGATCACACATAGCTTCGCTCGTGGATCACGGAGTTTGGATCGGGTCTACTTGAAGATGGAGATCGTCAAGAAGACTTAGGTATCCATAGTTTAGAGTGTGTTTAGATCCATTTGTAAAGCTTAGAATAGTTGATATGCTCAAGTGCACAAACACACACGTTTTATGTTTTGGATTTGGTTTTCAAGAATAGTTTGATCAAAACAAGTTTACATATTTTATATGTATAGTAGATGTATTCTTTCTATACATGCTTACTTAAACTTCCTATACAAACTTATTTTGACTTTCCTATTCATGTAGTGAAAAATTCAAGTTTGATAAAATACAAGTTTTAGTTTTTGATAAAAATGATAAAACACAAAAATAGTTCAAATTGATTGATATTTGAGTTGAAATTTTTATCACATGTTTATATATCAATGCAAAATGATAAAACTATTTTTGGGTATTTTTTACAAAGACTTAAAAGATTTTTAGAAATATTCTTTACATGTGTTTCTGTCCCAGAACAGTGGCTGACAGGCCAGGTCGGCCGACCGCACGGGTCGACCGCACCAAAGGCCGGTCGACCCTTGCGGTCGACCGACGTGCACAAGCTTGTGCACGTTTGGCAGACACAGGGACGGTCGGCCGGGCGGCCGACCAGACCAGAGAGCTCTGCCTCTGTTTCTGGCGGTCAGCCGGGCGGTCGACCGAGATGGCCCAACGGTCATATTTATGACCGTTGGCGGTCGACCGGCCGGTCGACCGCAAGCCTGTCAGGCTGACAGATCAGCCTAACGGCTAGTTTTCTGATGGGGCTATAAATACCCCATCTCTTGGGTTGTTTTGATAAGACTTTTGAAAAAAAAATACCAGAGTTTGTTTTGTGTTTAAACAAGTTTTTAAAAGAGTTTTAGTGCCAAAAAGATTTCATCTTTATTGTTTTTCAAGGGTTTTGAAAAATCAAAGAAAATAGAAATTTGGGATATTTGTATTGGTTTTCATTCTCTATCTTTTACAAGAGTTTTCCCAAGTATTTTCTTTGTTACTTGATTTTCAAAAACACCTTGATATCCACACTTGAGACTATCTTCTATCCTAATCTATTTAGGATCTTTTTGTTTGTGGAAAAGGAGAGATTGTTTGTGGTTGAAAGAGACCACCTATTGTAAACCCTCATTATTTGGTTGCTCCCTCTTTTGTAGAGGTTGAGGTTGTGGATTTGAGGTGATTGGTTTGCTCCCTCTTTGGTAGAGGTGGAGATTGGTGTTTACTCCCTCTTGGTGAGGTGGAGTTAGTTGTTGGTTTGTATCCCTCAAGTGTGAGGTGGATTGGTTGTTGTTTGGGTACGGGCCTACCCCTCGGTTGTGAGGTGGTGTTTGAGAGAGGAGTTCGGTACTCCTATTGTTGTAACAAATCCTCCTCAGTGGAGGTTCCCTCGGTGGGAGATAGTGGATTGGAAATCCTTCACGGTGGTGAAGGCGGGGATGTAGAGCTAGGGGCTCGAACCTCGAAACATATCTTGGCCTTTGCGTTTGATCCACTTGTCTCTCAACTCTCTCTCTCTTTTAATTGTGCAAAGCATCATTCATATCATATCATCATATTTGCTTGTGTTGAGCATTGCTTCATATTGTCTATCTTTATATGCTTGTGTTTGTGTGCCTTACTTATACTTAACCACAAGAGCTTCACATAGCACCTCAACCCATATTTAGGGGAATCAAGAGGAGTTAGTCCAGAGCCCTTTACGGGGAATTCGGCTACACTTGTGCGTTGTATTAAGTTTGTGCTTAATTTGCATTAGCTTCCGCATTTAGTTTCTAGATTAGCATTTACACCTATTCACCCCCCCTCTAGGTGTACTTTCAATTGGTATCAGAGCCTACGCTCCTGATACTTAGGCTTAACATCCTAGGAGTGAGATCCATTTGTTTGGTAATCTCTTGTTTGCATTTGCTTGTTTGCACACATATAGTTTACCATGGACTTCATGACCCCACCTATGTATGATGCTTCCAACATTCTTGTTTGGAAGACTAGGATGTCCATATACCTCCAAACCCTAGGCTTACATGTTTTCCTTGCGGCCACCAAGAAATGCTATCTTGATAATTGCAATCATATAGGGGCCAATGCACAAGCCCTTGAGGCCATTAGAAGCACATTATCTAAAGATTATCTTATACGTGTTTCTAACTTTGATTCCGCATTTGCAGTGTGGAACATGTTGACAACCACAACCACCACCTCCGAGCTTCAAATGCCAATCCAACAAGAAGAGGAATCTAGTGGAGAATCTGACTCACAATGCTATATGGTCCAAGGGAATGACTCCCTTGAGGTACATTCGGAATCTCAACTAGATAGTGATGATGCTAGTTCTTCATGTGATGATAATATTGATGCCTATGCTTTGAATGAAGAACTATCTATTGTTTGTGAAAAAACTAATTGAAAAATATAATGTTTTGAAAAAGAAAAGTCTAGGCCTTAACAATGAAAATAAAAATTTGATTGCTAGACTTGATGTTGTTTTGCAAGAGAAAGAGGAGATTGCTAATGAGAGGGATTCATTAAAATCTCAACTTGATCTTGCACTTAAAGAAAATGAGTTTTTGAAAAACAATAATTATTGTGAAAATATTTTGAAGAAAAATGAAAACTTATCTTCAAAAATTAATTTTGTTTTAAAGGAGAATGTTGCTTTGAAAAATAAAATAATTTCTATTTCAAATGATTTAGATGTTTGTTTAAAGAAAAAGATTGTTTTACAAAATAAAATAGATGCACATGTTTGCCATGCTAGGGTAGTTCCATCTAGCACACCCATTGCATGCCACACTTCTTCTTTGATTAACAATGATATATCCATGCTTAAGAAGAGTGTAGATTGTTTGGGCTCCACTTTGACCCAATGTGCCAAGAGCCATACACGTTTGGAATCTTTGTTTCGAAAGAAACAAGTTCCATTTTTCATGCACACCCTCCACGGCATACACATGCTTCCCACGGACACCATCATCACTTGTATGCTTATGTGTACACTTGTACACATTGTGGACTATGGGCCACCTTACTAAATTTTGCTTTGATAGATTACATACTTCAAATTTAGCAACTAAATTTGTTTGGGTTAGAGAAGGTACTAACTCTCATGGACCCAAAAGACAATGGGTACCAAAGACCACCCCTCCTTTATTTGATGTAGGTGTGGGCTCTCACATGACGTGAGAGTAGCGGTACCTTGGAGTGGATGCGTTCCGAGCTTCATGGAGATCAATTGGATGCATCACTTTCAAGGGAAGTTTGGTGGGACAACCACCATGTTTTTGGAGGTTTGGAGTTGGTAACGATCTCTAAACTCCCATTTTATTTATGCTCATGCTTGTTCATTCATGATATTTTTAACATGATCATGTTTTAATTGTTTTTGTGCTTCATGTGGTATAAACTAATTTAAATGTAGTTTTTATCAAAACTTGCATGTATGCATGTACAAATAGTGAGAACAAATTGATTCATATATGTTTGCACTTCATGCTCATTTGTACCCACTATATACACATGTATAAGTTAGTTTTGATGATTCTTTCATTTATACATGTTTTTTTGCCTACCTTCATGTTTCTACTTCATGTATATGTATTTTGAATTCAAATCTAATAAATATACATGTACACCCGTGAGTCTCTTGCCTTCATGCAAACATCTTTATTAGACTCTTTTACGTTTGGGATATGTATGTGTATTGTTAGGATTGGATAATTCATACATATACCTAGAAGTTTGTGTTTTAGATTTTTCATGATTTGTTTTAATAAAATTGGTATTCATGTTTCATTTGAGCTTCTATGTCTATTTTCATAAAAATGCTATTTACATAATCTTTTAACACTCACTTTTTCATTTATTTATCCATGACTTAAGTGTCATGATCATTTTGAGCTTTATAGACCATGAGTGATTAAATCTTTATGTATTTAGTTATGTTTTATGAAAAATATATGATTTGATGTATTTGAAGGATCTTTAACTAGTTTTTCAAAATCATTTTATACTAGTTATTTATTCTTCAATAAGTTTATGAGATATACTCATGATCCTACTTTTTATGGGTAAAATCTTTTGTAATCTCAAGATTTGATGCTTCATGATTTGAATATTAGTTTAAATGTTAGTCAACACTAGGATTTATACTTGTACATATTATGGGCCACAAATAAATCTATATATGTTTGAGCTTAAATGCATATTTGAACCCATTAGATGTGCTAGTATAGTCTAGTTTTGATGATTCATACATTTTAACTTGTATTCTCATTTTTGGTTTTGTTGTGTGTTTATTTATTTAACTTCATGTATATGTCTATTTTATCCAATTATTGTTTATACATATACATCCTTTTTGAGCCACGTGCCTTCATTCATATATCTTAGTGGACTCGTTGTGTTTGGATATGTATGTATACAATAGTTTGTATAGGACATACATATACGTTGAAGATTAAATAAGTTTTGATGTTTCCATGTTTCAAGGAATTTTGAGCTTAATTGAATATTTTCATAATCATGATCCTCACATTTTTGATAATGCACTCACCCTTCTTATTTACTCATGTTTTATTTTCATGAGTCATTATATGCTTCATTGATTATGAGTGTTAGTTATTTTGTGAATTTCATGTTTTATGAAAAATAATTTATTTTTATTCCTTGCCTGAAGGATTTCGTACTAGTTAACAAATTTTCTATTTTAAACTAGTTCGTATTCTTCGTTTTGATAATATGAGTTATACCATGCTACTATTGTTGTTCAATTGGTATCATTGAACTCTTTCAATTGGTATCAATTTTGATCCTTTTGTATACTCATATGTTTGTATGTATGTATGCTTTCTATCCAATGGTATCAATGTCAATTGGTATCTATTTTTTTTTCATACATATATGTTTTATTTGTGCCTACTATATTTCTATATCTTAGAGCACAAAAATTTGTTTATGCTAAGCTTGAAAATTTCTAATGATTGATTGGTTTTCAATTGGTATCTTAAAACAAGCTTATGCATGTGTTTTATTTGTATTTCATAAAGGGGGAGAAAATTCAATTTTCTTACTTCAATTGGTATTTGTTTTCCCACTCCCTTGCTTTATGATAGAAAATAAAAATTTTAAATTGATATCATGTGCTTAAAAGGAAAATTACTCTCTTTTGATATCAAGATGTTTTATGTTTTATATTGGTATCTAAAAATTTTGTTTAAAGAAAAATACAAAGTTTTTGATTTATATTGTCTATATGCAAGGAGAGCTTAACATCTCTTCTACATATAGATTCATGTTGAGTGTATCTAGTATTGAGGAGCTTGACATCTCTTCTCTATGTGGTACACGTGTGCAGGGGGAGCTTCACATCTCTCCTTATGCATTACATAATATGTGTTATGTGAATTGGGGCTTATCATCCCTTCTTCATATAATGCATATGTTGAAAATCACCTAGTGGGGGGGTGAATAGGTGATAATGCTAATCAATGGACAAATTAAAAATTAAGATGTAACAATCAACACACAAGATTCACAAGATGAATGGAAGCAAGTAAATATAGCAATGATGATGACAAGCAAGTAATAAGTGCAAGAATGTAAACCAATCGCAAACACAAGGATATGTTATCGAGGTTCGAGCACCCAGCTCTACTCCCCGCCTTCCCCAGAAGGATTCTAGCTACTTCCACTATCACAAAGAAATCACAATTACACCGGAGTACCCAACTCCACAATCTCGATTACAAGCAATTTCTGAGTAGTCAAAAGACCACAAACTCTCTCTTTCAAATGTCTCTTCCCTTACAAAAGGTCGTTAGAGAACAATGAGTAGGAATGAAGCTCTTGTTGTAAGTGAAGAAAGAAAATTAAATCAGAGAGTATTTTAAAAACCACTTCAGAAAATGAGAGAGAATTTCAGCACAAAAACCAAGAAACAAAGCTCTTTTGAATGCCTTAAACTTTTGAATTTTTCTTGCAAAAATTGTTGTTGTAAACAAACTTTCCCCAAACACCCCTATTTATAGGAGAGGCCTAGGGTTAAGGGATAAAACAATCTTAAGGCTAATTAAGTCATATTAGATTCAAAATATATCCCTAAATCAAATTTAAACAAAAAAAGACAAAATAAAACAGCTCAGAAAAATGCCCGTTACTGTTCAAACGGCTAGTCCAGTCGACTGGCCGGTCGACCGCACGTACAAAAAATCTGACCGTTGCAGGCCAGCGATCGACCGCCCGGTCGACCCAAACTAACCGAGAGCAGACTGGGTTACAGTCGGTCGACCGTGCGGTCGACCGCAAAAACGTGCACACTGATATATGTACACCCAGAACTACAGTCGACTGGGCCGATCGACCGGCCAAACCTGACATAGGTCCGGTCGACTGTCCGGTCGACTGGCTCAGGTCAAAAACCAGATTTTGGACAGAAAATTAAAGGGATTTTGATTTTGACAAAAATATTTTTGAACAGGGATTAGTATAAAACACAAATATATATCTGCAGGCAAAATCTAGTATGCAAAATATTTTTGTATAAAATATAAGAAATTATTTTGGATCAAGTATGTGCGTAAAAACGTGTGTGATAGAGCTTCAAACCTATCCACTATTCTTTAACAAACTATAAAACTAAAAACAAAATAATTGAGGACTTCTTGAGCATTCTTCAAGTCTTTGAGCCATGCTATCCTTGTTAGAGCCTTCTTCTTCTATGATCCTTTCTTGATGTGCAATATGCCTTCATAGCTTCATGAACCTAGAAGTTGTTGCAATAGCAAGCAATGGCGTCCAAACATGGTACTTATCCTGAAACTTATCTTAAGCAAATTCATTAGTACCAAATAGCTCTTATTTGGTTTGTCATCATCAAAACACAAACAATTGGAGAGTGTAACCTCTTGGGCCAACAATCTCCCCCTTTTTGATGATGACAAAACAAATAAGCTATAAACAAAAATATAGGGGAGGAGAAAACTCCCCCTCAAATTATGCTATATGAAAAACACAAGAATTTATTGAAAACAAAGAAGTACACAAGAATTTATTGAAAACAAAAGAAATGCTTTTGATACTAATTGAAACCAATTGAAACAATAATGAAAAACACAAGAATTCTCAAAAACGCATGAAAACAAAACAAGACGACAAAAACATATATAAGCTCATATAAACTCATATGGAACCAAGACCATATAAATTTATTTTTGTCCATGTAAACTTATTCTCCCCCTTTTTGTCATATATCAAAAAGGGTTATGAAAAACATGTCTATTCAATAACACAAACATTAAGTTCTCCACAAATAAACGAGAATCTAGCAAAATCAAGTGGTTTAGTGAAAATATCGGCTAGTTGTAAATCCGTGGAAACATAATCAATATCTATATCTCCTTTCTCAAAATCTCTAAGAAAGTGATATCTAATCTCAATGTGCTTGGTCTTACTATGTTGATTTGCATTCTTAGTCATGTGTATAGTACTAGTATTATCACAAAATATTTTTATATGATCAAAATGCAAACCAAAATCAAGTAGAGTATGTTTCATCCAAAGGACTTGTGCACAACAAGCCCCCGCGGCAACATACTCCGCCTCGGCGGTTGAGAGTGCTACGGAATTTTGCTTCCTAGAGGACCATGAAACAAGACAATTATCAAGAAATTGACATGTCCCACTAGTACTCTTTCTATCTACTCTACAACCCGCATAGTCGGCATCCGAATAACTCGTCATTGAGAAATCTCCGATTTTCGAATACCATAGACCCATCCCAATAGTGCCCTTAATATAACGAATAATGCGTTTTACTGCAATAAGATGGGATTCTTTAGGACACGATTGAAATCTAGCACAAAGACACACACTAAACATTATATCCGGCCTACTTGCCGTTAAATATAAAAGACTTCCTATCATGCTTCTATATAATTTAATATCAACATTTTTACATTGGTCATCTTTATCAAGCTTGGTTGTAGTTGCCATGGGAGTGTTGCAAGTCTTTGAGCCTTCAAGTCCAAACTTCTTTACAAGTTCCTTTGCGTACTTGGCTTGACTTATGAACGTCCCGTTTTGCAATTGCTTGATTTGGAGTCCAAGGAAGAAATTGAGCTCACCCATTGAAGACATTTCAAACTCAAGTTGCATTACCTTTTCAAAATCCTTGCACAAAAGCTCATTAGTAGAAACAAAAATTATATCATCAACATAAATTTGCACAATTAATATATCATTATCAACATGCTTAGTAAATAAAGTTGTGTCTACTTTGCCTTTAACAAAATAATTTGAAATTAGAAAACTAGAAAGCCTTTCATACCAAGCTCTAGGAGCTTGTTTCAATCCATATAAAGCTTTATCAAGTTTAAAAACAAAATCGGGATGAACATGATCAACAAAACTGGGAGGTTGAGAAACATAAACTTCTTCATTAATAAAACCATTCAAAAATGCACTTTTCACATCCATTTGAAAAAGTTTAAAATTTTTAAAAGATGCAAAACTAGTGTCATCCGTATGGCTTTAAGCCGTGCTACGGGTGCAAAGGTCTCCTCAAAGTTAATTCCTTCAACTTGAGTGTAACCTTGGGCCACTGACCTAGCTTTATTCCTAATGATATTTCCGGACTCATCCATCTTGTTTCTAAAGATCCACTTAGTACCAATTATTGGTCTATCGTGGGGCTTAGGAACAAGATGCCAAACTTGGTTGCGCTCAAATTGATTGAGTTCCTCTTGCATGGCAAGCAACCAATATGGGTCCGTCTCGGCTTCGAGAATGCCTTTGGGTTCAAAATGAGAAATGAAAGCAAAGTTACCACATAGGTCATGGAGTTTGGAGCGTGTTGTGACTCCTTTAGATGCATCACCCAAGATGAGCTCCTTAGGATGATTTGTAGCATATCTCCAAGCTTTAGGAAGCGGTTGAGAGCTTTCCTCTTTATCCTCTTGAACATCACCAATAGACTCTTGCTTTTCTTCTTGAGCGGGTGAGTCCTTCAAGGATAGTCTCTCCATGTCTTCACCTAATGGTTCAATCTCTACAACATTCTTAACAACCACATTAGATTCTTCAAACTTAACATGCATGGTTTCTTCAATAGTAAGTGAAGATCTATTAAAAACTCTATATGCTTTGCTAGTAGAAGAATATCCAACAAAGATTGCTTCATAAGCCTTAGCATCAACTTACCCAAATTCTCCTTAGTATTTAAAACAAAACACTTGCATCCAAAACTTTAAAGTATGCAACATTTGGTTTTCTAGAATGATACATTTCAAAAGATGTTTTGGAAGAATTCTTACACACATAAATACGATTTGAAATATAGCATGCGGTGTTTACGGCCTCGGCCCATAAATATTGAGGGAGGTCATATTCACTTATCATTGTCCTAACCATCTCTTGAAGTGTTCTATTTTTCCTTTCTACAACTCCATTTTGTTGTGGAGTCCTGGGACAAGACATTTCATGCTTTATTCCCTTTTCATCACAATAAGTCATGAAGAGTTGGTTAACAAACTCACCACCTCTATCACTCCTTATTCTCAAAATCGAAAAACCTTTTTCTTTTTCAACCCTTTTTCGAAAGATTTTGAAATATGAAAATGTTTGATCTTTACTTTGCAAGAAGAAAACCCAAGTGAAACGGGAAAAATCATCAACTAAAACAAATGCAAATCTCCTACCATTTAAACTTTTAGTTTGTGTTGGTCCAAAAGATCCATATGAATTAGTTCTAAGGGCCTAGTAGTCATGATATCCTTAATTGGTTTGAAGGAAGACTTGGTTTATTTCCCAAGTTGGCACGCACCACAAATGCGGTCTTTCTCAAACCTCAAGCAAGGTATACCCTTTACTAAATCCTTAGAATTAATTCTAGAAATATGTTCAAAAGATGCATGTCCTAATCTTCTATGCCAAAGCCAAGAATTTTCATCAAAAGCATTCAAGCATTTAGTAGAACAATCTAAATTAAGCATGTCAATAATGTAAACATTATTATCAAGAAAACCGGTAAGAATACAATCATCGGATTTAACATCAAAAATCTTGCAAGAGGAATCATCAAAAACAACTTTAAGTCCACGGTCACAAAGTTGACTAATGCTAAGCAAATTATGTTTTAAACCATCTACTAAACAACATTCTCTATAATAGGAGATGCACCAATTTGAATGTTACCTATACCGATGATAGTTCCTTTGGAGTCATCCCCGAAGGTGACGGAGCCACCTTCCATGTACCTTGATAGGGTTGTAAAGTTGTTGATGTCCCACGTCATATGTCTTGAACAATCACTATCAAGGTACCACCGCTCCCTACGTCTTGGTGCCTTGGTATGTACCTACATCAAATAATTTAGGACTTGATTTTGGTACCCACATTTTCTTGGGTCCTAGGGGTTAGTTTCATTAACCCAAACAAGATTATTTGATCTATTAACTTGATCATAACAAAATTTAGCTAAATGTTCATTCTTACCACAATATGTGCATCTATATACTCTACCATATTTGAAAGCATAATGAGTGTGTGATTTGTGAGCATGAGAGTTGTGAGCATGAAAAGATTTAGCATGTGTAGTGTGAGCATGAGTAGACTTAACATGTGAGATGTGCTTTTTAGAAAACATGTTCTCAAGTTTCTTTATGTTAAAAGCACAATCATTTAAAACTTTTTCAAAATCATTTATTTTAGATTTAAAAGAAGAAATTTCTTTTTCATCAACAATAGGAGATTTTCCCTTACAAGAAACCTTGTAGGCATTAAACTCATTTTGAATAGAAATAAGATTAGAAGAAATATCATCCTTTTCTTTAGAAACCATAGCAAGTTGATTTTTGAGAAAGGCAACTTCTTTTTGCAATTTTAAGCATTCAAGTTTCTTGTTATCATAAGTTTCGGAAAGTTCAACAAAAGCATGTACAAGAACTTTCTTACTTAATTCATCATCTTCATCATCATGAGATTGAGGGGTTACCTTAGGTGTGTTTGCCATGAAACACATGTTCGCCGTATCCACCTCTTCTTCGGACTCGCTCTCCGAATCCCACGTTGCCTTGTATGCTTTCTTTTCCTCCGGCTTCTTTGGCTTGAAGGAGGAAGTCATCTTCTTCTTAAACTCCGGGCAATCCGCCATGATATATCCGGTTTGCGGCAATTGTAGTAAATGATCCTTCTCTCCTCTTTGCCTTCAAATTTCTTCCGGAAGTTGAGCTTGTTCTTCCGGTACAACCTCTTGACATTCCGCACAAGTAGAGTTAGCTCCTCATCATCTTCTTCGTCTTCTTCATCGTCATCATTGGTGGATGAAGTCTTGAAGGCTATGGATTTCTTCTTTGAAGTAGTGGCCTCTTCTCTTGCCTTCTTCTCCATCTCATGGGTCTTTAGGTTCCCAATGAGACTAATGAGGTCCATCTCGTCCTTGTCGTTCAATTCTTTTAAGGTGGTGGCCTTTATCTCCCATGAAGACGGAAGAGCCCGAATCACTTTTCGCACCTTTTGATCGTTGGAGATGTCATCACCTAAGGAAGAAAGACCATTAGTGATTTTAGTAAACCTTGTAATCATACTATCAATAGACTCATCATCAATCATTTTAAATGACTCATATTGGGACCTCAAGAGATTTATCTTAGCTCTCTTGACTTGTGAAGTCCCTTCGTATGTGACCAATAAGTGTTGCCAAATCTCATAGGCGGATTGGCAATGAATTACCCGTGTAAGGTCATCCTCATTCAAGACGGTTAATAGGGAGTTTTGGGCCTTGGAGTTAGCCTCATATTCTCTAAAGTTGAAGTCGGTCCAAGTGCTCTCATCACCATCGGTGCTACATAGGGTTTGGTCAAGGACTTGGCCACTAAGCTACCCAAAGATTGCAAAAATATAGTCATCCTAACCTTCCAAATAGGGAAATTTAGTCCATCAAATTTAGGAGGGGTTTTAATGTTATCGGTCATGTTTACTAGTGTATGAAAGTATGAATGAGAGTGTTGATTAGCAAATTTTAAGGATCTCTCTATGGATGTTAAGCCAAAACCTAGAGTCCAAGCTCTGATACCAATTGAAAATCACCTAGAGGGGGGGTGAATAGGTGATAATGCTAATCAATGGACAAATTAAAAATTAAGATGTAACAATCAACACACAAGATTCACAAGATGAATGGAAGCAAGTAAATATAGCAATGATGACGACAAGCAAGTAATAAGTGCAAGAATGTAAACCAATCGCAAACACAAAGATATGTTATCGAGGTTCGAGCACCCAGCTCTACTCCCCGCCTTCCCCAGAAGGATTCTAGCTACTTCCACTAGCACAAAGAAATCACAATTACACCGGAGTACCCAACTCCACAATCTCAATTACAAGCAATTTCTGAGTAGTCAAAAGACCACAAACTCTCTCTTTCAGATGTCTCTTCCCTTACAAAAGGTCCTTAGAGAATAATGAGTAGGAATGAAGCTCTTGTTGTAAGTGAAGAAAGAAAATTAAATCAGAGAGTATTTCAAAAACCACTTCAGAAAATGAGAGAGAATTTCAGCACAAAAATCAAGAAACAAAGCTCTATTGAATGCCTTAAACTTTTGAATTTTTCTTGCAAAAATTGTTGTTGTAAACAAACTTTCCCCAAACACCCCTATTTATAGGAGAGGCCTAGGGTTAAGGGATAAAACAATCTTAAGGCTAATTAAGACATATTAGATTCAAAATATATCCCTAAATCAAATTTTAAACACAAAAGACAAAATAAAACAGCTCAGAAAAATGCCCGTTACTGTTCAAACGGCTAGTCCGGTCGACTGGCCGGTCGACCGCACGTATAAAAAATCTGACCGTTGCAGGCCAGCGGTCGACCGCCCGGTTGACCCAAACTAACCGAGAGCAGACTGGGTTACAGTCGGTCGACCGTGCGGTCGACCGCAAAAACGTGCACACTGATATATGTACACCCAGAACTACAGTCGACTGGGCCGGTCGACCGGCCAAACCTGACATAGGTCCAGTCGACTGTCCGGTCGACTGGCTCAGGTCAAAAACCAGATTTTGGACAGAAAATTAAAGGGATTTTGATTTTGACAAAAATATTTTTGAACAGGGATTAGTATAAAACACAAATATATATCTGTAGGCAAAATCTAGTATGCAAAATATTTTTGTATAAAATATAAGAAATTATTTTGGATCAAGTATGTGCGCAAAAACGTGTGTGATAGAGCTTCAAACCTATCCACTATTCTTTAACAAACTATAAAACTAAAAACAAAATAATTGAGGACTTCTTGAGCAATCTTCAAGTCTTTGAGCCATGCTATCCTTGCTAGAGCCTTCTTCTTCTATGATCCTTCCTTGATGTACAATATGCCTTCATAGCTTCATGAACCTAGAAGTTGTTGCAATAGCAAGCAATGGCCTCCAAACATGGTACTTATCCTGAAACTTATCTTAAGCAAATTCATTAGTACCAAATAGCTCTTATTTGGTTTGTCATCATCAAAACACAAAACAATTGGAGAGTGTAACCTCTTGGGCCAACTTATGTGTAGGGAAGTTAACTTAGCGTCTTCCTCTTCATGAATGTATATCGCATATATCATTTATTAATTGTTTCATGTTCACTTTAAATTTGTATCAAGATGCCCTTCATTGACATATAAGTTCCAATTGGTATCATATTTGAGTGTACATATTATAATTTGTTATTTACCCCTTATTTATATTACTTTTGTTTTAGACCAAAAGGGAAGAAAAGTTTGTTTTTGTGTGTTTTTACCCCTTTGTTGATGATTGACAAAAGGGGGAGAAAGATTTTGAGTTTCATTGAGTTTTATATATGCATATTTATGTTTTGCACATATTAAGTTTTAGTTTAATATAAGTTTAATTTTAATTGGTCTCTAGAGCATGCTTTGTTTTGATATTTCATTTGGTATCTAGAGCATCTTGTTTATATGCATTGTCATTTATTGCATATTTATTGTTTATTTCTTTTTGCATGAGTTAAGGGGGAGCTTCTTTGAAGCTTAACTTCAATCCATGCATATATAACTCCATGAGTTTTGTCATCATCAAAAAGGGGGAGATTGTTGGCCCAGAGGCCTTCCACCCTAGTTTTGATGATGATTAACTCATGTAGTTATATTTACTAATATTCTTGTGATTTTAGTTACAGATTATTGATCAAGATATTAGTAGGTGATTGCTTCCAAAGAGGTGTTTTAGAAGCCTTCACATGGTGATTCCAGGGCCCAAGGCATCAAGATCACACATAGCTTCGCTCGTGGATCACGGAGTTTGGATCGGGTCTACTTGAAGATGGAGATCGTCAAGAAGACTTAGGTATCCATAGTTTAGAGTGTGTTTAGATCCATTTGTAAAGCTTAGAATAGTTGATATGCTCAAATGCACAAACGCACACGTTTTATGTTTTGGACTTGGTTTTCATGAATAGTTTGATCAAAACAAGTTTACATATTTTATATGTATAGTAGATGTATTCTTTCTATACATGCTTGCTTAAACTTCCTATACAAACTTATTTTGACTTTCCTATTCATGTAGTGAAAAATCTAAGTTTGATAAAATACAAGTTTTAGTTTTTGATAAAAATGATAAAACACAAAATAGTTCAAATTGATTGATATTTGAGTTGAAATTTTTATCACATGTTTATATATCAATACAAAATGATAAAACTATTTTTGAGTATTTTTTACAAAGACTTAAAAGATTTTTAAAAATATTCTTTACATGTGTTTCTGTCCCAGAACAGTGGCTGACAGGCCAGGTCGGCCGACCGCACGGGTCGACCGCACCAAAGGCCGGTCGACCCTTACGGTCGACCGACGTGCACAAGCTTGTGCACGTTTGGCAGACACAGGGACGGTCGGCCGGGCGGCCGACCGGACCAGAGAGCTCTGCTCTCTGTTTTTGGCGGTCGGCCGGGCGGTCGACCGAGATGGCCCAACGGTCATATTTATGACCGTTGGCGGTCGACCGGGCCGGTCGACCGCAAGCCTGTCAGGCTGACAGATCAGCCTAACGGCTAGTTTTCTGATGGGGCTATAAATACCCCATCTCTTGGGTTGTTTTGATAAGACTTTTGAAAAAAAAAATACCAGAGTTTGTTTTGTGTTTAAACAAGTTTTTAAAAGAGTTTTAGTGCTAAAAGATTTCATCTTTATTGTTTTTCAAGGGTTTTGGAAAATCAAAGAAAATAGGAATTTGGGATATTTGTATTGGTTTTCATTCTCTATCTTTTACAAGAGTTTTCCCAAGTATTTTATTTGTTACTTGATTTCCAAAAACACCTTGATATCCATACTTGAGCCTATCTTCTATCCTAATCTATTTAGGATCTTTTTGTTTGTGGAAAGGAAAGATTGTTTGTGGTTGAAAGAGACCACCTATTGTAAACCCTCATTATTTGGTTGCTCCCTCTTTGGTAGAGGTTGAGGTTGTGGATTTGATGTGATTGGTTTGCTCCCTCTTTGGTAGAGGTGGAGATTGGTGTTTACTCCCTCTTGGTGAGGTGGAGTTGGTTGTTGGTTTGTATCCCTCAAGTGTTAGGTGGATTGGTTGTTGTTTGGCTACGGGCCTACCCCTTGGTTGTGAGGTGGTGTTTGAGAGAGGAGTTCGGTACTCCTATTGTTGTAACAAATCCTCCTCGGTGGAGGTTCCCTCGGTGGGAGATAGTGGATTGGAAATCCTTCACGGTGGTGAAGGCGGGGATGTAGAGATAGGGGTATTGGCCCAAGAGGTTACACTCTCTTATTTTGTGTTTTGATGATGACAAACCAAATAAGAGCTATTTGGTACTAATGAATTTGTTCAAGATAAGTTTCAGGTTTTGTACCATGTTTGGAGACCATTGGCTTAGCTTTTGCAAGAACTTCTAAGTTTCACATAACAAGGAAGGCAAATTACACAATCAAGGAAGGATCATAGAAGAGAAGGCACTAGCAAGGCATTGGATGGCTCAAAGACTTGAAGATTGCTCAAAAAGTATTTAATCATTGTATTTTTTGTTTTATAGTTTGTTAAAGAATAGTGGATAGGTTTGAAGCTCTATCACACACGTTTTTGCGCACAAGTTTATTCCAAAACGTTTTCTAATATTTTATATACAAGATTTTGTCTACATTTATATCTTTATGTTTTATACTAATCTATGTTCAAAAGTATTTTTGTCAAAATCAAAATCTCCTTTATATTCTTTCCAAAACTGATTTTTAACCTGTTCCGGTCGACCGACCGGTCGACTGATTCTATGTCTGGTTTGACCAGTCGACCGTCCCAGTCGACCGTGGAACTGGCAGGGGCACGTATCCGTGTGCATGTCTGCCGGTCGACCATGCAGTCGACCGACTGTAGCTCAGTCTGCTCTCGGTTAAAATGGGTCGACCGGGCGGTCGACCGCTGGCCTGCAACGGTCATATATTTGAACTTGCGGTCGACCGACCGGTCGACCGACAGAGCCGTTTGAACAGTAACGGGCATTTTTTTTCTGAGTTGTTTATTTTTGTCTTTTTCTCACTTAAGTGAGTTTAAATGACCTAATTTGGGTTTAATACATTCTGATTAGCCTTAAAAATGTTTTATCTTCTAACCCTAGCCCTCTCCTATAAATAGGGGTGTTTGGGGAGAGATTGGTTCAACCTAATTATTACAAGAAAAATTCAAAAGTTTAAGGCATTCAAAAGAGCTTGGTTTCTTGGTTTTTGTGCTGAAATTCTCTCTCATTTTCTGAAGTGTTTTCAAGAATTCTCTGATTTCATTTTCTTTTCTCTTTACACACAGGAGCTTCATTCCTACTCATTGTTCTCTAAGGACCTTTGTAAGGGAAGAGAATTTTGAAAGAGAAAGTTTGTGGTCTTTTGACTACCAAGAGAGAACTTGTACTTGAGATTATGGAGTTGGGTACTCCGGTGTATTTGTGACATCTTTGTGATAGTGGAAGTGGTTGGAATCCTTCTGGGGAGGCGGGGAAGTAGAGCTGGGTGCTCGAACCTCGATAACAAATCTTGGTGTTTGCGTTTGGTTTACTTTCCTTGTTCTTGCACTACTTTCATTGCTTTTGTTGCTTGCTTTTGTTTTGTCATTGCCCCATTCACTTGTTACCATTCATCTTGTCAATCATTGTCCCATACAACAAGGTTGCATTGCGCACCTCCAACTCATATTTACGAGGAATCAGGAGGAAGGAGTTCAGAACCCTTCACGGGGCATTCGGCTCTTAGTCTTGTTTTGGGAGATTGTTGCATCATATTTTAAAATTGTGCATTGATTAGCATTATCACCTATTCACCCCCCCTCTAAGTGATTTTCAATTGGTTTCAGAGCTTGGACTCTAGGTTTTGGCTCAACATCCATAGAGAGATCCTTAAAATTTGCTAATCAACATTTCTCATTTCATTCATTCATCACTAGTAAACATGGCCGATAATATTAAATCCCCACCTAAATTTGATGGACTCAACTTCCCTATTTGGAAGGTTAGGATGACTATCTTTTTGCAATCATTAGGTAGTTTAGTGGCTAAGTCCTTGACCAAACCCTATGTAGCACCCGATAGTGATGAGAGCACATGGACCGACTTCAACTTTAGAGAATACCGCCTATGAGATCTAGCAACACTTATTGGTCACACATGAAGGGACTTCACAAGTCAAGAGAGCTAAGATAGATCTCTTGAGGTCTCAATATGAATCATTTAAAATGCTTGATGATGAATCTATCGATTGTATGATTACTAGATTCACTAAAATCACCAATGGTCTTTCTTCCTTAGGTGACGTCATCTCCAACGATCAAAAGGTGCGCAAAGTGATTCGGGCTCTTCCTCCATCTTGGGAGATAAAGGCCACCACCTTGAAGGAATTAAACGACAAAGATGAGATGGACATCATTAGTCTCATTGGGAACCTAAAGACCCATGAGATGGAGAAGAAAGCAAGAGAAGAGGCCGCTCCAACAAAGAAGAAGTCCATAGCTTTCAAGTCTTCATCCACTCTTGAAGACGATGAAGAAGATGAAGAAGAAGATGAGGAGCTCTCCCTCCTTGTGCGAAATGTCAAAAGGATGTACCGGAGGAACAAGCTCAACTTCCAGAGAAATTTGAAGGCAAAGAGGAGAGGAAAATTATATGCTACAATTGCCGAAAGCCCGGACACATCATGGCGGATTGCCCGGAGTTCAAGAAGAAGATGACCTCCTCCTTCAAGCCAAAGAAATCGGAAGAAAAGAAAGCGTATAAGGCAACTTGGGATTCGGACAGCGAGTCCGAGGAAGAGGCGGATGTAGCAAATATGTGTTTCATGGCAAACACACCTAAGGTAACCCCTCAACCCCTTGATGATGAAGATGATGAATTAAGTAAGGAAATTCTTGTACATGTTTTTGTTGAACTTTCTGAAACTTATGATAACAAGAAAATTGAATGCTTTAAATTGCAAAAAGAAGTTGCTTTTCTCAAAAATCAACTTGCTATGGTTTCTAAAGAAAAGGATGACATTTCTTCTAATCTCACTTCTATTCAAAATGAGTTTAATGCCTACAAGGTTTCTTGTAAGGGAAAATCTCCTATTGTTGATGAAAAAGAAATTTCCTCTTTAAAAACTAAAATGGTTGATTTTGAAAAAGTTTTGAAAGATTGTGCTTTTAACACTAAGAAACTTGAAGAAAAATTTTCTAAAAAGCACACCCCTCATGCTAAAGATTCACATGCTAAATCTACTCATGCTCACTCTACACATAACACTTCTCATGTTAAATCTTTTCATGCTCACAACTCCCATGCTCACAAATCACACACTCACTATGCTTTTAAATATGGTAGAGTATATAGATGCACATATTGTGGTAAAAATGGACATTTAGTTAAGTTTTGTTATGATCAATTAAATAGATCCAATAATCTTGTTTGGGTTCATGGCTCTAACCCTCAAGGACCCAAGAAAATGTGGGTACCAAAATCAAGTCCTAAATTGTTTGATGTAGGTACACACCAAGGCTCCAAGACGTAGGGAGCGGTGGTACCTTGATAGTAGTTGTTCAAGACACATGACGTGGGATATCAACAACTTTACAACCCTATCAAGGTACATGGAAGGTGGCTCCGTCACCTTCGGGGATGACTCCAAAGGGACTATCATCGGTATAGGTAACATTCAAATTGGTGCATCTCCTATTATTGAGAATGTTGTTTTAGTTGAAGGTTTGAAACATAATTTGCTTAGCAATAGTCAATTTTGTGATCGTGGACTTAAAGTTATTTTTGATGATTGTTCTTGCAAGATTTTTGATATTAAAACAAATGATTGTATTCTCACTGGTTTTCGTGATGATAATGTTTATATCATTGACATGATTAATATTGAGTGTTCTACTAAATGCTTGAATGCTTTTTGAAAATTCTTGGCTTTGGCATAGAAGATTAGGACATGCTTCTTTTGAACATCTTTCTAGGATTAATTCAAAGGAATTGGTGAAGGGTATTCCTTACTTGAAGTTTGAGAAAGACCGCATTTGTGGTGCGTGCCAACTTGGGAAACAAACCAAGTCTTCCTTCAAAACAATCAAGGATATCATGTCAACTAGGCCTTTAGAATTAATTCATATGGATCTTTTTGGACCTACTAAAACTAAGAGTTTAAATGGTAGTAGATATGCATATGTTTTGGTTGATGATTTTTCCCGTTTCACTTGGGTTTTCTTTTTGGAACACAAAGATCAAACCTTTTCTCATTTTAAGATTTTTTGAAAAAGGGTTGAAAAAGAAAAAGGTTTTCCGATTTTGAAAATAAGGAGTGATAGAGGTGGTGAGTTTGTAAACCAACTCTTCATGACTTATTGTGATGAAAAGGGAATTAAGCATGAAATGTCTTGTCCTAGAACTCCACACAACAATGGAGTTGTAGAAAGGAAAAATAGAACACTTCAAGAGATGGCTAGGACAATGATAAGTGAATACGACCTCCCTCAATATTTATGGGCCGAGGCCGTAAACACCGCATGCTATATATCTAACCGTATTTATCTACGTAAAAATTCTTCCAAACATCTTTTGAAATGTATCACTCTAGAAAACCTAATGTTGCTTATTTCAAAGTTTTTGGATGCAAGTGTTTTGTTTTAAATACTAAAGAGAATTTGGGTAAATTTGATGCTAAGGCTTATGAAGCAATTTTTGTTGGATATTCTACAACTAGTAAAGCTTATAGAGTATTCATTAGATCTTCTCGTACCATTGAAGAATCCATGCATGTTAAATTTGAAGAATCTAATGTGGTTGTTGAGAATGTTGTAGAGATTGAACCATTAGGTGAAGACATGGAGAGACTATCCTTGAAGGACTCACCCGCTCAAGAAGAAAAGCAAGAATCTATTGGTGATGTTCAAGAGGATAAAGAGGAAAGCTCTCAACCGCTTCCTAAAGCTTGGAGATATGCTACAAATCATCCTAAGGAGCTCATCTTGGGTGATGCATCTAAAGGAGTCACAACGCGCTCCAAACTCCATGACCTATGTGGTAACTTTGCTTTCATTTCTCATTTTGAACCCAAAGGCATTCTCGAAGCCGAGACGGACCCATATTGGTTGCTTGCCATGCAAGAGGAACTCAATCAATTTGAGCGCAACCAAGTTTGGCACCTTGTTCCTAAACCCCACGATAGACCAATAATTGGTACTAAGTGGATCTTTAAAAACAAGATGGATGAGTCCGGAAATGTCATTAGGAATAAAGCTAGGTTAGTGGCCCAAGGTTACACTCAAGTTGAAGGAATTGACTTTGAGGAGACCTTTGCACCCGTAGCACGGCTTGAAGCCATACGGATGACACTAGCTTTTGCATCTTTTAAAAATTTTAAACTTTTTCAAATGGATGTAAAAAGTGCATTTTTGAATGGTTTTATAAATGAAGAAGTTTATGTTGCTCAACCTCCCAGTTTTATTGATCATGTTCATCCCGATTTCGTTTTTAAACTTGATAAAGCTTTATATGGATTGAAACAAGCTCCTAGAGCTTGGTATGAAGGCTTTCTAGTTTTCTTATTTCAAATGATTTTATTAAAGGCAAAGTAGACACTACTCTATTCACTAAGCATGTTGATAATGATATATTAATTGTGCAAAATTATGTTGATGATATAATTTTTGGTTCCACTAATGAGCTTTTGTGCAAGGATTTTGAAAAGGTAATGCAACTTGAGTTTGAAATGTCTTCAATGGGTGAGCTCAATTTCTTCCTTGGACTCCAAATCAAGCAATTGCAAAACGGGACGTTCATAAGTCAAGCCAGTACGCAAAGGAACTTGTAAAGAAGTTTGGACTTGAAGGCTCAAAGACTTGCAACACTCCCATGGCAACTACAACCAAGCTTGATAAAGATGACCAAGATAAAATGTTGATATTAAATTATATAGAAGCATGATAGGAAGTCTTTTATATTTAACGGCAAGTAGGCCGGATATCATGTTTAGTGTGTGTCTTTGTGCTAGATTTCAATCGTGTCCTAAAGAGTCCCATCTTATTGCGGTAAAACGCATTATTCGTTATATTAAGGGCACTATTGGGATGGGTCTATGGTATCCGAAAATCGGAGATTTCTCAATGACGAGTTATTCGGATGCCGACTATGCGGGTTATAGAGTAGATAGAAGGAGTACTAGTGGGACATGTCAATTTCTTGGTAATTGTCTTGTTTCATGGTCCTCTAGGAAACAAAATTCCGTAGCACTCTCAACCGCCGAGGCAGAGTATGTTGCCGCGGGGGCTTGTTGTGCACAAGTCCTTTGGATGAAACATACTCTCCTTGATTTTGATTTGCATTTTGATCATATAAAAATATTTTGTGATAATACTAGTACTATACACATGACTAAGAATGCAAATCAACATAGTAAGACCAAGCACATTGAGATTAGATATCACTTTCTTAGAGATCATTTGAGAAAGGAGATATAGATATTGATTATGTTTCCACAGATTTACAACTAGCCGATATTTTCACTAAACCACTTGATTTTGCTAGATTCTCGTTTATTTGTGGAGAACTTAATGTTTGTGTTATTGAATAGACATGTTTTTCATACCCTTTTTGATGTATGACAAAAAGGGGAGAATAAGTTTACATGGGACAAAAATAAGTTCATTTGGTCTTGGTTCCATATGAATTTATATGTTTTGGTTTTATGAGTTTTTGTTATGAGTCTTGTGTTTTATGAATTTGAGAACTCTTGTATTTTGTGTTTTATTGGTATTGTTTCAATTTGGTTTCAATTGGCATCAAGAGTATGTTTTTAATAAATTCTTGTGTTTTTTATATAGCATAATTTGAGGGGGAGTCTTCTCCTCCCCCATATTTTTGTCTATAGCCTATTTGTTTTGTCATCATCAAAAAGGAGGAGATTGTTGGCCCAAGAGGTTACACTCTCTTATTTTGTGTTTTGATGATGACAAACCAAATAAGAGCTATTTGGTACTAATGAATTTGTTCAAGATAAGTTTCAGGTTTTGTACCATGTTTGGAGACCATTGGCTTAGCTTTTGCAAGAACTTCTAAGTTTCACATAACAAGGAAGGCAAATTGCACAATCAAAGAAGGATCATAGAAGAGAAGGCACTAGCAAGGCATTGGATGGCTCAAAGACTTGAAGATTGCTCAAAAGTATTTAATCATTGTATTTTTTGTTTTATAGTTTGTTAAAGAATAGTGGATAGGTTTGAAGCTCTATCACACACGTTTTTGCGCACAAGTTTATTCCAAAACGTTTTCTAATATTTTATATACAAGATTTTGTCTACATTTATATCTTTATGTTTTTATACTAATCTATGTTCAAAAGTATTTTTGTCAAAATCAAAATCTCCTTTATATTCTTTCCAAAAACTGATTTTTAACCTGTTCCGGTCGACCGACCGGTCGACTGATTCTATGTCAGGTTTGACCGTCGACCGTCCCAGTCGACCGTGGAACTGGCAGGTGCACGTATCCGTGTGCATGTCTGCCGGTCGACCGTGCAGTCGACCGACTGTAGCTCAGTCTGCTCTCGGTTAAAATGGGTCGACCGGGCGGTCGACCGCTGGCCTGCAACGGTCATATATTTGAACTTGCGGTCGACCGACCGGTCGACCGACAGAGCCGTTTGAACAGTAACGGGCATTTTTTTCTGAGCTGTTTATTTTTGTCTTTTCTCTCACTTAAGTGAGTTTAAATGACCTGTTTTGGGTTTAATACATTCTGATTAGCCTTAAAAATTTTTATCTTCTAACCCTAGCCCTCTCCTATAAATAGGGGTGTTTTGGGGAGAGATTGGTTCAACCTAATTATTACAAGAAAAATTCAAAAGTTTAAGGCATTCAAAGAGCTTGGTTTCTTGATTTTTGTGCTGAAATTCTCTCTCATTTTCTGAAGTATTTTCAAGAATTCTCTGATTTCATTTTCTTTTCTCTTTACCACAAGAGCTTCATTCCTACTCATTATTCTCTAAGGACCTTTGTAAGGGAGAGAATTTTGAAAGAGAAAGTTGTGTGGTCTTTTGACTACCAAGAGAGAACTTGTACTTTGGATTGTGGAGTTGGGTACTCCGGTGTATTTGTGACATCTTTGTGATAGTGGAGTGGTTGGAATCCTTCTGGGAGGCGGGGAAGTAGAGCTGGGTGCTCGAACCTCGATAACAAATCTTGTGTTTTGCGTTTGGTTACTTTCCTTGTTCTTGCACTACTTTCATTGCTTTTGTTGCTTGCTTTTGTTTGTCATTGCCACATTCACTTGTTACCATTCATCTTGTCAATCATTGTCCCATACAACAAGGTTGCATTGCGCACCTCCAACTCATATTTACGAGGAATCAGGAGGAAGGAGTTCAAAACCCTTCACGGGGCATTCGACTCTTAGTCTTGTTTTGGAGATTGTTGCATAATATTTTTAAATTGTGCATTGATTAGCATTATCACCTATTCACCCCCCCTCTAGGTGATTTTCAAGGGGCTCGAACCTCGAAACATATCTTGGCCTTTGCGTTTGATCCACTTGTCTCTCAACTCTCTCTCTTTTAATTGTGCAAAGCATCATTCATATCATATCATCATATTTTCTTGTGTTGAGCATTGCTTCATATTGTCTATCTTTATATGCTTGTGTGTTTGTGTGCTTACTTATACTTAACCACAAGAGCTTCACATAGCACCTCAACCCATATCTAGGGAATCAAGAGGAGTTAGTCCAGAGCCCTTCACGGGGAATTCGGCTACACTTGTGTGTTGTATTAAGTTTGTGCTTAATTTGCATTAGCTTCCGCATTTAGTTTTCTAGATTAGCATTTACACCTATTCACCCCCCTCTAGGTGTACTTTCAGCACCATACACCAAGTCAATCACCAATTACATTATGTGGAATGAAGAACAAAAAGAAGTCTGCAAATCTTAATGCCAAAGCAATGAACGCGCTTTTCTGTGCCTTAAACAAAGAAGAATTCAATCGTGTGTCAACGATCAGATCTGCAAATCAAATATGACAGATTTTATAGATAACACATGAAGGTCCTAATAAAGTTAAAGATCTAAAATTTCTATTCTTGTTCATAGATTTGAACTCTTCAAAATGAAGGAGAATGAACCCATTTCAGAAATGATTACAAGATTCACCGACATTACAAATTTCTTAGTAGCCCTTGGGAAAGGAATACACTCAAGTTGAAAAAGTTAGAAAGATTCTTCATGCACTCACATCGGATTGGGATGAAAAAAACTACTGCAATAGAAGAAGTAATGACCTTTCAACAATGTCATTAGAAATTTTATTGGTAATTTAATGGCATATGAAGTTCAACTAGAAGATAAGAAGAATGATGAATAACAACCTCAATCTAAAAAGAAGTACTTGCCTTTCATACATCCTCAGATATGGACAATTCAGATGAGATGAATTAGAGATGGCAATGCTCTCAAGAAAATTCAAAAAGTTCTTAAAATAAGATAAGTTTTAATGCTACTTGTTTTAATTGTAACAAAACAGTCATATAAAGAAGGATTGCCATTGCTAAAATATAAAGGGAACTTCAAAAAGTTCAACAAAAAAAGAAAGATTATCATGCAACTTGGGAGAATAGTGATTCATCTTCCTCAGATGAAGAAGAAGTCATTGAAACTGTCAGTCTTTATTTTATGGCTTAAGAAGATGATGTACAAAAATATACTGAATTATTAGATGCATTTAATGAATTATATGATGATCTCAAAAATGAAAAGGTTAAAAATAAAATTTTAACAAAGAAAAATGAAAGACTCAATGAAGAAAGTTCAATTATATTTCTCAAATGTCTTCTTTAAATTCTCAAAAAGTTGACTTTGAAAAAGTTATTTCATCTTTAAAAAAGATAATGAGAATTTCTTAAAAAAGAATGCTTTGCTTAAAAGAGACACTGTTTCTTTAAATTCTAGAATTTCTATTTTAGATAAAGAAATGTCAAGTTTCAAAGTTAAATATGAAGAAATTTTTGAAAAATGTGACAAAATTAATAAGGGAAAAGAAAAATTAAATTATTTATTGTTTTATCAAAAGATGTCAAATAGTCTTAGATTTTCAGAAGATAAGATTGAAAAACCTACACATGTTGGTCTTTGATTTTCAAAAAATAATTTTGGATAATCTCATATGTTTTATAAAAAGAAGCGTAATCTATATAATTCTTTTATGAAAAGAAATACTGATATTAATTCAAAAAGAATTAGAAACAAATATATATATAGAGTCCTAAAAATTTAAGTATTGTGAATAAAAATGCTTATATTGCATCATATATACATCATGTATGTAATTCTTGTGATTATGTTTATACTAACAAATGAAAATCAAATTCAGATTGGGTTTGAGTTCCTAAAGGTTAAATGTTTTTTGACCCTATTACAATTGGAACCATACAAAATGTTTTATCTCAAAAAGGGGTAGAATGTTAAAACTTAGATTTTGATGATAACATTTGTGATGTAGATGCATTGGAGCTATATCTCAAAAGCTAGTGTTGAGTTCTAATTGCTCAAGCTTATTCAAGGATATTTACTATTTTGTGTATTTTTAATATTTGTTAAAAGCCTTGATCACACAAAAAAAAATATTAGATAGTCAATATATACCCTTGTCTAGTCGACTAATATAATCCTATAGTTGACTTGTTCTTTTATATAGTCTACTAAGTCTTTCCACAGAAATAAATCAGTTCTCTATTTGTTGACTTACCCTCACTGCTAGTCGACTAAGTTTAGTTTTTTAGAGACTTGTTATTCTTTGTCAGTCTTCATATAGTCGACTTGATATCTTTGCTAGTCGACTAGCACAGACAAAATTTCGTATACTAGTCGCTACTCCCATACCCTAGTCGGCTAACTATAGTTTCTGACTGTTAATCAGTTATTAATTTTTTGGTGTTTTATCTAACGTTCTGATTTTCAAAATTGAGTTAATAACTTTCCTAACTGACCATTGATTTCACCTATAAATAGGGATGTTGTCCTAGGATGAATACACTAATTCAAATCATTAGTTTTCTATCCAAAACTCTATTGAAAATTCTATTTTCTAGAAACTAGTTTTCACTTTCATTTCTCCACACAATTCCAATCTATTGTGAAAATTCTAAGAGTTAACCTATAAGAAATCTTGTTCATGATCAGATACAAGTTTTCAAGGCTTATAGGATATTTTGTAATCATCAAAGAGAAGAGTTGTACAAGAGTGTCTTCTTAGTGTTGAGAAGAATTGTACAAGTTTTGTCTTCTTGGTGTAGAAAAGAGTTTTACAGATTTGGCAAAGGGTGTTTTGTCAAGTGGTGTACAAGAAGTTGATTTTGTGTAAATCAAAATCAAGGTAAAAAAAATCTCAAGCGGGTTGCTTGGGACTGGACGTAGGTCACGAGGCCAACCAGGATAAAATCTCTCGTGTTTGCATTTACGCATTTTCTGAGATTTATATTCTGTATATTTTCCTTTTTCTTCCAAGTATTTTATTTAAACGTTATTCATCTTTGTTTTAGTGTTTGTATTGCCATTATTTTTAGATCATACAGTACTAACCTGGCTTTTGTTTTGTGAGTTAGAGAATACCCATTCATCCTTACCGATATCAATTGTGCACTTGTAATTCACTCCATTCTTATCTTAAAATAGATCTTGATGGGGTGACATTCGAGTTTTTAACATGTAATGTAAGGTGATGGGAGAAAACTTTCATTCAAATTTCACATGACATGCTCTCAAAGCACAAGAATAGTGAAGGCCAAGGATCCATTATGAGGCTCTATCATCATAAAAGTTAGCGATAATGGGATCAATTAGTAGGAGTCTAGCCATGCATTTTCACCATCTAAACAGCAAACTCTACTTTCCTCTTTTCAAAACTTTGCTCTCTAAGGTTCTTTTCAAAAAACCATCTTTTTAAAGCTTGTTGAAAATCACCTAGAGGGGGGGTGAATAGGTGATGCTAATCTGATGGTCACTTAAAGACAAATAATGCGAAATTAAAACTACAATGACCTAAACTAAAACTATTACACTAAACACCACGTATAACACAAGAGTGTAGCTGAATTCCCCGTGAAGGGCTCTGGACTAACTCCTCAAGATTCCCCTAGATAAGGGTTGAGGTGCCGTGTTGGCTCTCTTGGTTGAATACGAGTGTTAGCAAACAATCCCAAGCAAGTATATCAATATGAGCACACAAGTATATCAAGCATATAAAGATGAACACAATAATTGAATGCAAGTTATAAATAAGGAGATAGAGAGAGTGAGCAATCGCAAACACAAGGGATTTGTTTCGAGGTTCGAGCACACTTGCTCTACATCCCTACCTTCGACACACAAAGGATTTCCACTATGCACGATCCCAATGGATCACTTCTTGGTGCTGCAACACCTACAATCCCTCGGACTCTCTAGTCCCGTACGCACCGCAAGCTCACTAGCTCGCCGAGGCCACACCTCAAACCAAGAGTTCACACACGAACTCTAAACAACGCGAACACACTCGTCCGCCTCCTCAAAGTACAAGAAAGAACTTTCTTCGTGATCTAAACACTTTGATCACCAATAAACACTCTCACAATAACACTCCTATAGGATGAATAGCAATGGATAGCTCAAGTGTATGTGTGACAAAAACTAGGATGGAAATGGTGGAGGAAAACTCAAAGATCACTTTTAACACTCTTGATAAAACTCCCTTTTGATTGGAAATATTTGCTCTCAATTTTGTGGAGAAAAACCTCTGAAAAGAGTAGGAAAAACTGCTCTAAAAGTCTCTAAAAATCTTGGTGAAAACAATGCTCAAACTCCCAAATTTATAGAGCTAGAAAAACTAGCCGTTGGGGTCTGTCAGGCCTGTCGGTCGACCGACCAACGGTCATATTTCAGACCGTTGAGCCATCGGTCGACCGGTCGGTCGACCGAGACCAGGATACAGAGAGCAAGTCTCTCTCTCCGGTCAACTGGTCGGTCGACCGGGGCCTTTCCAGAGAGCAGAGCTCTCTAGACGGTCGACCGGTTGGTCGACCGGCCTCCTGCCAGAACTGGGTGTGCACGTCTGTGCATGTCGGTCGACCGCCGACTTCAGATTTCGGTCGACCGTCTGTCGACCGGCTGAAGCCTGGAAACAATTTTCTAGGAAATGAAAGTTTATCTTTTTGGCTCAAATAAAATCCATAAAATACAGAAAAATCTAAAAAAATAGTTTTGATGTTATACTTTGATAATCAAACATGCTTGCACAATATCAAGGCATGTTACAAAAGATTTGAACTATTTTTGTAATCTTGAAAAATATGGCTCAAAACAAAAATGAAAATACAGTTTTTGTTTTGTTTTTGTTTTTGTTTTTTTTTAATTGATTTTCAAAAACTTCACCAAATACAAAAACAAGATATTTTAAACTCATTTGAAGCATAGTGTGTATGGATATGATCCACTACACATACATGATGAAATATCTATGTTTTTGACATTAAGCTCTAAACATGGTTTGGTTAAAAGGCATGAATATAGGAAATTAAAATTTACATATTTTTACCAAAAGAACAAAACGGTATTTTGTCAAACTAAAAAATCTTTTCTAAAATGAAATCTCTTTTATAAAAACAACTAAATCAAGAGAGTGTGTGTGTGTGTGTGTGTGTGTAAATGTACTTGAGCAATCCACCAACTATTCTATCCTTTACATTTTAACTAAAAACAAAATCTTCTAAAACAAACCTAAACACAAGTCTTCATCTTCTTGAAGTCTTCACTTGAAGTCTTCTCATCTTCATGACTTGGTCCAAAACACGATCCAATAGCTCTTGGATCACACGTGCAAGCTCAAATCCTTTGTTGAAGCTCCACACCTACTAAGATCTTGATAATGAATCTGTCACTAATTAAACGCAAGATCATTAGTACTATAATTACATGAGTTAATCATCATCAAAACTAGAGTGATGGGCCTTTGGGCAACAATCTCCCCCTTTTTGATGATGACAAAACTCATGAAGTTATATATGCATGGATTAAAGTAAAGCTTCAAAGAAGCTCCCCCTTAACTCATGCATAACAAATAAAACAAATAAATATGCAATGTATGCTCATAAACATGTATGCAAACCTAGGAGATAAACATGCACTCAAGCATAAAACAAATCAAATTCTTTTCCTATTTGCAAAACAAACATATATGAATAAACAGAAATACTACTCCCCCTTTAGCAAGGAAAACAAATACTTCTCCCCCTTAAGCAAGGAAAACATGCATATATCTCAAATACTTCTCCCCCTTTTTGTCAATCATCAACAAGGGGTCAAAGTAAAAATAAAAATTTTCTCCCCCTTTTTGTCATAAACAAAGAGATCAATAAGGGGTTAAAACAAAGCAATCAATAAAGGATATATGCGATATACATTCAGAAGAGGAAGACGCCAAGTTAACTTTCCTACACATATGCATTACATGAAGAAGGGATGACAAGCCCCAATTCACATAACACACATTATGTAATGCATAAGAGGAGATGTGAAGCACCCCCTACACAAGTGTATCACATAAAGAAGAGTTGTCAAGCTCCTCAATACAAGATACACTCAATATGAATCTATATGTAGAAGAGTTGTTAAGCTCTCCTTACATATAGGCAATATAAATCAAAACATTTTAATCTCTCTTATTAAAACAAAATTTTAAAATTTTCTCAATAAAACAAATTTTGAGATATCTTAGAAACTTATATTTTAAGATATCAAGTAAACTCAATCTTAATGGTACCAATTGTAAAATAACGAAATCAATTGTAATAAACATTACAATTTTGATACCAAATTTTAATTTTGATACCAATTTTAAAACACAATGCATAAGCTTATTTTAAAAAATAAGAATTTTCAATTGAAACTTGAATTAAGCTCAGCATAAACAAAACTTTGTGCTTAAACATGTAAATTGATTTTAACTCAAGCACGAATAACTAATATATATGTATGAAAAGAGAATATTAATAGAAATTGATATTATTTGAAATGAAGCATACATATATAGGAAACAAATATGAGTATATACAAAAATAGAGTCATATTGATATCAATTGAAAATGTCCAATGATACCAATTGAAACAATAGTAGGGTCATGTGTATATCACAAAAACAAATTGAAAAAAGAAATAACTAGTTTAAATTAATTTTTTAAAAACTAGTTAAAGATCCTTCAAAAACATCAAAACATATGTATTTCATGAATACTACTAAATACACAAAAATTTAAGCACTCATGGTCAATAAAGCTCAAAAATAGTCATGAAACAAAGTCATGAATAAACAAATAAAGTATGAGTGTTCAAAGATCATGTAGTTAGTATTTTAAAAAAAAAGACAATAAAGCTCAAAGCAAACATGAATATCATTTTTATTAAACAAAAACATGAAAATTCATTTTTCATTTAAAACAAACTTCTAGGTATATGTATGATTTATCCAAATCTAACAATATGCATACATATCCCAAACATAAAAGAGTCTATTAAATGTGTTTTGCATGAAGGCAAGAGACTCACGGGTATATATGTATAATTATTAGATTTGAATTCAAAATACATATACATGAAGTAAAAAAGAAAATAGGCAAAACATATATAAATGAGAATCATCAAAACTAGTCTATACAAGTGCATATAGTTGGTACAAATGAGCATTAAAGTGCAAACATATATGAATCAATGTGTTCTCACTATTTGTAATGTATAAATACAAGTTTTGATAAAAAAAACTACATTTAAACTAGTTTGTACTACATGAAGCACAAAACAACATGAACATGCTATATGATATTATGAAATAAAAGCATGTAAATAAACTAGGATTTTAGAAATAGTTACCAAACCAAGAAACTACTCCAAATCTCCAAAACATGGTGGTTGTCCCACCAAACCTCCTTGATAGTGATGCATTCAATATGTGTCCATCAAGTCCATTGCATCCACCATCAAGGTACCGTCTCTCTCACGTTTTGTGAGAGCCCTCACCTACATCAAAAGCACATGGTGGAAGTTTTGGTACCCATTTTCTTTTGGGTCTTTGGAGGTTAGCTTTGTAAGGCACCCAAACATTTTTATACTTAGCAAAATTAAAATGATGCAAGTTGTCAAAACAAAATTTTGCTAAATGGCTTTTGCGGCCACAATGTGTACACTTTTACACCTTAGTATGCTTATGTGTATGTGTATGATCGTGGAGTGCAACATAAGCATATGCATGATGATATGCATGAGAATGTGGAGCTTGTTTCTTTGAAACATAGACTCCAATCTAGTGTGGTTAAATGCACATGTGCTCAAAGTAGAGCTTAAACTATTTATTTTGTTTTTCAAAACATTAATCTCAATAGTGGTGGCATGTAAAGCATGATAAGATGCAAAATCATTTTTCTTTTTCTTTTGAAAATCATTTTCTTTCTCTTTTTCAACAAATTTTCTTTTTAAAGAGTTATTTTCTTGCAAAACAATTTCTTTTTGTTTTTCCACCAAAACATTTGATTTTTCAAAGACATATTCCCTTCACATAAATCATTCAATTTAGACATCAAGGAAATATTTTCATTTTTCAAAACCTCATTCTCTTTTTCAATGCATGCGACCATATTTCTAAATGAATCATGTTCTTCTAGCATGCAATCAAATTTCTTCTTCAAATTTTTATTATCTTTCTTAAGCATGTCATATTTTTCTAAGAGTTGTTGACAAAAAAAGCAAGTTCATTATATGACATGTCAATATCTTCAACTACCTCGGATTCGGTAGTTACCTCAAGGGGGTTATCCCCTTGGACCATATAGCACACGTTGGAGTGTGTCGGTTCCAACGTTCGAATCGCTCCCGGGCATAATATAGATCCTTTTCGCCAAGGGAGGTGATGATGTTCCATGCTACAAAAACCGAATCAACATTAGAAACCCTAGATAAATAATCATCATTTAGGGTTGACTTTAAAGCATGAAGGGCTTTGCATTAGCCACAAAATTCTTGCTATTATTAACATATGAATCATTAGTGGTAGTAAGATAAACATGAATGCCTAGGGCCTTGAGGTACAAAGACATCTTAACCTTCCAAGTTTGGATGTTAAGAATGTCAAAAGTGGGTGGTGACATGAAATCCATGGTGTGTGTATAAAAATAGTGATTAGCCTAAAAATGAGAATCTTTAGCTCTAGGTTGTTAGACCCAAATCAAGAGCACTTGGCTCTGATACCAATTGTAAATCGCTTAGAGGGGGGGTGAATAGGTGATGGCTAATCTAATGGTCACTTAAAGACAAATAATGCGGAATTAAAAACTATAATGACCTAAACTAAAACTATTACACTAAACACCACGTATAACACAAGAGTGTAGCCGAATTCCCCGTGAAGGGCTCTGGACTAACTTCTCAAGATTCCCCTAGATAAGGGTTGAGGTGCCGCGTTGGCTTTCTTGGTTGAATACGAGTGTTAGCAAACAATCCCAAGCAAGTATATCAATATGAGCACACAAGTATATCAAGCATATAAAGATGAACACAATAATTGAATGCAAGATATAAACAAGGAGATAGAGAGAGAGAGTGAGCAATCGCAAACACAAGGGATTTGTTTTGAAGTTCAAGCACACTTGCTCTATATTCCCCGCCTTCGACACATGAAGGATTTCCACTATGCACGATCCTAATGGATCACTCCTTGGTGCCGCAACACCTACAATCCCTCGGACTCTCTAGTCCCCGTACACATCGCAAGCTCACTAGCTCACGAGGCCGCACCTCAAACCAAGAGTTCACACACAAACTCTAAACAACGCGAACACACTCGTCCGCCTCCTCAATGTACAAGAAAGAACTTCTTGGTGATCTAAACACTTTGATCACTAATAACACTCTCACAATAACACTCCTATAGGATGTATAGCAATGGATAGCTCAAGTGTATGTGTGAGAAAAACTAGGATGGAAATGGTGGAGGAATACTCAAAGATCACTTTTTAAACACTCTTGATAAAACTCCCTTTTGATAGGAAATATTTGCTCTCAATTTTGTGGAGAAAAACCTCTGAAAAGAGTAGGAAAAACTGCTCTAAAGTCTCCAAAAATCTTGGTGAAAACAATGCCCAAACCCTCAAATTATATAGAGCTAGAAAAACTAGCCGTTGGGGTCTGTCAGGCCTGTCGGTCAACCGGCTGGTCGATCGGCCAACAGTCATATTTCAGACCGTTGAGCCATCGGTCGACCGGTCGGTCGACCGAGACCAAGATACAGAGAGAAAGTCTCTCTGTCCGGTCGACCGGTCAGTCGACCGGGGCCTTCCCAGAGAGCAAAGCTCTCTGGACGGTCGACCGGGTCGGTCGACTGGCCTCCTGCCAGAACTAGGCGTGCACGTCTGTGCACGTCGATCGACCGCCCGGTCGATCGACTTCAGACTTCGGTCGACCGGTCGGTCGACCGGCTGAAGCCTGGAAACAATTTTCTGGGAAATAAAAGTTTATCTTTTTGGCTCAAATAAAATCCCATAAAATACAGAAAAATCTACAAAAATAGTTTTGATGTTATACTTTGATAATCAAACATGCTTGCACAAAATCAAGCATGTTACAAAAGATTTGAACTATTTTTGTAATCTTGGAAAATATGGCTCAAACAAAAATGAAAATACAGCTTTGTTTTTGTTTTTTTGTTTTTGTTTTTTTTAATTGGTTTTTCCAAAACTTCACCAAATACAAAAACAAGATATTTTAAACTCATTTGAAGCATAGTGTGTAAGGATATGATCCACTACACATACATGATGAAATATCTATGTTTTTGACATTAAGCTCTAAACATGGTTTTGGTTAAAAGGCATGAATATAGGAAATTCAAATTTACATGTTTTAACCAAAAGAACAAAACGGTATTTTGTCAAACTAAAAAAATCTTTTCTAAAATGAATCTCTTTTATAAAAACAACTAAATCAAGAGTGTGTGTGTAAATGTACTTGAGCAATCTACCAACTATTGTATCCTTTACATTTTAACTAAAAACAAATCTTCTAAAACAAACCTAGATACAAGTCTTCATCTTCTTGAAGTCTTCACTTGAAGTCTTCTCATCTTCATGACTTGGTCCAAAACACGATCCAATAGCTCTTGGATCACACCGTGCAAGCTCCAAATCCTTTGTTGAAGCTCCACACCTACTAAGATCTTGATAATGAATCTGTCACTAATTAAACGCAAGATCATTAGTACTATAACTACATGAGTTGATCATCATCAAAACTAGAGTGATGGGCCTTTGGGCCAACACTTGTTTCTATTTTTTTAAGAACACTTCTTTCATTTGAAGTTTTTCTGAAATCATTTTCTTTTTTTTTCTCAACTTGGTTTCTACTACTTCATAACTTCTTCCTTCGCATTCTATTTTTACTGTACATTTTTCATAAGCCAACTATTTTATTTTGTTTTCACATACCATCAACCAACATTCTTTCATTTTTCTTTAAAAAACCTTCTTCGAAACTAAAGAAGAATTTTCAAAAAAAATACAAAACCAAAACATGCTTATGTTACTTCCCCTCCTTATGGACACGACTCATTTAGCTTCTTAGCTATAATCATAGTTTCGAGAAACAGTAGCATCATCTTGAGCACACATTCTACAATCCAAATTGCATGTTTTTGTGCAGGTTTTCCCTCGAACAAACTTTTGGCGATGTTGCAGGGGAGGGCTGAAGGTTTTTGTTTGTACTAAAGGATTCTTTTCTATTTCTGTGTTCAGGTTCTGGGATCAAGAAATCAGAGCAGTAGAAATATATAAGTGGTCTTGGGCCTTTGCTCTTGAAAGTAAAGACAAAGTACCCCCTTTCGCAAATGCGACTTTTGTCGCGTTTTCGTGGCAGTTTGAGTGAACTACTCATCAATATTTTTTGCAGGACTGCTGGCTTGCAAATTTAGCTTTCTGCAAACATTATTTTTCTTTTATACCATCATCAGTATATTGCTAATAAATCAACAGTAAAAAGCTTATGCAAATTTAAAAATCTGTTTAGACCCTTGCATTTTGAGCACGTGTCTTCACGGTTCATTTAAATTACTGTTGAAGAGTGTCTACGTACGCATTGCATATATAATAGGATCAACTTCTTGACTGATTTATCTGCTTTGAGTGCATCTTTTTTTGAATATCTTGTGCACTTGCACAAAATCAGTTTTAAGGCCAACATCTAAATAAATAAGATAAGGCAAGGAAGTCATTAACCTTTCTTAACTCAAAATAATCTTCCAAAGCACTCACAGTCCAAGTCTAATTTAAAACTTGATAGATGTTGGCCCCTTGGGACATCTGGACTCAATAGGAGATTGATCGAGGGTGGAACTTGCAAGAACCATACACTTAAGAAATCGGGGGTGTAAGGTTGGAGATTAAGAGGTTAAGTCTCAAAAATACCGTGATTTGGCATAATTAAGGCTCGTTACTTATGCACTGATACCTCCCACTGTATTTTTCCCCTACCTGGTCGATTAGATTATGGTCAGATCATACAATAACCTCCCCTACGTAATCGCCCAGTTAGGAGTCGTCTAGGTCCAGGAATCTTAGACTAGGCTCGGAGATTGCTTTTCTTTTTTTTTTTGGTTATTTTTCCTTTTTCATTTGATTATTGTTTGAACGTTGCTTGTAGTGTAACTTTGCATGCAAGTATGGTCAAGTGACCAAGCAAATCACGATTAGTTAGAAACACTTCGCAAGCACTTACACTACCCGAAGAATCACATCCAATCATGGCCAATCATATTTCACTTTAGGACAAATTCTACCCTATTAGGACATCACTTCCTTCATGCATTTAGTTACCAGAAGTAAATGGTAACAACTTTAAGCTAAAACCATAATTCATAAACACTATTTTTAGATTCCATGGCATAGAATCGAAGGACGCATACTTCTTCATAAGAAAATTTGAATAAGTGTGCTTGATGATGAGATCCCCCAGCCAGGTGAAGATGCAACTAGACTCAGATTCATCCCATTTTCACTTAAGGACCTAGCAAAGAAGTGGCTTATTAGTCTAGCGATTGGTTTAATTTCACTTTGGAACAATTTTGTAAAAATTTTCTTGAAAAAATTTAACCAGTCCATAAGATCGCTCTCTTCTAGAAGAATATCATGCAGTTTAGACAGGAGCCTAACGAACCGTTCTGGAAATACTTTGAGCACTTTAAGACCTTACTTGCCTACTGTCCCTATCATGGCGTAGAAAAATGGCGGCAGTGCTAGATTCTCTATGACGGTCTTGATTACCCCACAAAAACTCTCTTAAAATAATATGCCAAGGAGAATTCTTAAAGAAAGACGAGAATCAAGGATGGGACTTGTATGAAGACTTAGCTGAGAAAATAATCCAGTGAAAATCCTATTCATATAAGTCTAAAAATCAGAATCCAACAACTTTCAAAACCGGACTTCACTCAATAGAATCCTTTGTAGCTACAGAAGCCAAAATTACTCATTTGATGTGGAGGCTAGAATTTTAGAAGCTAAGAAGCAATGTACAGTAAATCAAGTCAACCTACCCCAAATGTCAAATTCAGGTTGCACTTATTGCCATGCTTAGAACCATGTCTTCGAAGAGGATCCAGTTTATCTAACTTAACAAATGTTACCAGACAATATGTATGCCATATTTTCCAGACCAAATAACAATCTATACTCCAAAACTTACAATCCAGAATGAAAGAACAACCCAAATTTTTTATAGAGTCAGAAAAGTCATGAGCAGCACAGATCAAATTTTCATAATCAATTTTTTAGCTCATAATTATCAATCCAACTTTCAACCCAATTTTTGACCCAACTTTCAGTCAAATTTTTAGCCTAACTTTCAGTCAAATTTCCAACATCAATTTCTACAACATTCTTTCCAAAATCCTCTTCCAGAGAGAAAAATGACTGATTTAGAAAGAGCATGAAAAACTTGTCCAAAACTCAAGTTTCAATGATGAACAGTCATAATCAGGCCATCAATTGGTTAGAATTTTAGATTAGTCAATTGACTAACTCACTTAGTGAAAGACAAAAAGGGCATTACCAAGCCAACCATTGACTAATCCAAAGAATTCTTTCCCAGTCCATGAGGTCCAAGATAACCAACCGAATCAATACAATATTGTTCATGTCTTAAGATCAGGGAAGCAAGTGGACAACCAAGTTTCTTCACCACCAGTTATCACCCAACGAAAATCCAACTCAACTGAAACCTCTACATTTGCAAATTTCAAACCAAACGCTTCAGAGAAGGAAGAAAAGGAAAAAGAAAAGTCAGTCAGCTGAAGATGTGCATAAGCCAATAGTACTTTTCCCAAATAGGTTAAAAAGCAACAAATCTATTGCACATATGGAAATTTTTTTAGAAATATTCAATCAAGTAAAAATCAATGTGTCACTTATTTATGCCATATAATAAGTGCCTTCATATGCAAAGTTTTTGAAATATATGTACACCAAGAAAAGAAAAATCAATGTCCCTAAAAAGGTCTTCCTACCTACAAATATCAGTGAAATGTTACCTGGGCCCATTCTTGTTAAATACAAAGAGCTCGGGTGTCCAACGACAGACAACCATCAATAGAGAATACTTGATTTGGGACCAAGTATCAACTTGCTCCCATTTTTTCGTGTATCAACAGCTTAGGTTGGGTGATCTTCATCCAACACATGTAACAATTCAATTAGTTGATCGATCAGTGAAATTCTCAAGGGAGAAATTAATGATGTTCTCATTAAGGTTGGGGAGTTCATCTACTCCATGAATTTTATCATATTTGAAACACAACCCGTTCTGAATCCAAGATTGCAAACTTCAGTCATTCTAGGACTATTGATCCTTGATACCACAAATGCAATAATAAACTGTAGGAATGGTACAATGCGTTTAATATTTGGAGACACGACCAAAGAGGTAAATATTTTTCATTTGGGAAAACAACCCGGGACTCTGAAGGCCAAACATTTGAAGTGAATTTGATAGAAGGCTTAATGAGTGAACATAAGGAGGAACTGGAATATGAACTTGAATATGAGTTCGAATTGGAATCGGACGACTTCAATCTCGACCAAATTATCAATTCTGCGATAGAATGGGCTACAACTTCAACTCTTTTGAGTCTTGAACTAATAGACTGATCGGTCACATACTGAATATTTATTGTCACATTCTCATATTTATTATATAATAAACTCTACTTTTAATCTTAATTATTGTTTAATTTATATGCAGGCCATTGCTAAAGGAAATGAAAGAGAAATAAGCCAGAAGCCCATCAAAATTCTGATTTAATTCAGAATTAATTTGAATTTGGAAAATCAGGAAGATCATGATAAATTAGAGAGGTTGAAAACCAGTTAAAACAAATCTTTTAGTTAAGGCTAAAGATTAAAGGCAGTTTCGTCAAATCCAGGAGCTTAAACGGGAATTCCAAAACCAGATAAAATCAAATCACAAAATGTGAAGTTTGTTGGCCCAAAGGCCTTCCACTCTAGTTTTGATGATGATATTAACTCATGTAGTTATGTTTACTAATAATCTTGTGTTGTTTAAGTTTCAGATCATTAACCAAGATATTAGTTGGTGATTAGCTTCAACAAGGTGTTTAGAAGCTTTTCATGATGATTCCAGGGCCAAAGCGTCAAGATCACACATTGCCTAGCCCATGGATGGAGTTTTGGAGCAAGTCTACTTGAAGATGAAGATCGTCAAGAAGACTTAGGTATCCATAGTTTAGATAGTGTGTTTTAGATCCATTTGTAAAGTTTAGTATAGTTGATATGCTCAAGTGCACACAACACACAAAAGATTTATGTTTTGGATTTTGGTTTTCATGAATAGTAGATCAAAACAAGCTTAAATAGTTTTATGTATATTAGATATGTTCTAGATATACATACATGGTTTTAACTTCCTATACAAGCTTATTTTGATGTCCCTATTCATGTGTTGAAAAATCAAGTTTGATAAAAATACAAGTTTTGTTTTTGATAAAATTTGCAAGACTCAAAAATGAATTGATATGATTAATATATGTCTTGAAATTTTTATCACAAGTTTGTGTTTCCATATAAAATGATAAAACTATTTTTGGTGATTTTTAGAAGTGTTAAAAGATTTTTAGAAAAATATTTTACACTGTTTTTCTGACCCAAATTTCTGTTCCAGGCTTCAATCAGTCGACTAGTCAACCTGACCTAGTCGACTTGGGTGAAGTCGGTCGACCGGGCCGGTCGACCGACGTGCACAAATCTGTGCACGTTTGGAGGCACTGGGACGGTCGAACCGCTCGGGTCGACCGGAGCACTTACAGTGCTCTCTGTTTGTTTCGGTCGACCGGGCCGGTCGACCGCAGTTGCCCAATGGTCATATTTCTGACCGTTGGCGGTCGACCGGGCCGGTCGACCGTTTGCCTGTCAGAGCTGCCAACTCAGCTCTAACGGCTAGTTTTCTGATGGGCCTATAAAAACCCCATCTCTTTGGTTTTTGGCCAAGTTTTTTAGAGACAAAATTTCCAGACTTTCTCTATTGTTTTAAAAGAGTTTTTAAAAGAGTTTTGAGCCAAAAAGAATTCATCTTATTTTTTTTAGGTTTTTGGAAAATCAGAAAAGAATATTTTGGGAGATTTGTCTTGGTTTTCATTCTATATCTTTTGCAAGAATTTTCTCAAGTGTTTTCTTTGTTGCTTGTTTTCCAAACACCTAGTTTCCACACTTGAGCTATCACCTATCCTAATCTATTTAGGATCTTGTTTTTGTGGAAAAGAAAAGAGAAAAGAAAGAGAGATTGAGTTTGTGGTTTTTGGAACCACTTGTTGTAAACACCCTTATTCTTGTTGTATCCTCTTAGGTAGAGGTGATCGGGTGATTGGTTTGCTCCCTCTAGTGAGAGGTGGAGTTTGGTTGTAAACCCTCTTCGGTAGAGGTGTTGGTTGTTGTGGTTGTTTGGCTAAGGGCCTACCCCTCTTGTGTGAGGAGGTGTTTGTTTGAGAGAGGAGTTAGGTACTCCATTGTTGTACAAATCCTTCTCGGTGAAGGTTCCTCGGTGGGAGTCCTCGGTGGATGGTATAGTGGATTGGAAATCCTACACGGTGGTGTAGGCGGGGATGTAGAGCAAGGGTGCTCGAACCTCGAATATATCTTTGTTTTGCGTTTGATCCACTTGTCTCTAAACTCTCTCTTTACATTTGTGCAAAGCATTATTCTCATTGCCATATCATACATATCATATATTGCTTGTGTTGCCTTGCATTGTTTCATATTGCTATATCTTATATATGCTTGGTTGTTTGTGTGTGCCTCACTTGTACCTAATCAACAAGCTTCACATAGCACCTCAACCCATTCAAGGGGAATCAAGAGGAGTTAGTCCAGAGCCCTTCACGGGGAATTCGGCTACACTTGTTGATTGTACTAAGTGTGTTGCAAAATTTGCATTAGCTTCCGCATTTAGCGCACTTAGTTTTGCATTTAGTTTTAGATTAGCACTAACACCTATTCACCCCCCCTCTAGGTGTTCCCTTTCAATTGGTATCAGAGCCAAGTGCTCTGATTTTGGGTCTAACAACCTAGAGTTAAAGATCCTCATTTAGGCTAATCTTGTTTGCATTTGCTTGTTTGCACACTCATATAGTTTACCATGGCCTTCATGACCCCACCTATGTTTGACCCTTCCACATTCATGTTTGAAAAATTAGGATGACCGTTTATTTACAAACCCTAGGTCATAAAGTTTACCTTGCCATTACCAAGGAATCCTTCCTTAGTGATAGCAATCATATAGGGGCCAATGCACAAGCCCTAGAGGCCATTAGAAGCACATTATCTAAAGATTATCTTTTACGTGTTTCTAACATTGATTCCGCCTTTGCAGTGTGGAACAAATTGACAACAACCACCACCACCTCTGAGCTTCAAGTGCAAATTCAAGAAGAGGAATCTAGTGGAGAGTCCGAGTCACAATGCTTCATGGTCCAAGGGAATGACTCCCTTGAGGTACATTCGGACCCCACTTAGATAATGATGATTGTGCTAGTTCTTCAAATGATTATGTTGATCCCCATGCCTTGAATGAAGAACTATCAATTGTATGTGAAAAATTAATTGAAAATATAATTTGTTGAAAAAGAAAGTCTAGAAATTTAAAATGAAAATAAGAGTTTACATTCTAGACTTGATGTTGTTTTGCAAGAGAAAGAGGAGATTGCTAATGAGAGGGATTCATTAAAATCTCAACTTGATCTTGCACTTAAAGAAAATAACTTTTTGAAAATAAAAATGATTGCCATGCTATTTTGAAGAAAAATGAAAACTTATCTTCAAAATTGATTTTGTTTTAAAAGAGAATGTTGATTTGAAAAATAAAATTATTTCCATTTCAAATGATTTAGATGTGTGTTTAAAGAAAAATGAAGTTTTGAAAAATAAGATTGATGAACATGTTTGCCATGCTAGGGTAGTTTCACCTAGATCACCCCTTGCATGCTCCACTTCTTCTATGATTAAAATGATATAAACATGTTGAAGAAGAAAATGGATTGTTTGGGCTCCACTATGAGCCAATGTGCTAAGAACCATACACGCTTGAAAACCTTGGTTCGTAAGAAACAAGTTCCAACTTTTATGCATGCACACCTTCCACGGCATACACATGCTCCACACGGACACCATCAACACATGTATGCTCATGTGTACACATGTACACATTGTGGCCGAAAAGGCCATCTTACTAAATTTTGCTATGATCGTTTACATGTTGAGAATTTAGCAAAGAAGTTTGTTTGGGTTAGAGAAGGTACTAACCCCCATGGACCAAAAAGATATGGGTACCAAAGACCACCCCTCCTTTGTTTAATGTAGGTGTGGGCTCTCACATGACGTGAGAGTGATGACACCTTGGAGTGGATGCGTTCCGTACTTAAAGGAGATTAAATGGATGCATCACTTTCAAGGAAGTTTGGTGGAGATGACCACCATGTTTTGGAGACAAGGAGAGTTGCTTCTTCGTTTTGGTAACAATCATTTACTCCCATTTATTATTTACATGCTTTCATAATTAAAATTTTTTAGCATGATTTGATAGCATGTTTCATTGTCTATGGATTAGTATGTAAATGCCATGATTATTAGATCCTTGACATACATATATAGTATTTGAGACACACATGCTTGTATGAACCCATTCTTAGTGTTCTCACTTTTGTTTAAGCTATAATGTACATCATGAATCTAATACATGTGAATTTACATAGTAATCATGTTTTAGTTTTATCATGATGATTTTTTTTGTGTTTGATACTTCATGTGTTGGTTACATGTTTAGATGTTAGTTTTCATTAAGACTAGGTATATATTCGTGCATATAGTGGGCCACAAATAAATTTATATATGTTTGGGCTTGAATGCTTATTTGAACCCATTAGATGTGCTAGTATAGTCTAGTTTTGATGATCTATACATTTTAAACTTGTATTCTCATTTTTGAATTTGTCTTGTGATTGTGTGTTTCACTTCATGTATATGTTTGTATTGCCAAACTTTAAGATATACATGTATACCCCTTGAGTCATTTGCCTTTCATGCAAATCTATATATGGACTTAATTGTGTTTAGGGATATGTATGTATACTTATTGTGTTGACAATTCATACATATACCATGAAATGAAATTTGTTTTGATGAAGATTTAGTTTTTCTTGATTTTGTGTTTAATTGTTTAACTTCATGTATATGTCTATCTTGTCCAAACTATTAGATATACATGTTTATCCTTTTGAGCCACGTGCCTTCATGCATATATAAATTGTGGACTCGTTGTGTTTTGGATATGTATGTATACTTTAGTTTGTATTAGACATACATATGCCTTGAAGATTAAATAAGTTTTGATGATTTTCGTGTTTTCAATGTTCAAGGAATAATTGAGCTTAATTGAATATTTTCATGATTATGATATTCACACTTTATTTGTACACTCACATTTATTGCTTGCTCATGTTTTGTATTCATGAGTCATATTTATGCCTAATTGAATTAGAGTGTTGATTATCATGTGGATTTCATGTTTCATGAAATTTATTTTTAGTTTATTCTTGCTTGAAGGATTTCGCACCAGTTAACAAGTTTTTCATTTTGACTAGTTCGTATTCTTCAATTGGTAGTGATTTCAAACAAAACTACATTTTCAAATCTATCTTTGAAAACCCCTACCTTCCATGGGCGGATGGATGGGAGATCATGGTCTTGTATGCTTTAAAATGAAAATCATTTAAAACTTGAACCTTGATTGGGAGGTATTGTAATATGATGTATACACTTGAACTTATTGCTATGTCAATTGGTATCATTGAACTCTTTAATTGGTATCATTTTGATCTTTTTGTATACTCATATGTTTTATTGTGTATGTATATTTTCAATTGGTATCATCTATTGGTGATTGGTACTCATTCTATTTCATAACATATACTTGTTTTATTTGTGCTTAAGATATAAATTTTTCACAAAATCTTGTTTATGCTAGTGCTTTGATTGTAACTCAATATTGATATTTTTACCTCATTATTCCCATGCATTTAATAAATAAACATGTGATTTTTACTCATCTTCTCTACATATTTGCAGGTACACACTTATGAAGAGATAGCCCATAATCACTTTACTTAGCAATAATTAAAGTGATTAAATCAAGATTAAGATAAGCCCCAAGATTTCAAATCAGATTCTAGAGAGATCCGCGCAACAAACGAAGAATCCAGAAGGTCCACGTGGCCAAACAAACTTGTAACAACCACAACAGAAAGTGGTTGCGCAACGGCCACAGTTAAGCCGCGCCTTGCCGCGCCCTGGCGGCAGATCTGGGGCCGTTGAGCCCCAGATTTTGCGCTAAACAGACTGGGTTCTGGATCCTTCTCCTGGGGGCTATAAGTACTTCACTTTGGACCTGCGAAAAAGGACTGAACAGAGAAGAGAGAGAGATTAGTGCAAAGATTTGTATTTTGTTAGTTTTTCTTTAGGATTTTAGCTCTCTATGATCTTCTTCCTCCTAGATTTCATTGCAAGAGAGAGTTGTATGAGAGAGAGCTTGTATCATCAAGGAGTGACAACTTGAAGCTATGCAAGGATTGATCCATTCTCTACTTCTCTACTTGAGCTTGATTCTAGTTTGATTGCTTTCTTTACTTGCTTTGTTTACTTTCTTGCAATTTATTCATGCTTTGTTTTTTCTTTGTAATGGCTTGTAGCTAATTCTTTCTCCATGTACTAGCTAACCACTACTCTTGCTAACTACTAACTCATGGTGATTGCTTTGCTTTAATTCATCTTGCAAGTTGTATGGTCTTCTCTTCTCCGATGGTTTTGTTTCATTTCTTGGCAAGTATCTTGTTGTAATTCTCCATATGATTCATGTGTGCCTCATTTAGAGCCTTGTCTTTGAACAAGTGCCTTGATGGAACATGGAGATGGATCACCAATATGCTATTTGATGTACAACTTCTCTATGTCCATTATTGAATGTTGTATGTTCTTCATTTGCATCACTTGAGTGTATCTCTTTTGATTCCATTATTGAAAGTCTATCTTGTAGGCCGATGACCATCTATGGAGGCTACAAGACAAGTCAAGAATGATCCCCCATCATCCTAGTGGGAAAGTAATTAGACCAACACGCAAGACAAATCTATGCCGATGAATCAAATGAGGCACGCATTCACTATCACGGAGTTTAGTAAGTTTTAGCAAGGTAGCAAGGTTAGCTAGTCATGGTTTTCTTACATTCA